>CM044959.1:21170740-21770740 GCA_024516035.1 Bactericera cockerelli | reverse complement strand
TCTCTCTCTCTCTCTTCAATTGCTCTTTGCCTCTCTGTCTCTCTCTCTCTCTCTCTTCAATTGCTCTTTGCCTCTCTGTCTCTTTGATTCTCTGTCTCTCTCTCTTCAATTGCTCTTTGCCTCTCTGTCTCTCTCTCTCTCTCTCTTCAATTGCTCTTTGCCTCTCTGTCTCTCTCTCTCTCTCTCTCTTCAATTGCTCTTTGCCTCTCTGTCTCTCTCTCTCTCTCTCTCTTCAATTGCTCTTTGCCTCTCTGTCTCTCTCTCTCTCTCTCTCTCTTCAATTGCTCTTTGCCTCTCTGTCTCTTTGATCTCTGTCTCTCTCTCTTCAATTGCTCTTTGCCTCTCTGTCTCTCTCTCTCTCTCTCTCTTCAATTGCTCTTTGCCTCTCTGTCTCTCTCTCTCTCTCTCTCTTCAATTGCTCTTTGCCTCTCTGTCTCTCTCTCTCTCTCTCTCTTCAATTGCTCTTTGCCTCTCTGTCTCTTTGCTTCTCTGTCTCTCTCTCTTCAATTGCTCTTTGCCTCTCTGTCTCTCTCTCTCTCTCTCTCTCTCTTCAATTGCTCTTTGCCTCTCTGTCTCTTTGATTCTCTGTCTCTCTCTCTTCAATTGCTCTTTGCCTCTCTGTCTCCTCTCTCTCTCTCTCTCTTCAATTGCTCTTTGCCTCTCTGTCTCTTTGATTCTCTGTCTCTCTCTCTTCAATTGCTCTTTGCCTCTCTGTCTCTCTCTCTCTCTCTCTCTTCAATTGCTCTTTGCCTCTCTGTCCTCTCTCTCTCTCTCTCTCTCTTCAATTGCTCTTTGCCTCTCTGTCTCTCTCTCTCTCTCTCTCTTCAATTGCTCTTTGCCTCTCTGTCTCTTTGCTTCTCTGTCTCTCTCTCTTCAATTGCTCTTTGCCTCTCTGTCTCTCTCTCTCTCTCTCTCTCCTTCAATTGCTCTTTGCCTCTCTGTCTCTTTGATTCTCTGTCTCTCTCTCTTCAATTGCTCTTTGCCTCTCTGTCTCTTTGCTTCTCTGTCTCTCTCTCTTCAATTGCTCTTTGCCTCTCTGTCCTCTCTCTCTCTCTCTCTCTTCAATTGCTCTTTGCCTCTCTGTCTCTTTGCTTCTCTGTCTCTCTCTCTTCAATTGCTCTTTGCCTCTCTGTCTCTCTCTCTCTCTCTCTCTTCAATTGCTCTTTGCCTCTCTGTCTCTTTGATTCTCTGTCTCTCTCTCTTCAATTGCTCTTTGCCTCTCTGTCTCTTTGATTCTCTGTCTCTCTCTCTTCAATTGCTCTTTGCCTCTCTGTCTCTTTGATTCTCTGTCTCTCTCTCTTCAATTGCTCTTTGCCTCTCTGTCTCTCTCTCTCTCTCTCTCTCTCTCTCTCTTCAATTGCTCTTTGCCTCTCTGTCTCTTTGATTCTCTGTCTCTCTCTCTTCAATTGCTCTTTGCCTCTCTGTCTCTTTGATTCTCTGTCTCTCTCTCTTCAATTGCTCTTTGCCTCTCTGTCTCTCTCTCTCTCTCTCTCTCTCTCTCTCTCTCTCTTCAATTGCTCTTTGCCTCTCTGTCTCTTTGATTCTCTGTCTCTCTCTCTTCAATGGCTCTTTGCCTCTCTGTCTCTTTGATTCTCTGTCTCTCTCTCTTCAATTGCTCTTTGCCTCTCTGTCTCTCTCTTCAATTGCTCTTTGCCTCTCTGTCTCTCTCTCTCTTCAATTTCTCTTTGATTCTCTGTCTCTCTCTTCAATTGCTCTTTGCCTCTCTGTCTCTCTCTACCCTATTTCTCCTCCTTTATTTCGTCTCTCGTGAATATTTTCTGTTGATCCTTTTCATGTTTCTATTCTTCTCTTCATTCCCTCTCTATTTCTCTTTGCTTCTTCTCTGTCCCTGTTCTCTACCCCAATCCTATCGAGATCACTCAAGTGATGAAAATAATGTACATAATAGTACTTTCCTCCATGGTATTGTCATTGTAGAACGAGAACTTTCGCCTTGCATAATAAATATAGTGAGTCGCAAAGTGAACTCTCTGCCAGACAACCTGTCAGCAGTAAATCTCAACTTTTTGCAAAATATGAAACTGGCAAAATTGGGAACGAGCTTCGCGCAGCTCGTATATTTCGCACTACACAAACATTGGCAGAAATATACGTGCTAAAAACAATTAAAGCTGGTTTTAATTGAATTCCCCCTCAACTCTCCCTCCGACGCTTTGCGAAGGTTAGCTTTTATGATTTAGGGGTTAAGGGGAAGTAAGGAGGGGGAATTAATAATAGAGGGAAGAGACGGCTAGGAATCGGCGGGAATAGCACAAAGTTTTCTCCTGTAATAAAGTGAATTGCACTCGGTAGGTATACCTCGGACAAAAGAAATGAATATGGAATTGCTGCATTTGAAAGGATTAACTTGTCGAAATGAGCCCGAAAATTACAAAGTGTGTATTATTCTTCCTGCAAATTTTCTGGTTTATATTTTCAAGTATTTATTTTTTTATGAAAAGTTTAATTTAATAACCGTCATAGTTTGATTTTTTTTAATGATAATTGTTCTTCATCGAATTTCTAAACTCCACTTAAATAGAAATAGGGAACACACTAAATAAAGGCTGCAGAGTGCAGGGGAATATCTATTCAGTTCTGATCTATCAAGTTCTTTGTTCTTATTTTCCTCATGACCTTTCCCCTGGAGTGGAGATCACAAATATGGTGATTCTACACAGATTTTCCATTTATTGTTTTTCAATTTTCGATAATTTTACGAACTAAAAGATAAGGGTAATAAAATCAATAAAAAAAATTGCAACCGGAAACAATTTCAAACATTTTGTTTGCATCAGTCATGTCTCAAAAAAAGGAAAGTATAAAACATGCAGTTATTTACTGCAGATAAAAAACACTGATAATTATGGACACAATACTTCCTCGTGATTGTTTCACATTGTATACACGTGGCAATTTCTCAGAAGTAAAAATGGACTTAAATTTTGCTAATAAAATAATTTCACAGATTTTTTGCTACCAGAATACCCTTGAGTCTATTCTTAACTCGTGTTCGGTATTGTTCCTTTTCCTGACAAATACCTGCTCCAGCGCTTTGCTGCTTACAAAAGGGTTATTACATTAGGTTTAGAAATAGCAGGAACTGCATGGATTGCGTGCTAGTTCTGTAATAATTATTAGAACCCAGAACCCCCCCCCCCCCCCTATTTCTCTCTCTCTCTCTCTTTCTCACTCACGTAAGGCGGATCGCAGACGGAAACGGCACTTTGATGCGTTTTCTCATTTAGGATTTTTTTTTTCAGGTAAGGGCAACAACAACAACAACAAAAATCTACATTTAAATATGGTATTTCCATAGAAGATTATTATCCTAGTTGTTTCTGTTGTTATAGTTTTTGTTGTAGTTGTACTGTATAGGCATGCAGAGGCACGGAAGGGACGCTCAGTGAGTTCCCACTGGAAAGAGCACCCTCTGTGACCATGTCCGCAGGATTTCGTTTAGACGTTGATTTTGCTGTATAATTATTAAATATTACATGCGTATAAATACATGCTATTGCAATACAGCAATACATATCTGTATTTCACGAATAAAACTTTGTATGAAGTTACTAGGACTATCGTGATAATATCTGTGTGATGATTTGCTATATTTCATTGATATAGTGTGTGTACATTGTATCAATAATAATGAGGCGATGTACACAAAGTACTGTACAGCCATGATTTGGTACTTTATTTCAAGAAATGATATACCTAGTGTTCAAAAAAATATTAGGTGGTAGGTACCATTGGTATCATGGAGTGACAAATATTTGGAAAATTTTCGGGTGCCATAGAAATGATGGAAAATTCATCACACATACTCTCTTGCTTATCATGAAAAACTAGAAATCGTCGTAAATGGAATTTTTTACAACGCCAAAGTTCGTGAACAGGGAAGGGTGGGGTAAGACGGGTGGTGGGGGGAGGAGGGGGGCGTTATAAAATATTTAGCATACCTTCTCGTCTGCCAGACGGCTCGGAGTCTGCCTTTTCCCCAGGTGAGACTGTTTGGAAAATAAGGTTCTGGAACATATAGGGAGAGCGGGGCGGGAGATAGTACAGTGGTGGGAAAACCAATTTGTGTAGTATGTTTACCTCGGTCTCGAACATGTATACATTACATACTATACAATCTATACATACAACGTATTCTTTCTCTAAGGGCCAAAGTTCGTACCATGATGAAGATGGCGTCTACCCCAATGATTTAGAATAATAATTCTTGGAATGTGAAAATTAGTCCCAATGAAACTTCTGAAAAGATTTGGTATAAATAAATACTTCAAGCCCTGCGTATGATCAGTTAGCGCTCTCGTAATTTGAAATCAATGTTTCGTGTCCCAGGCATGACAAATTTTAGTAAAGCAGATTTCAATGCGTTTGGGAAAATTTGTCAAAACCTTCAATGATGTTTTAGGGTAAAACCAGTAAGTCCATCATGACTTGACGATATCTGTAATGGTGAATCAAATCTACCTTTAACAGTCACTAGTAATACATACACACTATCTTTTTTAGGCACGTGTGACATACTGTACAGGTGTCATAAAAATAAAGTGTTAACAAGTGTATTTGACTTTTCGTCTTCCTTTAGTTTCCACACCCCATAAAAATATAGATTATCAGTACCCCTTCTGTCATATTGAAGTATATACAGAGGAACCTCCTCCTGTCATATTGAAGTATACAGGGTGATTCAGAAAAGTACCGTCAAACGTTAACCACATATTCTATGGGCTAGTTAAGGAGGGGTCAACTCTATAAAAGAAAGTGCGCAAATGCCTCCTAACGGAGGTACACGTCCCTTAAGGTGTTTTTAAACAATCGAAATTTTCATTTTACTGCTTACCTATTTGGGATATCGCGATATGGTAAAAAAATCACTCTCAATACTAGATAAAACCTTTCTTTTGGCATACAATTTAACAGCATTCCAATTTCAGGGGCGGTCTGAGGAGGGTCAGATGGAAGAAAAAACGTTCTAACTTTTTAGTCGTTGCTTGTAATTGAATTTGGTTTTCACCATTTTAAAACCTATGTCATTGTCTACAAAAATGGTCTGAATAATTTTTCCCTCAAATTAACACAAAAACTTGAAAATTGAAATTGAAGTTTTTAAAACCGCATTAAGTTTTGAAACCTATGCAACTAGCATACAATTTTAGAACAAGAATTTTCAGCCAATTCATTATTTAACAATGGATGTAAGTGGAGTAAATTGAAAACTTGACTTTTGATAGTTTTGATTTGTTATCAGCGTGTGCATAGTGTATTGAATATAGGAAAATTTCGATTGTTTAAAAACACCTTAAGGGGCGTGTACCTCCGTTAGGAGGCATTTGCGCACTTTCTTTTATAGAGTTGACCCCTCCTTAACTAGCCCATAGCATATGTGGTTAACGTTTGACGGTACTTTTCTGAATCACCCTGTATACAGAGGAACCCCCTCCCACTACATGGGCCTTGAGGGAATTGATTAGGAAATCTTGTCAATAAGAAAACTCATATTCAAATCAAATTTGCTTTTCGGCCATTTTCTGCCGAAACACCTGGGAAATTTAAAAAGAATTTTTTTCCCAACACCTTCCACATTTTTTTGCTGACATTTTTTTTTTTTTAGCTTCCGTTCTTTTAAACTGAAATGTTTACAGTTTTTTTACGCTTTATTTGTAGAATAGATACATAAAATAGACCAGCGATGCTAACAAAAAACTCTTGCGGTGGTGATGTTACTATTTTCATTTAATTTTTATATTTTGAGTAAAAAAGAAATAAAATTTAAAGGAAAAAAAATTATATAGAATATTGTAGAACACCTCGGTCCAAAGTGTGAAAAAGAAAAATTAAAGCTCTGCAATGTGTATATCAATACCGCACAGCTTTCATTCTTCATTCCATGTCCAATGTATGAACAGAGCAAACATGGATAGTAGATACGTCTGCCCTGCCTGCCAGTGCTCCGCTGTCTTCAAAAACAACAACGACTGAACACTTGTTTTCGACAGAAAGAGAAGATCAGAAACATGACTTTCATAAGTAGAATATGGAAAACAATACGGGCCCTAATGAGACGATACTGCTAGACCTCAGAGAAATCTTCATTAGTGACAAGCAGGATCATTATAAACACTCGAGCGCTGATTGCATTATGGAAAATTTTGGGTTTAACGCAGATATTGTCTCATGCTCGGTTCTACGGATATTGAAAAACACCTGAAAAACACGAAACCCGGGATTGGGAACCTTAGTTCCAAAAGGATTCGTCAAAATAGCGCTAGTGCAGTAAATCGAGGGTATTGCTCGCCAAACCGAGGGGGTGTATTAAATTACCGTGGAAAAAAAATTCCAATCACCGGTTTCTTGTTTTTCAGGTGTTTTTCGAGATCCGTAGAACCGGGCATCAGAGATCTGCGATGTGTACCAACTAGAGGATTCATATTGTGATTTCTGATTCATTAGATCTTGATTAGTATCTACTAGTTCGCTGCTATCATTTTTCGACAAAAAAAAACTAGTTCGCTGCTCTGACTGGCACATAGAGGAACGCAGGTTCATTCCTCATTGTAATGCAATCCTGTTTAAATCTCATGACAATACTTACCACATAAAACTCCTGGAGCAATAATCACTCCCAGTTCGTTTAATCTGTAGTCAAGCACAATGTTCCGAGATTAATTAACAAGACTAATTACAAAGCTACAAAGGTTGTTTATTATTGCTACATATTTAATTTTCTTGTATAGCATGAAACTTTTGGCCGGAACACAAGAAGCTCCACTTTACTGAGGAGAGTACCTTCTCTCTCTCTCTTTCTTTCTCTCCCTCTCACACACACTCATACATACTCTCTTCCCTCATAAATTCAGTCCATCTCGAGATTTAGTGTGCGCTCCTCTTAGGGGCCGGAAATAACTTCCTATAATTCCAAGAGAAAAGAAGAGAATGGAAGAAAAACTCAACGTGAAAATTATGAGCATGTAGGGAGAGTAGAATTAGTTGATGGGACGAGGGATGTGGAGGAGATGGAGGAGTGATGATGGGAGAGCAGTCAGTGGACGTGGAATAGAGAGGTGAAAGTAATGGTGGAGAAGAAAATGGAGGAGAGGATAACTCAGTGAGTGGGGAGTAAGAATTGAGGAATAATGATGGCACTGGGATATGGAGGTGATACGAGTGGGAGGGGTGGGGGATGGAGGAGAATTAGTGGAAAAGTTATGGATTTCTCCTCCATGTCCCTGAGGAGATCCACGTGAAAACAAGAGGCGAGTCTGTTTATTTATGCACTGTCCTGTCCAGCTGGAGTGAGCGAGAGGGAAGAGAGGGAGAGGGGGTGTCAGTAGAGGTAGAAAGGAAATGTGAGCGAAGGAGAACGAGAGGAAATGATGTGAGTTTTTAGAGAGAGTGAGACAGGAAAACAGGAGAGTGCTCCATTGAAGAGAAGAGAGAGGAAAGAGAAAAGATAATAGAAATATACCTCTAATGTAGAAAGAGAGAGAGAGAGAGAGAGAGAGAGAGTGGAGAGAGATACACGTGTGATTGAGCTAGTTAAGAGATTGAAACAGGGTAAAAGTGAGTGCTCGATAAAAGAGGAGAGAAGATAATAGAAATATATGTACCTATGTGTAATGGAGAGAGAGAGAGAGAGAGAGAGAGAGAGATCGAGAGAGAGCGAGAAGAAGGTATTCTGAAGTAAAGAGGAGAATTAGAGAGATGTGAGCTGAGCAGAAGGGATTAGGACAGAGGGAGCAGTAAAGTATACAGACATGACTGCGGGCAGGTCAATGAGAGAGGGAAATAGGCGTTCCAGAGAGAGTAAGATAGGCTTTAGAGTCATTTAGCGAGGAGCAGAGACCTCGTTCCCAAATTTTCTCCCTAGAGAAAGAGGGAATGACCGAACAATAGAGGAAGAGAGATTAGGAGATAAAAGCACGAAAATATATCCCACCCCTCTCAGACCTGTCTCTCAATAATTTGGTTTATTTACTCAAGTGCAGTCCTTCTCCCTCCCCTCTCTCCTTCGTCCCCTCTCTCTCTCTCTCTCTCTCTCTCTCTCTCTCTCTCTCTCCTTCTCCCTCCCCTCTCTCCTCCGCCCCCTCTCTCTCCCTTTCCCTCTCTCCCCCTTCCTTTTAGAGTAAGGTGACTCCCTGTCCCTGTCTTTCCTTTCTGTCTCCTACTCACCTCATATCAGTAGCCTCTATTTTTGAGACAGTAAGTATCCTTTGTTGGTGTAATGGGACTCCTTGTGCTAAGCTGACAGTCTTAATGAAGCACTACTTATACCAGGAGTAAGTTGGAGTATCTTCACTCTGTAAGTCTGTACTGCTTGCTCCAAGAAAATGTCTTCTTTCTTGACAAAATTCGTTGCTAATTTTTTTAATAAAATTGAAATTCAATTATGAATACGTCATAGTGGCAACACAATAACTTCTGGGCTAAAGGGACCTTATATCCAAGTTTCTCTTCTGATGAGGTTATTTCCCCTTATAGACAGTTAAATTTGACCTGAAAATGGTATCCAGGTTTCTCGATCTCTTGTATCCAGGTTTCTCATAAAATCGACTGTATAATTAAATTATCCGTATATTTTTCTACTATAATATAAGTAATTGAACCGTTGATTATTTTCATGAGTTCAATTCCAATGAACTTCCTCGTTGTTGTGCATTCATATTCCATCACATTCCGAGTAGCCTATGGATACGAGAACCCCTTGATACAGCAGTATATTGTCAGTAATACAACACTCGGTACTGTTACAAAATCGCGTCAAGTGTTAACGCGTGTAAGTGCACGCAGTGGATCAGTACATGAATTACACGCGTTAGAAACGATATACATATATACATTACATACACATACATTATATACAGCATACATGAAGTATTGGGCTCTTATCAGAGGATTAGTCATAATGATGTTAAGTAGGTTTTATCTTTGGTTTTGCCTGACGAAACTGAAATATATTTACGTATGAGGAGATTTTGTTGATTCGAAAATGAACTAGGTATACACTGATTAATTTTTTTCTTCAAATATGAATGATGATTTTTTTTATTTATAATTGACAAAAAAAGGAATGGAAATTAGACTATTTATATATAATCATCAATAAGAAATGTATAACTATCAGAAATGTCTAATTAATTAATTATGTATAACTAACAGAAAAAGATAAATATTTACCGTTCCTTTGCCTTCTTACTTATTTAAGATGTAGGTGTAGGTGTAGCTAATACAAAGCCATTCAGAAAAGTGCTAAAACAGAATGAGGAATTCGAGTATCCAATATTAATTTCCTAACTCCTCTTTTATCAACCTCCTCCTCTCTCTCTCTCTCTTTATCTACTTATCTCCCTTCTTCTTCATCCTATTCTTGAACTCTCTCTCCCTCAGAGTGAAGAGAGTAATGAAAAAGCCACCCGACCCCGGGTTCCCAGGGGCGAGGCGATAATGATAACAAGCACATACATACGTTATTACCTTCTGTTCTGTGTGAAATTCCTCTTTGCCAAAAAATCTAAATAAATAGACGAAAAACCCCACAAGGAAGACACCAAGGCGGAGAGGACATAGAGAAGAAGAGATAAGCAAAGAGAAAGCAAACGAGATTATGCAAAGAGGAACTGGGAATATAAACACACACAAGGTATTTTAATATTAAAAGAAAATGTTCTGGAGGGATGTGTTTGAACGCAGACAAGACGCTTTTCTCGTAGGGAATGAAAACCGCGTGCTCTACCTTCTCCTCCCATTCCTCCTCCTCCTCCTCCTCCTCCCCCTCCTTCTCCTCCTTCTCCTATTCCTCCTTCTCCTCCCATTCCTCCTCCTCCTCCTCCTCCTCCTTCTCCTCCTTCTTCTATTCCTCCCTCTCCTCCTATTCCTCCTTTCCTCTCTGCTTCAACTATTGCTGCATCTATTTGTTTATTGTATTCTTCTGTGTCACATTGTTCTCTTATATGTTTCACCGTCTATTTCCCTTCCTTTCTTTTCGTTTGTCGTTTCTCTTTGCCCGCTCTTCGCATTTTACTCTTCAATAAAATTATGAGTCTTCTTTTTACTATTTTAATCATCTTCTCTATCTCATATATATTCTCTGTTTGATTTTCTCTGTCTTCTCTTTTCTCTCTTGCACTGTTGTGTCTATCTTTCTTGGTCTTACTACTTGCATCCTCCTCTTTACTCCTTTTGTTTATTTTTCTCTTCTTGTCCAAAAAAAAAAAAAATTTGCTTCAATCAACTATTGATTATAGATCAGTTATCAAGAAACATTGTGAAGTATAACTGGGCATCTCTCCTAAAAACCGATCTCGTAGAGCTGGGGTATGCCGAGCTCTGGCAGGCCCAGTCATCCCAACTTTTAAAAGATAGAATGATTGAAATACTTGCTAAATATGAAGTTCGATTGATTGAAATGGACTACCAGAGACTTGAGAACTCTGGTTACTGTACTTTGTACAAAGAAATAAAATCAAAACCTGAGGGAGTTGAGTTAAGAGCTAATACCGCAAGTTATCTTTCATTGCAGGGACCAATAGATAGGCTAAGAGTGATGGCACAAATTCGGTTATCTGGAATCTTGAAGGTTAATTTTTTCGTTAGTAGAATGGGGTACAATTGGGATAGCACCGAGCAATGTAGCATATGTAATCTACGAGAGAGCGAAGATCTTTATCATTTTATGTTAAGATGTCCTCACTATGTACCGCTAAGAAAACAATACCTCAAAAATTGGCTTTCTAATGGTCAATGTTCACTGAAAACCCTTGTAGAGAATCCAACTCGTTCAAATATTAATAACATATATTTTTTTGTAAAAGCAGCTTTAAAGCTGAGGGCTTTTCTGAGAAATGAGTAGATGATGGAATTGTATTTTGTAAGTATAACAAGCTTAATTATTAATCTTTCGCTAAATTATTCAATTTTAATATTTAAAGTAATAATAATAATAATATTTATTCGGTTTTCATTATATTTATAATACAAGGAGGCGGTTTAATCGGGGTAGTTGGTCTCCCGTAGCGCTAGTCAGCCAATCAGATTGGTTGATTGATGCTGACTGGAGGTCATTGGCCTATTGAGTGTAGTGAAGGCTCCGCCTTTTACTAAGATGTAAATCACACTTTGGCAGTAGGGTAGATTTATCTTAGTTAAATTTTAAGAAAAATAATCTTTTATTTGTCTTGGAAAATCACTAAACTAATGTGTTCACAATTTCCACAGCCATAAGTACCTATATGTAAATAGTAAAGAAAATTAACTCCTAAAAGTTATACATACTGGTAGGTTCATTCCTTGTTTTAGTTGTTTTTGTTTTGTTATTTATATTGTTTAAGCGTTTATTATTGTTTTATGTTTTCAATGTGCCAACCATTGTAATAATTTTAATTAAAATTAATACAATTACTTATTACTACTACTACTACTACTACTTATTTTCCTGTTGTGTCCGCTTCTCTTCTTATAACCACTTTTCCATTCTCATTTCTTGCTCAACTTTTCAAATCTTTTTACGCTGCTTATATCCCCATCTGTCCCTGTAGCTCAGTGGTCAAGCTGTCGGTCTGGTAATCCCGAGGTTCTGGGTTCGTAACCTAGCAGGGATACCTAAAAATGTATCTTCCCATTTGGGATTTTGACCACATAATAAGGTACGTCTTGGGTTTTTCTACTGAAATACTCATATAGTCCTAGGAGAACATTATAAATAATTCGATATTATTATTGTGTATATCCCTCTTCACTGATGTATCACTCTTGGTTCTTCCTTGTCGTTTCATTACGTTTCCATTATCTTTCAAACATTTTTTCTTTAATTCTGGTTCTTAACATTTTTAAATATCCACTTGTACACACTCAATATATTTTCTGTCTCTAATATTTGTTCACATACAACAACATATCCGTTAATAACATAACACAGAAGCTTGCAGCAAGCACACTAGCAGCACATATAGAAACATGCATTGAATTTCAAGAGCATCTCCATCAGAGCCCTACTCTGCATTGTATTGAATAACGTGTGTTTTAACCCTCAAATTGTTGTTGTGTATGAACTGAAGTGTGAACCATTCTGAACATATTAATCATCTTATAAAACTCAGAAGATCGATCTCTAAGGCGGTGGTTTCGTAACCTGGAGGTCGGTTGTTCGAATCTCAAGTTAAGCTCAATTTAAGTAAAGCGAATTTGAGTAATATTGATATCACGATTGTGATTAACAGAGATCAACAAACTTATTAAACATACATAGAAATCATCTTCTGATATCTGATTGTCTGAACACTGTATCTACTTATATTGTTATTATTATTATTATTCTTTAAAATTCGGCTTTTGGTATCTGAAGTTTTCCTGGTGAACAGGTGAAGGAGCTGTAGAACTGAAGCTCCCCCAAAATATTTTCGCTGGTCATGCCTGCTGGTGCACTCAACTACTCACCTAATCTTACAAGACCATGCATAATAATAATGTGCTTGGATGATCACGGATAAAAACGATGAAATGACAATATGTAAACTGTTAAAGGGTTAAACATCGACACATTGAAAATTCTGACATGTACAACGTCAATATCCGCGTCATAACATAAACACAATAAATTGAACATACATTATGTATACACCGACGATGTATAATGTATACAATGAAGTATTTCTGTATACAATAGCCAAGCTGCATGCTCCTGTGGAGAGAGAGAGAGAGAGAGAGAGAGACTTCGTGGTGGAATTTCCGCGGTAGGATGCAGGGAGGTCCTGGCTTTCAATAGTCCTGAAGAAGGAGCAGCAGGACTTGTTACGTAAGGATACTTTGTTATCTCTGGAATGTTACTATTCTGTACGTTTCTAATGAGGAGTTATTTTGGAAAAAATATGTTGCCCTTCTAAGTATATCTCTTTTGTCTTTTTGGTTATTTGACTGAAATTAATTGAACTCAGTTTGTTATGTATTCCACAATATTTACAATGCACAGACTATTTTATGTACCTACACTACCTAGTCTACCTACTTATAAATTAGTCACCTAGAACCTAGGTAACCCACCTCAGTAGTTAAGCCGGCTTACTTGTAATCTGGAAGTCGGTGGTTCAAGTCTCAAGTCACGCAAAAAATTATTAAAAAATTGTAAATTAGTGATTAGGAAGCAATCTAAACTCTAATACTCAATACAGAATATAATGTGCTAAGATGTTGAATAAATAAAAAACCAGAGTCTACCGAGAAATACCAGGCCAGTCACATTTTATGAAAACCTATAACTATAGAAATAGGAGAGGCTGAGTTAGACTGCTGACTCAGGAGTCAACAACAATTCCTAGGTTATACAAACAATATTTACCGTCATATAAGCACTGTAGTTTCTGGGAGGCGTTCTCCCGCGAAACTACCGTTTCGCTTGATCTGTTTATAAACACGGGCTGACACCGGTGTTGAAATGCAACATAAACCCCTTTTAAAACCCCTTCAGAAAAAATCAACAGATTGTTTATGTTCTAAAAATAGATGTATGGGGTTTACTGTTGATTTCGTTGAACTATTTTTTTGTGAACCCAAAATTTCCGTTTTATTCTTAAACGACAAATAATAATATTTTCGCTATACTAGGCTTCTATAACAGCTGGTACTATAGTGAGTCGTAGGTTTTTGTGCATAAAATTCCTTAATAAATCAAAGGTTAGAATTCCATAAATCGCTCTTTAACAGTATTATAACAAGAGATTCATAATTATTAAGCTTTTTTAGCCATTTAAAAATTGTTGATCTCCACTCTATAGCTTGAGTTTTTCTACCCCAGTCACTCTATCCTTGAAAGAGAGGGTGAGAGAGAAAAAAAATACACACACACACAAAACATGGTGCCCACATAATAATATTATCCTGGGCACTCTTCACTCTTCTCCTCCCCACTTCCTTTCCCCCTCCTTAATCCCTAAATCTGCAGCTCAACCTTTTCCGCCCTCCTGTATTCATTTCCGTGTTTATTTCTGGAACGTAAGAAACAGCGCTCCGAATTTCCAAGTCTGGTCCCGAGAGAGAGAGAGAGGAAAAAAAACATACAAAAATCTAATTTAAACATATTCCGTGATTCCCCCCAAATCAGGAGTATAGAAGGGAATGTTCTGGATGAGGAGGGGGGGCTGGGGGTGCACATCAAAGGGATCCCTTATATTGGGGGTGCCGTGTTGAGTAATTTTCATGTACGTATTCCTCACCCCCCAGGATAGCGTGATGTGATTTTTTTTACAATTCTTAGACCTATCGCAAATTTTTTGCGATAAGTCTGAAAGAATCAGCAAGAAATTGCAGCCATAATACCTTCCTACGATCTTAAACGTATTGAAAAGTTGTGTGTGAGTGCGTTCTGGAATTATAGCCCTTCATCTTTGTTGAGCAAAGGCCCATGTTCATTGTGTTTGTTTTAGCCTGCTGATGTGAGGGAACGGAGGGGGAGGTGCCCTTCTTCTTTGGGCCTCTGAGTGATTTAGTAATTCTTACCAGGTAATATGAATTGCATCGTGCACTTTTCGGAGCTTTCGCCTGCCGCCGAACCTCATTATGCCTGTCGCCGAGCCTCATATATGACCCGGGGCCAGGGCTGTGGGTGCAATACTAACACATTATAATTATCCACTAAGTTCTGGTCTAACAAGAGCTCTCCCTAGCCACGGCACTCAAGAGGTAGCAGGGTAGAAGGACACCTCCATCACCTCCATGTATCCTCTTTAATTAAACTTTCACCTCCACTTGCACCCCATGTGTTTTATCTCGTCCACATAATCCTGTTTGATGTCCAGTGTGGTCAATAAGGGATGAGAACACTCACTGTTCAAGCTTGCTTCAACGTCAAATGCAAATTGCTTGAAATTGAATCAAAAGCTTTAATTTCACCTGCTATAAACATGGTGGAAGGAAAATGTGCGGGGGAAGGTAGAAGACATGGACGTTGAAGAGGGTGAAAGTGATTTGTCATAAGAAATTGTAGACCTCAAGAGACTTGTTTCTTGGTAGGATGTAGTAGCCTGACCATTGAGATTCCTATGGGATGTTGCCATAGACAATAACCCCGCCCTTTAGTTAGGACATATGTGTGTATATATTTATCTATTTTTTGCTTTTTTTTGTTTCCATTTTTTTTTTTTTTTTAAATTTTTGTAATTATTATTTTTACTGTGCATAATGTCTTTTATTTAATAATAATGAGCAGCTAAAATTCCGACTCAATGAGAGAATTTGTTTACTTATGTATAGCGTCACTTTCGCTGGGCAACCAAGCCAAGCTACTCAGATGAACCTCACTCAGCCTACATGGGGCCATGACTAGCCAGCAGAAGGACTATGACTTGCCTTGATGACCAGCATTGGTGTCCCCACAACGTTGGATATTATGGATACGGATGACACCCATTCGTATCCATTGATCTAATCAAGGTTGATTACCTTCATTAAGGAGTGATACTTGAAGATTGAGTATTACAATTCTTATAGAGAGAGAGAGAGAGAAGGGGGGTGTGCCATGAAATAGTGTGTTATCAGGACGCCAGGTCTAAAAAGTGTTAATGAAGCCTGATAAGATAAGTAAGTAGCTTGTAGACAATATGCGGAAAAAGATGTGTTTATAGCACACTGCTTAAGGCGACAAAGATATAATGAGAAAGATACCAACTCCCAATATTAATGAATGATCCTCTAGAATTTAAATAATGAAAGTCCTTTTTTCATGGTTTTTACTTTGTATGTCCTCAAATCTTCATCTAATTTTGCAACTAGAAATTTACTCACGTGCTTATCTATTCTACCTTTGACAAAATTATTCACCTCAGCGGGATATAAACCCGGGACAACTGCCTGCGGCTACGGTTACTATTAGTATCTGACCTGGTTGCAGGGTTTTCAGTGAAAATCTTACAATAAAATTAACACTGCGACCTAATTAGATCTATTGTGACCAGTTGATTCTATTTGGTTTTAACGTCCTAATTGAGGTAGATAGTCAGGACGGTGGTTTTACCCTCCATTCACTGGGAGTCGTAACAGCTACCTTCATTAACCTCATCCAGTCTGGGTAGGGCCGGAAATGCCAGCCTCACATGTTTGGAGGGAACAGAATTTCCCTCGAAAAGTCTGCCTCAACCGGGGATCAAACTTGGGATTTCTGGACTACGGGCAGTAGTCTCAACCGTCACGCCACGCAGGGTGGCTACGGTGACTAATGTAATAAACGTAAAATCTATACGCAAGTAGTAACTAAAATATTCATCCATCGTATCGTTGTTAAGTTATTGTCTCTTTCTTTGTATAAGTGTTCTTCACACCTCGGCCGAGGTATTTGATTTCAAAGCTGTTGAATGGCAGAGAAAGCATCGTAAGGTGTTTTGGAGTTATTTTATGACGTGTAAGGACCTAAGATTGTGACTAATGCGACAGTGTCTGAGCACTGATTACAATATAACACTCTGTGGAAAGAGAGGGACTGAATTGCGGCCAGACGTCGTCGTTAGTTCATTAGAACTCAGAAGAGGTGCTTCATCAAAGTGGTCAAAAACGAGGTAAATAGTGTAAATACCATTACTCTCAGAGGGATTTCATTTGCTTTGTACTTGCATCCTTTTTATGCTCCATTACGATTAAAAGTAATTTACACTTTAATAGGTGTGTCCCATTTGCAAAATAATATTATTCCACATATTTTCAAAGTTCCTTTCAAAGAGCTCTGTAAAGAAGTATTTATGAGAACTCCGGTTATAATAATGACTAAGAGGTACAGATTACTTACCTCAGGTTCTCTGGACACATCAGATTATTCCCTGTGGTTAGTTTCTGCCTCGCAAACTGCTTCTGAACTAAAAGCACTTTTAGGTCAAACTTCCTAATCCGAAAAAGTTTGCTAAAATCCTCCTCCCCTACATTTCCTCCCTTGCTTATAGTCAGACTTTACCCTCAGTTCTCTTACCCTGCTATAGTCCAGACTTTACCCTCAGTTCTCTTACCCTGCTATAGTCCAGACTTTACCCTCAGTTCTCTTACCCTGCTATAGTCCAGACTTTACCCTCAGTTCTCTTACCCTGCTATAGTCCAGACTCTACCCTCAGTACTCCCCCACTAGTTGTATTCGACGTCTGCAACGCAATGGATTTTCAAACTTTCAATATCCTAGAATGTTATTAATGTTGAGTAAATAATAATAATAATATCGCCTTATTTATACTGCCCGATTAGGACTATTAAAGTCCCATTATTCCAGCAGTAAGCCCAAGACATATTATTATGTGGTAAAAATCCCAAATGGGAGGATAACATGTCATGTCCCAGCTGGGTTTCGAACCCACGACCCTTGGAACCTTCGGATTCACAGAGTGCCGCCTTTACCACTGAGCTACCGGGACAACAAAGTAAATTTGCTTTGTTGCAGGTATGTACGTTGTTATTATCTGAGATTCCAATGACGACTTTTCCAGGTAATACCTACCTAGATTCTGTACAAGTTGAAACTGTAATTCTTTTGTGTGTTGTGAAAAAAATGCACCATCTCAAGTGTTACATGACGTACTTTTTCATGATTTTCAATGTTCCTACCTACCTGTTGAAAATAATCAAATTTATATTGCTCTCACTGTCACACAATTTATATTTGAGTGTTTGCCATATAAAGTATCTGTTTAGTAACCAAATTTTGTCAAATATGTATATTACTTTCTCTTTCATATATTTTATTTTAGATAGTCCCTTACTTTATTTATTCCTGCTCAGGGACTCCCTACTCTTTATATGCTAGTCTGAACAAGTACCGTTCTGGTAGGTGGTATTACTGCATATTCGTGTGTTTTAAAATGGAGACATGTACCCTAATAAACTTGATCCCAAGTACTTCTATCCTGAATTTTCCGGCTTCTGATAACACTATGCAACCTGCGAATATTCATATCCGAGAACTAATGAGGGGTGTTGCTATTTTATTTTCCAACGAGGTCACTTTTTTGCATGAGGTGAAAAATAACTTCTAAATATAGAGCTAAAATCCGTGCATATATTAGAGATAAGCAAAGCAACCAAGGAAATGAGTAACTAAACATATTTTCCGAGGGTCATTGGAAGTCTTCTTGGTCCGAATGGATGAGTTGTGAAGGCACAAGTATGGTAAGTTTATGTCTACCGATGGTACAACAACTGTGTTTTTGTGAAGGTGAAACTTTTGTGTTGGAGAGTTCACTAATGAGATGCCAAAGGGAATGAATGAATAACTAACTCCTTTGCTGAAGCTGAAGATGCAAAGTAGGTACAATGATTTATAGAGCTGTATACTCGTACAGTATTCGAGATTGAGGGGAAGGGAGCATATTAGAAATTGGATGGAACCCAACTTAAATTGAAACAGAGAATTATCCATTTTTTTACTCACACCTGAGTTGCCAGTGACGACTTCATCGGGGTAGGAGACGTAGGAGTTACGTAATTAGTCACTAACGAACAGAATAATTAGTTAGAACACTCGTATAGAAACTGTGAGCAGCTGAGCACCTACTTACTACCTATTAATTTTCTGTTGTCTGTTGGCTTTCTGTGAATTATTAATTTTGAATTTTCCTAGAACCGCCTTCGCAAGTATCTATTTCTGGGCGACGCAATAGAGACACAGTCGTTTTCAAAGTCTGTCTTGGTTCAGGAGGATTTTTCGATACATACTAATTTCAAGTAATGTCTATGGTCTCATGAGAAATAAAGACCCCTTCACTTCTTCGTATAAAAAGTTGGATCCAATTATTTTGTGAATATTCTCTCATTTGACCTAATATAAAACATGCCTTACCGGAATGAACAGGTTAAGGTTTCTCTCAACTGCGGGACTGTTGAATTCTGTGTTTTTACTCCTTCTACCTTTTCCTTGATTTTCCATGCATTTATTTGTTCTAACTCCTCCTCTTGTACGTTCTTCCTCCCTACAGAACAAGGTAACAAGGAGATTACGCCATAATCAGGTGGTGGCGCATCTATCGCCCATCGTCCCTTGTTTATTGACTTCCTCCTCGTTTTTGGCAACTGTTTTCTCTTTGGCATGAACTATTCTTTCCAATTCCTTTTTCTCTCTTTTTTCCATCTTTGAGAAACTTTCAAAAGTTTGGAGTAAAAAGATTGAACTTTCCCCGTGTACGTGATGTCAAAAGTTTAGTAGGGTAAAGTGGGGGGAACTCGAACGGTGTGGTGAGTCCAATCGCTTCTGTTTCTTGAATTGCTTCAATGGCACTAATTTAAATTTTACTATTCTTGAAGAGAGTTTAAGTTATTTTTCGTATCTTTCTGCAATTTTCATGGTGTAGTGATTAGTGATAGTTGTGCAGAGGTCACGAGTTCGAACTTCAGGTTGGTTAGTTTATCGATGTATCTGAAATTTATTAGTGTGGTGATAATTAGGTATAACCAAAACCAAAAAGCTAATGCGCCTCTCTAAAAAAGGGAGATATTGGATTTTTATTTTCCCTCCCTCTCAATTTATTTGTATTATTATATCACTCTGGACTTCCTGTTTTGCTAACTCTACCTTTTTCCCTTTCATTCTCTTTCCTCCCTCGAGGGTGAACCCTTTCCATTCTGTAAAAGGCCTTGTTTATTTTTTCCCTTATGATTCGTGAAACAATAATTTTCTTCCAAACTCTCTTCCCATCTGCCTCTCTTTCTCTTTTTCGCTTACTCTCAGGACAATATTTTCATTGCGGGGGTCTTTCGCTTGACTAGGCATCCCTCGGTTTGATTAGATTTCTCTTTCCTCACCCCTCCCTCCTCTGCTTTTATTTATCTCCCCCTCTTCACTTTTATAACTTCACTCCTTATTATTCCCCACTGCTTCTTCTCTCTATCCCTTTTTCCTCCCTTTCTCCCATCTTTATGTTCTATATTCACCTCATCTTCTCTATTTGTTCCATACCTTTTTGTACCTCTTCTTTTACTTTTCTTTCTACTTCGTCTTCTTCCTGCATTTCTTTTTCCTTTCCTTTTACCCTATTTGCTTCTTAACTCGCCTCTCTCACATTTACTTTATTCGGGTTTACTTCTTTGTCTGTTGGAAAGGGTTGAAGGGCATGTTGATTGTCCTTGCTTTGCTCTGAGCTAACCCAATCATCTATTTTACCTTTGTTTTCATTACGTTACTTACTCGACTCAAACTTTCTCCTAACTGAGAGTACCTTATGAAATAAGCAACCTCTTTACATCGCACCCAACATAGATTTGATATTACCAATAAATTATGTAGTGAGGTAAATTCCTTTACTGTCGCAATAATCAAAAGACACAAAACAGTTTTGTTTCTTTTCGCATGCTGCTCATGTCACACAATTTTTTCTTTAGACAATTCTAGAGAGATAACTTGCTGAAATACCTCTTTGTTTTGCCGACCAAAAAGTCATTATTTCTTCCAAAAGTCCCTCCCTTCCCGATGTTTCTCATTTTCCAGGATTATTTCTGATATTGAATATTGTTCATCATCACATGTGTCAAAATATTTTTTTGCATTTATTAACAATTTTTTCTAGTAAAGATAAACCCTTTACCATCGTCAAATCGTAATAGTTATTGTCTTTTATCCTGGCGGCAGATCAAGTACTTTCATAATTGCACATTATTTTTTGTGGAAGGTATTTTATGTGATTGTGCATAGATGTTCTGTATGCAATTCAATTAAATATAATTCATTTAGGTGTCCATTTAAATGGGGAGTCTTTTAATTGGCATGCTGTATAATTTTTATACAACTTTTTGATAACTTTTAATCGTATGCGCTGTTTCAATTCGTTATTTCTTTGGGAGGGTACCTTTTGTTAGGCACTAACATTTTTTGTGTCATCTCTATTGTTACAAACTTTTATTAGGTACAAAGTAATAATTGGACATGAAAATTTTCCATTGAGTTGTTGTACAGTTTTTTTTTTAGTTTTTTTTTTATAATAGTTGTATTTTCCCAATGGGATGCTGGGTTCAGGATGAAGATTATTTCTTGTTCTCTCTATTAGTCTGATTATAAGTAAGTACATACATATGTATGTTATGATTAGGAACTAAATATCTTTTATACTTTGAATGTGAAAGGTTATGTATGATTGGTTCAATCTTTAAGTAGGTAATTTGAGACATTCACCCTGCAATGATGGTACATACAAAATGCATCATCTAGTTCTAGATCAAAGGGATCAGAAGCTTCAGACCCGTGATATTTCTTTCTTAACCTGTACAGATATCTTTCACTCATTTCTAAATTAAATAATTAATTAAATTCCTCATTCATTCACAATAGGTCTAATTACGAAGAGACTCCGGGTGCATCTGGCAACGTCACAATTCGTCTCCTCCGAGTCCTGAGTAAACATTACCCTCCTCCCCCTCTCTCATGTCGCCGCCAGGGGGAGAATGAAGGGGGGAGAAGGCTACTCTTCTTCATAAGCACGTCTGGGGAGCGAGAAATTCTAAAGGAGAGAAGGAAAGAAGAGAACTACAAACTTCATCAAAGAAAATCTGCGAAAGAGTGCAGAAAGAATGACGAAGGGTTTGAAGAGAGAGAGGGAAAGTATGGCAGGCTAGGGAAATGAAGAAAGTTAGGCCATATGGAGGGAGGAGGGGAGGAGAATGAAAGAAGACAAAGAGGAAATAAGATTAAACTTGCTGGCATCACGTAGCGCCCTGAACATGAAGTTCGCACCCCGAGTCTTGCGGGTCACAGCAGATGCTCGGGGCGACCCGCTGGATCTACACCGCCTGACTACCTATAGACCTAGATCCGGCACCTGACTGTAGTGTCTTTCTGTATGCTCGGGGCTTACGTTCATACCTTAGACCCGAAAACTATAGCTGTAGTGCTTTTCTGTCCTATAAAATAGAACTATCTGGAAAACCAAACTCTATCGATTATTATCGGGCTTGTAACTTGCAGATTGGAGATTCGAATTCCATCGAGTATCGAAAATTCGGAATTATGCCAGTATTGGGTGATTGTGACATCACTCTTGTAATTCACTCAAACAGATAAACCAATCTGGAATACTACTGAGTTTTTATTGGTTGACGTACTCCTCTCTGGAAAGGTTCGTTGATTGGTAAAACTTACCATAATCGAAGGGTTATCCTGTCTAACTGCCTCCTGTTCCAAAGTGAACATTCGCACTTTGCATCCTCCCAAAGCATGCAGGATGAAGGCCGAAAACCTAATAGTAAGTTACTTTGTGCACCGTAAAGTATGTTGAAGAAAAAACTTTATTCCCTTATGACTGTGGCTTTGAGAGACGAGAAGAGGGAGAAAGAGTTCAAGCTTATACAGAAATCCATTAGATTTTGGACACGGCCATAAATTTCATTTGCGCCGACAATGTGCTTTGCTCCCCCGTCGGCACCTAATATCCTCCCTCCCATCCTCCTCCTGTCACCCCTCCACGGGGGAGGTGTGAAGTTTTTGTAATGAGTAATTTAAAAGAAAACTTGCTGCCCCCGTCAGGGGGGGGGGGGTATCTGCTCTCTCCTTTTATTGTAGTTACTGAGGCGCTGCTCTTTTCTCTCGCTAATCTTTTAAAAAAATGTAGATTATGCTGTCAAAGTATGGTATAGTAATGCATTGCAATGGGAACTTCACGATTCGGCCCAAATTACCTGAGGAGACCTTTTCTATAGCATGATTCGTCCCAAAACACACTATCAAATTTTGATCCCACACAAAAAGTCCCACTTTCATTCTAACAAAAAGTCCCACTTTCATTCCACCAAAAAATCCCTATAAAATAGTATGGAAACGTTGCCCTGAAAGAACTGAGAACAATGGCGATGTTCACGATGTTATTGTTTTGAACTATAGTAACAGTCATCTTTGTTATCAGTGTTTATTTGAGTGTTTGACAGTAGGGTTAGATAGAAGGCCATGCCTCACGAATATAGTAGGGTTAGGTAAAATACATAGAAGGCCATGCATCAAGAATATAGTAGAGTTAGGTAAAATACATAGAAGGCCATGCCTCAAGAATATAGTAGGGTTAGGGATAATACATAGAAGGCAATGCCTTAGGTTTGTAGTAGGGTTAGGTAAAATACATAGAAGGCCATGCCTCAAGAATATAGTAGGGTTAGGGTTAATACATAATATAAATAATATAATAATAAATAATAATGCTTTTTCTTTGTGTTATTATGTCACAATTTTAGTGGGTAGCGCAGAATCATAGGACTTTACCACTTTAATTTACAATATCTAGTATAATTTTTTTGCCTAAGATTCTGCCACTGGTCGCTGCTTCACATTAAAGCAGCTACTCATTTTTCCTCACGAGGTATGAGTGGACCCCGAACATCCAAGTACAGAGCAGAAAAAATCTTCCCCCGCTGGGAATCGAACCCAGGTCACCATGTGTGCAATGCCTAGCGCGCTAACTCGCTCTGCCACAGTGACTACTGTTAATACATAATATAAGGCAATGCCTCAGGTTTATAGAGGGTTAGTTAAAATGCATAGAAGGCCATGCCTCAAGAATATAGTAGGGTTAGGGATAATACATTGAAGGCAATGCCTTAGGTTTATAGTAGGGTTAGGTAAAATACATAGAAGGCCATGCCTCAAGAATATAGTAGGGTTAGGGTTAATACATAATATAAGGCAATGCCTCAGGTTTATAGAGGGTTAGTTAAAATGCATAGAAGGCCATGCCTTAAGAATATAGTTGGGTTAGGTAAAATACATAGAAGGCCATGCCTCAAGAATATAGTAGGATTAGGTAAAATACATAGTAGGCCATGCCTAATACATAGAAGGCCAAAGCCTGATATACATAGAAGGTAATTCCGTAATTTAATGTTGAATAATAAAAAATCCCTCAATATGTACGGTACTTAGAATGTTGCACTGGGCCGAATCGTTCGGTGACCTTTTTTACCTGAAATCGAAAACCTTTTTCATAAACCTTTTTGGGCCGAATCGTAATGCGCCCATTGCAATACATTCGTTATTAGAAGTATGTTAAACAAATGGCAGTTTTAAAGGTTCGATGTACCTTTTAGAAGATGTAAAACAAGAACCATGTGTCTTATTCCAAAATATTTACTAAAATTGTGATTTGTAATATGGTTTTAAATGTATTATACCAATCTGATCACACCTGATGAAAAATATACTTTCCTATTTTTCCTGACATTTTGAGTAAGGTTTACAGATTTTTATAATATAACTTTCATTCTCTCTCTCTTTTTCGTGCCTTGTTTAGCCTTGCATTCCTTTATCTCATTTGTTTTCCTTCAGTCCCCCGGGTATAGTGTCTTTCTTCCCAGCGCTTCTATCTTGAGTGTTTGTTTGAATCTATGCACAAAGGTCGGATTCCATTATTTATTTCATTTGAAAATACGTACCCTTGCTCGTATAATAGGCGTATGGTTAGGTTATGCTTATATCTAATGTTTAGGTATATCCAAAAATTATGCAAAAAAAAAAACACCAAACTCAACCAAATTTTCTAAAAATGGTCATCGGGGGACCGTAAAACGTACTGTGGAACTGCAAATTGATCATCGAAAATTTTGGGTGATTCCAATACGTCCCTTCCTTTATGATAAGGAAAGTAAAAAAGTCTGTGAAACACTCATTTTTTTCTTCTTCTTTTTTGTTTTTAATTATCATAATCTTTATAATCATGGCAACCTCCCTATCATTACAATTGATACTATTATCAAATCTCAAGTCCTTGACAAAGTCCACGAGATGAGAGAAGTTTTAGAAAGCCCCCCAGAAACGTGATTACGTGACATGCGGTCAACCATCTCTTGGCATTGAGAGAGAGAGAGAGAGAGAGAGAGAGAGAGAGAGAGAACGAGACAGCGAATTGAGGGAGAGAATTAGAAGGATAAGTAAAAGGTGAAAAGAAAGAATGAGAGAAAGAAAGAGAAATTAAGGACAGAAAAAAAGGAGATTGGAGGGCAGTGGAGAAAATAGTAAAAAGGGAAAATGAGAGAAGTATAGGTTAGAGAGAGATGAAGGGCGCGGCGTATATCTGCAATTTTTAAATTTTTTAGACTTGGTCAAATCTTCTCATTTCTCTTTGGTTCCAAATCCCACGTTTATTTATTATTTATCGTATTGTTACATAGTTATGTCACTTCTCCCTGTCCTTCTCTCTCTTGTTATGTTTAACTCTAGACATACGCATTATGCAACAATGCGTGAAATAGGAATTTTTCGGTGGTTCAAGTTTTGAAAATTGAGTGAGAGGGGGGAGAAAGAGAGCAAGAGAGATTTTCAGGTAAAATGACAACACTAGTATAGCAATGGTCAGTAATAATGTTAAATACATAGTAAGCATAGAAATCATGGAATGTATAAAAATAGTAATGTAATCATAGTAATAACAGCAGACTGCGGGGTGCGGGTTTTCTGTGCGGGGGTGTGGTGCGGAATTTTTCCTTCTCTTGATTTACAACCACGGAAAATGACAGCTTGAGAGTGAGGAGAGGGGGGGGGGGTATTTGTAGGTGGGTTTGTATGGGGAGTGAGTACCTGTATTTGTACTATAGAGAGAGAGTGTGTGTGTGTGTGTGTGTGTGTGAGAGAGAGAGAGAGAGACAGAGAGAGAGATAGATAGAGAGAGATAGATAGAGAGAGATAGATAGAGAGAGAGATAGAGAGAGAGGAGAGATAGAGTAAGAGTGCATCAGAAATGTCTGGATGGTTTTGTTTTTTTTTTTTAATGGCTGCGGAGAAGGGTGTGCTAGGATGAGCTTTCTGTCGCAAATGAAAATCGCATTGTAATATTGGTATGCTGACTACAAATATCTTTTTTTTCACTTTCTTTTTGATAAAAAAAAATTGGGAGATGAAGTTAGCCAACATATAGGGTGAAAGAAAAGAAGATTAGTCGGCAAGTTTTTAAGAGGCTGATGAGAATTTCGAGGTTAAAGGTATTAAAATTAAAAGAGGAGAAAATACCTCTAAGCTACACATGTGGGAAGATGGAGAAGACAGGGGGATTTATTAAAAACCACACACTCGCACAAATATGATTTGAAGCCCTGAGGCCTGGTAGGGTAAAACGGCTTTGTTCCCTCTCCCTTTTTTCTCCCCAAACTGTGATGTGCCCTCAACCTCTCCCTTTATCTCACTCCTCCCCCCTGTGTTGTTCCCTTAACCCCTCGCCATATCTCACTCCTCCCCCTCCCTCGCCATATCCCACTCCTCCCCCTGTGTTGTTCCCTTAACCCCTCCCCTTATCCCACTCCTTCCCTCATGTTACGTCTCCCTCTCCTTCCTATGACGTGCCCTCAACCTCCACAACATGTTGCCTCCCCCACGCAATATCTCCACACAGAATAACTTCTGCTGGAATTAATTTCTTTGAGATAGGATGCTCTGGAGCTGGCGGGGATGAGCGTTTTCGGCTAAAGCAAACACAACACCTCCGTAATGATATAATACGGTCAGACCACGGGGAGGGGTGCCCAGCACTGTACCCTTGCATCCCCCGGAGGAAGATAACAGTATCCTTCTTCCATCAGGCTATAACTTTTGAAAAGATAATATTAGAACACAAGAGAAGAATTAAAATTGTATTTGTTGTTATCATTACTATCTCCATCATTGGATTATTGTTATTCTTATGACTTTACATATTACATTACATACACGATTCTCATTTGCGAAAATTTCAGCAGTAGTAGTATTAATACTAAGGCACACACCACCTAAAATAATGTATGTACATATATGATAATGGAACCCTGAGGGATTCTGGGACTTTATTAAATTACAAACTTTTCATCTTCTTTTCTCATTTGTGAATTAAAAGCTTCCACCAGGAATACCTTGTGGTCAACCGGGACCCGCATTCGTCCTGCACCCCAGGGGTCCGGGTTCTCAACTCAACGGGGAGGGAATTTCTTTTTTCTCTCTCATTTTTAGTCCTGTTGTCCTCTCATTTTATCTCTCTATCTTTCTCGTCGTCCTATTTATTTTTCGAGTGGTGCTGTGATTTTGTTTAGGGACAGAATATTTTTGACGACACTTGCTGGAGAAAGTAAGACACAAAATGTTGGTAGGTGAGAGAGAGAAGAAGAGAGAGATAAGAGAGAGAAAAGAAAGAGGAGAAGAGAGAGAGAGAGAGAGAAGAGAGAGAGAAGAGAGAGAGAGAGAAGAGAGAGAGAGAGAGAAGAGAGAGAGAGAGAGAGAGAGAGGAGAGAGAAAGAAAGAGAGAGAGAAAGAGAGAGAGAGAGAGAGAGAGAAGAAAGAGAGAGAGAGAGAGAGAAGAAAAGAAGAAGAGAGAGAGAGAGAGAGAGAGAAGAAAGAAAAAAGAGAGAGAGAGAGAGAGAAAGGAAAGAGAAGAGAGAGAGAGAGAGGAGAGAGAGAGAAAGAAAGAGAGAGAGAGAGAGAGAGTGAAAGATAGAGGAAAAGATAGAGGTATTAATGGAATGGAGAATCAAAAGGGTGATGTTGGGGATATATTTAGGGAGTCGACTGTGAAATCATGTCGGTAAATCTGTACACATCAGGGTGCTAGAAATATCCTTTATTTTATCATTGGTTAGTGCGATGTATACTATTTCTGCTGATATAATCTCGACAAGATTATTGAGTTCAGTGTCAAAGGATTAGTAGAAAAATTCAGGGGACAGTTACATATTATTATTTGAAAAAATACTACATAATTTCTTAGAAATGTTCAATGAAATTCGCAATTCAGACTCCTATTTAGATATCAGAATGTCTAAAATAAACGATTTATCGCGTGTCAGATCAACATGAAAAGGACTGCAGTATTCTGATGATGGATCAGGGATCTAGAATGGAGATAATCCTGCCTGTCTGAATAGTCAATCGTGCTCCAAGGCCTTCTGATTGAATCAACTAGAGCGGAGCACTGACTCCCAGATCCTATTCTTAACTCGGCAATATTATTTTCGCTGTATAGTCATGCGCGGATATAGGGGGGGGCACGTGCCCCCCCAGATTTTTTCAGTAAGCTATGTTTCTCAAATTTCATTATATCTAATCCCGCAAAAAAAAAAGATCTCAATGAGTTAGAGGGGCACGGCCCCAAAATAATTCCCAATTCTAAGACTAATCTCGTTAAAAAAAAGGTCTCCATAAGTTAGGGGGGCACGGGACCCAAAATAATTCCCAATTCTAAGACTAATCTCGTAAAAAAAAAAGATCTCAATAATTTAGGGGGGCACGGGACCCAAAATAATTCCCAATTCTATAACTAAATAATAAGAAATAACTAAATAATAAAGTTGTCAAATCCACACAGATTGTCCAAGAAACCTGAAACTTTACTTATAGGTCCATTTGGATCAGGGAATATATCTCTAGGGTTCAGCTACACGGGGTAAGGACAAAAAATGGATGAGTGACACAAAAAAATCACATTTTTCGACCGAAATGACATTTTTTTTCTCAAAATTTGTCGTGACGGCGCCATGGCGGCGGCGTATCAATTCAAAAAGAGAAAGTTTTAAGCAAGAGTTCAAGTTTTCATTTGAGATATCAATCACGAAATTCTGATGAGCCGTTCTTGAGCTACGTTGAGTAAGGACATAAAATGGATGGGTAAACAAAAGCTATTTACGTTTTTTGACCTGAATGACTTTTTTCTCGAAATATGTCGTGACAAACTATCTACTCAAAGCGAGAGTGTTTTTGCAAGGGTTGGAGTCTTCATTTGACATATTAATCGCGAAATTCTGATGAGCCATTCTTGAGCTCCACTAAAGACAAGAAATGGATGGGTGACACGAAAAATATTGACATATATGTGTTGTGTGTGTGTGTGTGTGTGTGTGTGTGTGTGTGTGTGTGTGATAGGCTTGCGAAGCAGCGGGTGCAACCCGCTAGTTAGGTATATTGTACGGTTGTGCCCCCCCAGTACAAGAGGGCTATATCCGCGCATGTGTATAGTAAAAGTTCTACACCCGTCAAGTTTTTTTTGCTGTGAAAATTGGACTTTATTTTACTTTACAGAGTATGAAATTTGAAAGAAACGCATTGATATTGAACCTTATGAGATTTAGAATTTATAACAAGAATTTTTTGTAGAATAAGCTGAAACTTAAGAAAACGCACGTGATGATGATGGCTGATGTCAAGACTTTTAGTAGAATCGAAAGCTTTTTGGAAATCAACAAATTTTTATGGCACCCTTGTTCAGACATTCAACATTTTCTTTTCCAAAGCAAGGGTCTCATATCAGTCTCATATTCATTGACTCCAAAAAATTGTTCTCCAAGATTGGCACGAGCATAGAGAAACAAATTTAAGTAAAGGCTATTGTACCTCGCACGTTATTTAACAAAAACCAAATAGCCACAAGACAAGACAAATCAATACACAATATTAGGTAGCATGACTCGGCTGAATAAAATGGAACGCATAGGACCTAGTATACTATAGTGACAAGGAATCATGTTTAAATTAGAGGATGATGTCATACAATGTTATACGAGTAGTATGGTGGCAGGGTTCCCCACAACTATAAAATATGTGAGTACAGGGTCATACTATGTCCTTAGTGACGGCTAAATTAAATGGATTAACACTAGGGTTTTCTTTCTATATTTATAAAACGCATTAAACATTAATGCTAATATATTATTTTCACATTTTCATAATAATTAACATAGCTTAATAATGGCTAATCCAGTAAAGGAAATACAACATGACTTTATGTATTTTCAGCTGGCACAACTACCAATTTTCTCTGAACAAAAAACTTCCTAATATTATTTTACAATATTTGGAAAAAAAGTCGATAAATTAAAATTCAGGCGACGCCACTGGTTTGGTTGGAAAGTTTTTGAATATTATTTTAAAATATTAGGAAAAAAAGTCGATAAATTAAAATTCAGGCGACGCCACTGGTTTGGTTGGAAAGTTTTTGAATATTATTTTAAAATATTAGGAAAAAAAGTCGATAAATTAAAATTCAGGCGACGCCACTGCTCTGATAGGAAAGTTTTAGAATTTGGCTTGGGAAAATTTCAACCAAAAGTTCTCACGAACCTTTTGCTTTGTCTAACTTTTACCTGCTAGCTGATAGCATGATAATGGTTCGACCAATCAGAATCGAAGAAATTTTAGACGGACCTAGCAGGGTCCCTGAAAAATTGCTCTGTATTCAGTTTTGCTCCGGTCGGCGTCGTGTAAAGATTGTCAGTGGAATACTTAAGCTTTTGAAATACCTATGTACATAAATGTGTAGTTCAATTTTTCAAAACTTAGATGTGCGAGTTTATTATAGTGCTTATTTCGTAGCATGCCAGTTCTACAGAATCAGGTAAGATGTTATAATTGTTATATCCTATTCATTGAAATTTATGTAAATAAATGTAATTTTCTACTCTTAGCTGCCTGTGGGTACCTGTAAGTGATGTTACTGACCGAATGAATTGATTTTTGAACCATCTTAACCGTTCCAAACGATTTGGCAGATAGCTTGTCTGGATTGTCTGTCTGTTAGTTTTACGATTGTCTTTTTCGTACAGTTCCAATCTTTGCTAAACTGGGTTGAAAATTGAATATTTTTCACATTTCACCACAGCAAAAATAAGCCATGGTCTCTGAAGTCGGAGTTTCAAGAAAGGGTTTATCGATATGGCAATCCTCTTTCCTATCAAATATAGGAATACCAGGGGGGAAACAAATAGTGGGACACATTTTTAGAACCCTTAAGGATACTTTTTAAATAGAGATGCAAACTGGAGAGTAAAGAGTGAGCGTGGGCGCCGAAGATACTTGAGTTATACTCCTGAGTGATCCTGGAGGCTGATCATGCTACTATACGGCCATTAAATGGCATATTTTGCTATTTCCAATTTGAACTTAAGGCTGAATTTCAATTTTTTTCCCGAGCAGTCCGAGGCTCGGAGCCACTTAACTCACACATTTGGTAGCTAGTTCATATTTATGGGCTCTACGTGCTTCCAGGATCTCTGATCAAACACAAAAACTTGGGCCTTTAAAAAGGCCACTAGTACAGGTGAATATTGTCCTGAGAAAAAACATATATCTTACTTGACTGGTTGAATGCTGCAATTTTTATTTGCTAGATTCCTCCAGGCAATAGTGAACAAAAGCCACAGAACCACGTCATAACATGACTTGATAGGAATTTCTGAATTATTAATTACTCATAGTGCTCTGTACTTATAAATTATTCATATGAATCATATGCCTCTCTGGGCTTCTAAACGTCTTTATTTTGACAAGAAGCAGACAATAATATTATAATTATTACTCTCTAGAACTCGCTTGTTGTCTTCCCTAATATTTCAATATCCAGTGATAGCTTCATTCTTGTGTTGATGTGTTTGATTCAAAAAGAAATCAACTTAATGAATTGTCCATATTAATTGATATGGAGGAGAGAAACGGTCTTCATTATTTTTAATTAATGGACTCGACGCACACAGAGATTCCAGCCTTATTGTTTGGACGGCTGGCTAACGTCAGAGTAGGGTACAGCTATCCGAGATGTTTTGAATTGAAATGCCCTTTGAGTCGCATCCATTTATTTTTCTTCATTTTCATTTTTCAATGATTTCCCGGTGTTATTTTCTACTATTGCTTGCCTTAAAAGAAAAAAGCATAAGGAGAAAATAACAGGTTTTTAATTGAATTAAAAATCATTGAGTATTAGATTTTTGTACAGTCCTTAACTGATTGAAACAATCATATAAACGTGCGTGTAATCAGTTGACTTGATGTCATTCTGACTTTAGTAGCACCTTCAATGTTCCCGGACGAAAATCATGAGAAGAAAAAAAATCTGTCTATATGGATCAACACGCTCTAAGCGGCAATGAAGACCATCTTCTGAACTGAAACACTTATCTGCTTTGTTATGTTGCTGTAATATATGAAGACATTTAAGATCAAATAGATGTACCAGCAGTAGTTCTTTCAATATGTTTTTATTCCTCCGGTTCTTGAGAGCTGGACCCCTCATCGTCCACACAGGCCGAAAGGGTTGCCCCGGGCTCTGACGCAATGGAGAGCCATGATGATGACCCCTATGCCCCCGAGGTCTCCGTCAATGATGCCAGTGCTGCAGGATATAATTCTTATTCTAATGCGATCCTCCACGCCAGACTCTAATAGTCATAATGCATTTTGGCTGGAGTCCATCTTTTTTGTATACTTTTTGTAAAATATTATTTTCCATCTTCTCCTTGTCCTTCTTCGTCCTGCTGCATCTTTTTCTGTTTGTTCCTCTACTTGGTCCTCATCTTATAGTTCTATTTTTTGCACTTAATCTTCTTTTCCTCTTTCTCATATATTTTGTCTTCTCCTTCTTATCTTTTGTGTCTTCCACGTTTGCTTCTATCTTTTCCTCGTGTTGTATACAAGTTTTGAAATGTGAATATCAGACACTTGGAAGAATATATTTGGCTAGGACTTCAGCATCGAGTAATTCTGCGAGAGATTTGATCTACTAGGAACTAGGTGGAGTCGGAAAGAGGCAAGACGGGAGTATTATTTATTTATTTTTTTTTTTGAAGTTTCCATTTATTTATTTTTTACAGTATCATCTTCAACAAACTATGAGGGTATACCCACCTTCAAAAGATAAAAATCTTGTGCTGAAGGTGGGGAGTTCAAAATAATAGTATGTATAGATATTTTTTTTTTTTTTTTTTTTTTCAATTTCATTCACAATAGAAAAAAATTGATGTGTATAAAATGGTATTCAACAGAAGAAAAAGTAATAATATTTTTTTATATAATATGTTTAATATGAGCTCAATTTTTTTTTTTTTTTTGTATAAAAACAACATTGAAGAAAAAAAAATATATTTATATATTAATAAGATGATGATTATGATTAATAAGAAAGAGGATGCAGATAATAGGTTCTCAGGTTATTCAGATGGAAATATTAAGTTGTTTAAAAATATTTAACAACGAGTTGTTTATACTCATTAGTATTGTGGAATTTATATTTAGATGTAATATACCAATTCCATTACTTTTGATATGTGGACAGTCTATATAACTTGAGAACTTATCTGTGATGTATTGATCATCAATTATATTAATTACATCCATAAATTAATAAAAGGGTGATTGTTTTTATATCTATAGATTGATTTTTTTTCTTCAATGATTTTTTTTCTTCTCACTGATATTGTGAAAAAATATATCTGTTTTAATGTTTTAAATGTAAAGAAATGAATGAAATTGAAAAAAAAAAAAAAAAATGAAAACTTGAAAATTGCTAAGCATCTGTTGTCTCTTCCTCGGAAGAACTGGAACGAGTGACGTTCTTCCAATCCATTGACAGGTCCTTCATGGTCTTCACACTTCTGATTCGCGAGTTTTCATCTTTCCTCATAAGTACCCGGCAATCCTGAGTCCAGACAAACTTGTAGTGGTTTGTCTTCGCCCAAGCTCTGGTATTTCTCAATAGTGTGTAGTTCTTGGTCGTTAGATGTTCATTTATATATATTTTTTTATCAAATAATTTGTTTTCTTTGCCGGCCTTCACCCATATGTCACGTGTTTTTGTATTGAGTAGTCTCACGACAATTGGTTTAGGACTTGTTTTTGATGGAACTCTATGAGCTACTTGTATATGATCCTCAGGGTTCAAAATTCCAATTTCTTTTCCAAGATTTTCCACTATTTCTTTTATGTTTTCCTTTTGATTTTCTTTTATTCCATTTATAACGATGTTTGACATTCTCGACCTTTGGTTTAGTTCCCCAATATTTTCATCTTGTACTTCGACACTTTTTTTCAATATTTTGTTCTCTAGTTCTTTCTCATCAAGCTTCTTTTTCAATGTATCAATCTCTTTCCTGTTTTCAATAACCATTTCTTTCAATTCTTTCATTTCTATAATAATTACATCATACGAGGTCATTTTTTTGTAAATCTTTTTTAATAATTCTTTCACACTCATTTCTTCCAGTTCATTCTCGTTTTCACTTGACTCTTCTTTTACTGCATTCCTTGTCTTAACCATGTTATATAACGAAAGAAATTTGGAAAATATTTTAGATTATTTTAGAAAAATCGGGAGCAGAGTTTTCAGGAGCTGTTGGAAAAAATAAATTTATTGAAAGCTCAAAACTTGAAGGAAGTATTCAGGATAAATAATCAATGAAGTATCTAGAAATTTACTATGGTCTACGATTTTCGCTATTTTAGATAGGTATCTGGAACTTTTTCTGTTGGTAAAATTAATTGGGTATTCAAAAAAAAAAAAAATGTTGTTATGTGACAAATGGACGGATTAAAAACAAAAATTTCTTTCATGGTGTTACATAACTTGATTACATAACTGGATTATCCTTTGTTATGTAATTGAAGAGTTCAACAACCAATCATGACACACAAGAAGATGAATGAATGCTATGTCTTAAGGTATCATGACATCAGCATTAAATTAAATTTGATTAGAAAACTTTAGCATACCTACTAGGGTTGCCAGATCATTTCCAGCCCAAAACGGGACAAGAGACCTAAAACGTCAAAAAAAAAACGGGATTTTGGATGAAAATACGGGACAAGCCCTTTTTCATCCTTTGTTCTAGTCTCTTCAACAATTTAGTCATTTCAACATGCATTTCAACAACTGTTAGGGTGTCTGATTCAAGTTTTTCATGGTGGATTCTAAAGAAAACATGACATTATGAAGAAATGAAAAAAAATGAGGCACGTCACTGAAAGACTGTGATGTAATTGGTTACGAGGAGACTGCATCCTCTCTCTCTCTCTCTCTCTCTCTCTCTCTCTCTCTCTCACTCTCCTGTCTGTACTCTGATTTTAGTATGATATACATACCTACTGTATTTTATCAATTTATTATCACCTAAATTACCAGAGGAGATGGTGAAACTGGGGAAAATACGGGACACGCGTGTCCCGTACGGGACATTTTGAAAAGTGCCCAAAATACGGGACGTCCCGGGAAATACGGGACGTCTGGCAACCCTAATACCTACATACCTACAAGGGTCCAGGATATGGAGAATTTGAAGACCACTATTTGATAAGAAAATTTGAACAGTTTGAAGATTTTTTATAAAGAATAGATTGAAGCAGTCTTTTTGAATTGCTCCTAAGCCTCTTTATGCGGAATAACGCCTATGAAACCCATCTGAGTGGCGGCGTGCCGATAACGAGAGGCCATTGAGTCTAATGTGCGGAAGCTAATAGCGAGTGCAGGGGCTTTCCAGGGCATTAATTTTGGAAAGCTATACCTTATTTTCTTAAAATGTCTAAAAAATTATGTATCTACATATGTTATAGATATCTAATACATTAAGTATATTTTCTAGAGCCTTCTGTTAATCTTATTACAGGTTTTCTGACGAGGATGTTATTCTAATGAGAGATATAGTGTCTGTGATGTTTCACTGTTTTCCTATATTTCGTCGTAAACCAACAAGATTTTATTCAAAACGAATATTTCAAAGCCAAGCGACAAACTGCTGCCAATTTAGAGGCTTGTGGTCTTTGTTGTTTGTTGTTGTCTGTCCTCCTGGTCAGAGAGAGACAACACTTTCAAGTTAGGTGCTGGCTCATCACTAGAGCACTGAAAACTATCATAGAGATTTTGGCTGATTTTATATCTGAGCTTCCTCTGAAAGTTATTTAGTTTTCTCACTCTCTCATTTTCCAGTCCATCATAAATGGGTTCTAAAACAAAGCATACCTCCTGAGTAGAACACCGCAATACAAGTAGTTAGTAGTTACATCAAAGACTTTGTGCTATGTTATGATTCCCCCCAATATTTATTGGATTAGGTGCTAATGAAACAGAGCCATTAACAGGAACGTCTATGTTACATCAGTCTGGCATGTTTCCGCTTCACAGCGATCCCTTTCCTCTTGTTCTGATTATTTATAGAACTCCTGTAATAGTTGTGGTGTTTATCTTACAGCTCACGCTCGCCGCTGGAATGCCTTTGTAGGATATACATGTTCAGGTGTAACAAGGCATGTTTGGATAGTCTTCTTTAGGGTTCCTTTCCTTCTTCTTTTTTTGGGGGGGGGGGGATGGCTTCTTCTTTTTCAAATATTCCTCCTCTTCTTCCTGGACCTCTTTTGTGGTCAACCTTTCCTTTGAGTATTTGTTGGAGTAGATCCTAATATCTATCTTTCTTCCTCATGATGTGGCCAAGTTACTGAAGTGTTCCACTTCTAACTGTGTTCATGAGTTCTGCTTCCTTGTCCATTCAACGCAGTTAAGAGTAAAGAAGTAAAAAAAAAAAAAAAAAAAAATATAAATTTTCGTCCAAAATAAAATCTCTCAAAATATTTTGCAGCTAGTTTTTTTTTACAAAATAATATCATTCTATTTAAATCTCATTTGGTTTCTTCATAATATTTTATGGAAGAAATGTTTCCCTTATACATATTACTTCCCTCTAATGCAGAACAATGGAAGAGAATGCCGAAAGCATTATCACCACCCTTGATCAGGCTTTGTTTATATTTATTTCATAACTTATTATTATGATCATTGTACAGTAGAAATCGTTTATAACGACACCGTTTATAAGGAACAATCGGCTATAGCAAACAAAATCTCCGGTCCCTTGGAGTCTTATGGAAAATTAACATTGGTATCGTTTATAACAAACATCGGCTATTAGGAACAATATCGGCTTTAGCGAACAAATTCTCAAGTCCCGTGGCTACTTTCTATCGGTTATAACGTACAAAATTCATTTTGATGCTCTGTGAGTAAAACAGAAAACATGTTTAGTTATGCAGATTTTTGTACGTTTTTGTACAAGGAGTAGATGAGTGATCTGTCTGATTTAGATCATTTTATTAGCACCTAAAAGTTAGTATTGTTTCAGATTTTGAATTAATGGATTATGAATGTACCTACATTCATACATAATTGTACATTTTTCATGTCTTACGAAGTTCCCTTATAACGTACATTGTTCTCTATAAGCGATACATATAGTGAACTTGTTCGGATATAGTGAACTTGTTCCTTATAGGCGATATATCGGTTATAGTAAAAATCGGCTATAATGAACAAATCTGTCCGGTCCCTTGAAGTTCGTTATAAACGATTTCTACTGTATATAAAAAATTGTAAATAAAACTTGATCCAATTGTTTATAAATAAAAATAACACATCCTTAGGAGAATGTTGAGAATTCCAATGTGATGGAGATCACTGGACCCGTGCTCGTTGCTTATTAAAATTACTGTCATTCAAACCTAATGATTATGTCTGTCATTACATTTAACCAGTGGATATTTTACAATAATTGAAAAAAGCCATAAAAGCAGTTACGGTCACCCACATCCAGTTCAGCAGCAACCTGTCATTCATACATGACCCTCACATCCGCTGAGGTCAAGTCCTGGAGGACTCATTCATTGGGCTCTTGCCTCTTCACTTCCAGCATCTTGTCCTCTCTTCCGTCCTGAAGGGAAGATATTTTACACAGAAAATTAGGGTTCAACAAGAATCGATCTAAGTTGAGGAGTCTTGACCTCAACTTAGATCGATTCTTGGTGAATGTCACTGTTGAATTAATAGATGTTGTCTTTCTGTTTGGTACACTGAAACTCTTGAGCGGATATCTTCAAACAAAATTTAATAGTCATTCTCGTCCTGAAAACTTCCTTATTTGAGTGACTAGTGGTACCACTCGCCAGCCGCAGCCACATGGTGGCCCTCTTCAAAGCGATTTTAGTCCTCTTATTAAGTATGTAGTAATTGTAGTATAGTATACTTAACATTCAGATTCAATTGATTCAAAGGAACCAACTTTCCAAATGTTAGGAAGTAGCAATACATTTTAGCTACTTGAAAAACCTCTTTTAATTGAGTACTTGCTTGAACTAAGGAAGACTAAATAGCTTAGAAGGAATCCAGATACATAGGTCCTAATTCAGTCCTTAGTATTATCAATTGAGGACAAATAGTACGGGAGTACTCACCTAATTGTTTTCAATTAGTCCCCTCCCCCTCCCTCTCCTCCTCGGATACATTACATCATCATTATTATGATAGAGATGGGGGAGGGGGGAGTTGAACTCGGATGGGTCAGGATGCTTCCGGTACCCTGCTTGTCACCCCCAGGATCTGGAGTATATACAACACATATGTAAGGAGTATATACAACACATATGTAAGGAGTATATAATTATTTATATACATAGCGCCCGCACCGTGCGGCGTCGTTTACACAAGGATTGAATAAAAAATTACATTTCTCTTGATATTAATATGAAGGATGAGGTCCTGTGGGGTGAGGCCTGTGGAATTGTACATACATGTGTAATTGTGTATTCATAACTGTAGGAAGCTTTCTACATGTATACTGTAGACTTAAAGGATCATATAGGGCAGTACAGGGTGATCCAACAGACGAGGGACGTGAAATGAAAAAATAAAAACTGAATGACTATTACCACTATTTGTAAGTTTCATATAGTGTTGTGGGAACATGCAACAATAGTAATAGTATCGCCTTATTTATACTGCCCGATTAGGACTATATTCAGTCCCATTATTCCAGCAGTAAGCCCAAGACGTATTATTATGTGGTAATAATCCCAAATGGGAGGATAGCATGTCATGTGCCGGCTGGGTTTCGAACTCTCGACCTCTGGAGTCTTTGGATTCATAGAGTGCCGCCTTTACCACTAAGCTACCGGGACAGACAGTGAGTGATATGAAGAAATCCTGAAAATCGAGGGTTCTAATGATGTCGAGATTATGAATTATGTATTTTAGTAACATATATATGCAATATGCATAGTTGGCTACGGTGTAATGTAGTTACTAGCTACTCTCTCCAATGTAGCTACTTATAATCTCATGCATTCTTGTAAGGAAAGCACTTATAACAATAGGTTTTTATGTATTTCCTGGATCTCAGGCTTTCTAACGGATTCAATATTTTGATTCACAAAAGAAGATCCTATTACTAATTTTGAAGAAATTGTTTTTTCATAATTCCGAGAGAAAAAACGTCCAAACTATGCATTTTTCCTTACATTCAACAAACGGTTTGTCTATTTACAAATTTCTTGTTCCTCGCAGACTTTGTGTCTCCCCTGTCAGATAGAATAATGATACTCTTGTACTTATATTCAATGTATCATCTCGAGGCTGTAATGTAGCGACCCGTATACTTTAGACAATTTGTCCGGATGAACAAATGAACATGTTCAGTATGAACTCACAGCCGAAAGCGAACTATATACAGGGTGGACTAGGAGTGAATGTTTCTTTTAATAGCTATGCAATAACATCTCCATGAGGTAAAATGAAGTTCATCAACTCTGCTTGAGTCTAAGGAATTAATAAATGGCCTTTGCAAATAATTAGTGTGACTAGGATTTGAGTAGAAGCAGTAGGTAGTATTAAGACGGAGAAAGGTCCAAGGAGAAATAGTTCTTCTCTGTATCGCATTGATGAAATTGACATCAGAGTTTAATGAGTATCCCTGTAGCCAACATTGTATGAACAGAGTTCCCCAGTATACTCCAACAATACTGAATGGTAACTGTAGCCCAGTATACTCCGACAAACACTGAATGGTAACTGTAGCCCAGTATACTCCAACAAACACTGTATGGGCAGTAATAAATTCGTAGAGGCGAGCTCTCTCATAAATCTTGATATAATTGAGAATCCGGAGAGTGGTCGCTGACGTCACTCGATTTACTTCCCAATAAAAATAGACGCCTCTGCAAATCCCGACATGTGTTTTCTGGATACTGACCCTACCTCTCTCCCCTCCCCTTCATAAAGCACTTCCTCTCTTATTCCACCTCCCTCCCTCTCCCCTCCTCTTCATAAAGCACTTCCTCTCTTATTCCACCTCCCTCCCTCTCCCCTCCTCTTCATAAAGCACTTCCTCTCTTATTCCACCTCCCTCCCTCTCCCCTCCTCTTCATAAAGCGCTTCCTCCCTTATTCCACCTCCCTCCCTCTCCCCTCCTCTTCATAAAGCACTCTTCCTCCCTTATTCCACCTCTCAGTCTCTTCCCTCCTCTTCATAAAGCACTCTCCCTTCCTTATTCCACCTCCCTCCCTCTCCACTCCTCTTCATAAAGCATCTCCCTCCCTTATTCTACCTCTCAGTCTCTCCCCTCACCTCTTCTGATGACCTCCCTATCCCTCCTCTTCCCGACCCTACATCCCAACCTCTCCTCCTCCTCCTCCAGTTCCGCCGCCTCCACGCGTCTACAAGTCTCTGTTTCTGACCTATTATAATGCTTCTCTGTATCTGTTGGATGTACAATTGTACATACATAAGTTTATATCACATGTGTATGTGCAGCTCTTGGTTGGACTGGCATACACGCACTTATAGCCCAAGCCCCCAGTAAACTCCCACAGCCACTTAAATGTATTTATACGAGTATGTAGCGTGCACTGGTAGTCAAGTGGTTAACGCGCTAGTCTGGTAATCCAGGTAGCGTAGGGATCCGTTGGTTCGAATGCCACTCAGTGCATGCATTTTTCCGTAATTAATTTGAGTTTGGGACCACATATTAATAAGGCCTGAGAGTTAGGGGCGAAAATGCTTTGAGCATTCAACCTCCCTGGTGGTTATCTTCCACTAAAGAGTGTTATTCTTATGGTTATCTTCCAGTAAAGAGTGTTTTAATATTATAGATACATTAAATGTACCTTATTTTTGTTTTGTTTTGAACTTGCAGAATGAAATGAATAATCAGGGATTAAGTGACTTCTTATTTTCTCATAATTAATCAATTAGGTTGTCCTCTCCCGTCGACTGGCAGGTGAATCGAGAAAGCTTCAATCTTGCTGGGAATTGAACCCGCAGCCTCTAGTGTACATAATTCGTGAGCTGGGAAATCTATTGGAAGTGGGAAAATCTGACTCTACATCAGCTGAAGCTGAAGGTTCAGTTCGATACCCGGCTGAGGTGAAGACTAGCCTGCTTCTCTTCTCTTTTATAACATGTTTTATGTTGGAACTACATATTATATTATTATAATATCAGTGGAACCTGTGTACCAGAAAACTGGATATGTGAACAATTTTCAAACGTCCAATTCACCTCTCTGTGATGGAAAATAACCTCTTCATGAGAAACCTGGATATTAGTGAGAAAAAAAAAAATCGCAATCCTTTGAGTTCTCTTAAAATCAGGTGTGACTGTAATAGGTGATGAAACCTTCTTTCTTTAATAGGAAAAGAAAACTTGAAACACCTATACGTGCAAAAGTTTCTACTCATTTGTTACCTCATAAGGAAAACATTATTTAATGCAGCAACTTTTCTATGTGTTATCTCGGCGTTGTAATAGCACCTAGCAAAACTAGACAGCTTGGAATATTAATAGAAAACGGGAGAGGGAGGGAGACAGGGACTAATGGGGAGGAAGAGAAGAAGACAAGTTATAACACTTAATAGGGATAGAAAGACAAGGAAGGAAGATGCCACGAGCAATTTTTTCTCTCCTTAATACCTTTACCTCGGGTGATGGGAAGGAGGACTCCTGCAGGGAAGAAAAATGGTGTCTCATTTATTGAGGTGAAAATATGATGGTGAGGAATAGTGTGGGTGGTGGAGATAGTGGCTAATCTGTGGAGAGAGGGAGGAGGGAGCTGTAGGAGACACAGATTAGGAAGGTGTACATGTCTTCGCTCAGATGAGTGCTATACAAGAATTCCTTAGCTTAGCATTTCCATCTGCGCCATCATGTTCTCTCCTGGAAAATTATGTAATATCTGTCCATCCAAGTTATCCTGTGTCTCATTTTGTGAGGAGCTAGCTCCCTTTTTCATCCTTTTAAATTGATTTTGGTGAGTAGGCTTCGGTAACTTAGGTAATGTACATAGAATATGGTTTATGTAGGTGCATACACTAGAACTAGATTATGTACTTGAATACATCGAATTGTGTCATCATATGGAACAGTCCATCACCGGAGATGATTTATGAGCATTTTTAAAATTCCGAGTTATGTATGTGTATTTCAAATTACAAGGTTACCGTATTACATAAAAGCTTGAGTGAACATTATCCTGTTTAATACCATTCCAAAATGGATATATAGTATAGCATAGTATATTTATTTGTTTATACAACATGTACTTGTAGTACGTATTATTTCTGTCTTATACAAAAGACATGTCTTGTAGTGTAGCGTTTTCCGAAAGTTACTGCTATGGTTAAAGCAGAGTATTTGTTAACAAATTGTCATTCATTAAACCCCTCAGCTTCCCTCACTATGCCGTCAGGGTTGCCAGCTCTCTGGCCTAGCCAGTAGTAATAATGCGGATAGCATAACCATCAGATATCCGTGTTGAAAAATTAACAACGTCATAATTGGAAATACTCCGTTTTTTATATCATTTCGAATTCCCTTTTCTCCCTTTCAATACACATTGCGTCCCTCCTCTCCTCCCTATTTCGACTTCTCCTTGTTTGTATCTCCTGTCCGCGCAGGAGGAAAATATGCAGGAAGGAAGGGAAGGATAGAATGGGAGGGATAGACAGGAAGCGATACCTGGTATCCTGCTTTGTATTCCTCCCTCCCTACCACCCTTCCTATCCGTACATATAGTTGTACCTTGCGTATACCATTCAATGAGAACTTTTTATCTCCCATATACCTCCCATATCCGCTTCCATCGCCTCCTTTCTTCCTCCCCTCCCAATAAAAATCCCTGCCTCCCTGGTATGATGCAGATTTAACCGTTCTTCCGGAGCTACTGGGGAGGGTCTATTAGGGTGCACGCTTGTAGGAAGGATATTGGGATGGAATGAGGAATGCATGGTCTGGTAGGAGGGAGTTTTCAATGTGAAGGTTGAGGAGGGTATGGGAGGGAGAGGTCAGGTGAGGCGAGTAGGAGGGGAGGAAAAGCGATTCCAAAGTGGGTGGACCGAATATGAGATAGTGCTGTGAGGTATTAGAATATTATTCTGTTCAGCTTTCTTTGTTCCTATTATGAAGTATTTGCATTAGTATACAATAATTAGGGATAGAAGATACATACCAGCTAGGGTTTTCCGAGATGTTAATAAGGATCTGACCTACTTCCTCCGTCACATAATAATGCTAGGTATATGTACTTGAAAAATTGAAGATTTGGGACATGACGTTCATGAACATGCGTTAAAAAGAAAAAGGAGAAATTGTTGTTGATATTATTGTTTTATCATATAGTGTTGTTGACTTGTGGAGTATTACATTGTGTCCTGCCCGTCAGCAAAGGGTTGATTCAATTGGCCTGGTGTATAAGTTTCAGCTGATGAATATTTCAACCCTTTCACTGACGTCAGTTTGTTTTATTTTAATTAACTTTTGTTGTTTTTCAGCCAGGAGTGGGTGGGATAGGTGTGGAATGAAGGGTGAAGGTGATTTTATGTGTGGATATTTTGAAGGCGAGAAATTTTTCATCGCTGTATGTTGATGGGTGAAGGAGAAGGCCATCACTACCTGTGGGACTTACAGCTAGAGGACGAGGAGGTGGATATGATTAAAGAACAGAGTGGAAGGTGTGAGAAGTACCTACCATAAGAGAAGATTTATAGGAGAACTAAACTGACAGAGATAGAAAGGAAATGGTTGAGGAGGAGGATGAGAAAGAGGACAGAGAGATCAATAATTAAGGGGGATCAAAAGAGAAAATGCAGAGAGAAAAGAAATAGTAGAGGGTGTATTCTTCTTTCGTTAGGATATAAGCTGTTTCAGTTATTTGGTTGATGATGCGAGCAACCATTGTTTTTTATCAACATTATTGTTGTTTGTTGCAGTTACCATCAGTTATCTTGTTTGTTGACGAAAATGAAGAAAAAAAAACCTTTACGAAGATTATTTAACCTTCCATCCGTATACCAGAGGTGATGACTGCTTGTTTAAGCTTTCTGCTTGGCTGGGCTCACTGTTTTATTTATTCTGACAACATAATATTTACCACTTTCATACGTAATAATATGTAATAATAATTATAATGGTCATCATATTATTGTACTTATAATACCATGTGAACTTTTTCGTTTAATTAAATATAATTACTTCGTTTGTACATGAATTATTTCATTGTACTGTTGTTGACATGCCCCAATTCAAGGGGAGACCTTCGCGGATATTGTAAATATACAGAATGATTGTGTTAGGATCTCGTAGGATCACCGAAGTTAAACAACGTCTAGTGAGGTGAACACTTCGGGATGCTGGCATACGGGCCAACCCAGGCTAGGTGCGGTTAATGGGGGTATTACGTTTGTGAGTTTCCTGTGAATTGAGGGTAACATTATTAACTCTTTCTTATAATTGTATTAATTGGTAATTTGTCTTGCTGAATGATCAAACCATGAACCATGCTCCTTTTGTGAATGTGAACATCTATTTTGTTCGAATTATATGATTAAATCTTCTTTAATATTAAGATTATTTTCATTTTGCAAGGACATTAATAGTTTGATCGTATCGAGATCATTAACAATATAAATACGACTATGTAAGTATGTGTGTCAATGTTGGTTTGGTAAGCCCTGGCTGCATACTTGAGAGGACAACCGCGGTCCATTGTTCCACACATGCACGGCTCCACGGTTGGGTGAGCATCGCCTTGACATGCCACAGCGCATCGTGTAGCGTCCACTTGATGACCAAATGACCCACTGGTCTCCAGTGACAGGCGGAATCGCTGACACCAATTACTCTCTGAACCGGGCTCCTGGGAATCTAGTTTCTGCTCGGGCTTCCAAACAGATGTTTGTTTAAATCTGTTTGTTGGCCATTTTCATGATGACAATAGAAATTTCAAGGTGGAAAGCCATTCTGAAAATCGTCCATGTTGGCAGAGTTCGAATTCCTTTATGTCTGCTTTCTGCACCATTTGTTCTTAGAATTTATGCATAAATTGATGTGATGTCGATGTTGGCTGATGATGAAGATGACCGATTTCCAAAAGTTCATTACCTAAAATTACGTACGTATACTTGAATCCGTTTTTGTTATATCTGTTCAAACCTTGATGGATACGGAGAATTACAAGTTCAAGTTATTCAGAACAGAAAACGCATTCCGCCCTCCTCCACTCATACCCTCTCCTACCCAATAATACTCTTCTGTCATTGTTCGAATTCGCTCCCATATTTCTCCTGCGAAAAAATGGGTACATAACACGATATACCCTATTGTTTGTGACGGTGAGTTATGGCTCCTCGTTTTCGGTTTATTGGAAATACATAGTTGACACTCCCCGTTTATCATGAGCTTCCCTCAATCCTCAACCCCATTCTGAGAATGGTTTTTACCTTCGCGCTTGTCACCCTGACACCCAGCATTTTACACCAAAAATGGTGAAGAACGCAGGAATTCTACGCCCGACATGTATGTTTTGCTGAAATGATTTTTAACTATGTAGGTTACATATATTTATAACTGAATGTAAAAACAAAAAATGTTCAAAATTTTGAATTTCCAGCCAAGTGGTTAAAATGTTGGTACCAATAATTTTGTTTTACCACCATACCAGAATACCAGATGAATTGACTGTTCCGGAATGTTTATCACTATAAATAGTCTGTTTGAGGGTGATAATTTTGAAAAATTAGTCATGACAAGATTTCTATACAGTATTTTTTCGATCAAAAAGTTCTTAGAAATTCAAACTTGTACTTATAATATTTGTTTGGTTCTTTGCTTCCAGGTATGTGTACTACTGTTTACATGAATGAAACACTCATATTACGACCGTGGCCCAATGTAAGTAACAATGTAACGTTCCCATTTTTCAAGCATAAATTCGCAAATAAATATTTTTGTTAGCGTCTCTTTAGACGGTTTTCTGTCTTGTCCAATTTAAATCTTGAAATCAGAGGCACGCTTCCTCTCGATAGTGAGTTCGAAGAAGTGTTTTTTACCTTTGAAATATAATAGACGTATTCTTTGATGAGTCGAATCATATTTTAAAAGCCATTAGCCATCGAGTCAAAATCATTGAATAATTCCATCAGATCCACTTGATTCTGACGTTTGCACAACAAGAGGTACCATTGGTACCAAGCTTTTGATGTCCAGCTTTTAAATCTTAAACATATACAATTATACATATTATGTTGCATTTGATGCAATTTCATCCAATTGTTTTTCATATTATTCTTCATTTTTTTGCGATTTTACGTTTGAAATATTTCATTGATATTTTTTGTGTATCTTGAGATTTCTACAACCTTATCTTTCATGTTCACCTTCCCTTATACAGCATTTAAATTTGTCTATTTTTATCTCTTACCAGAAGTACAACCCACTGAAATTATAGCCCCTGAACCGATGGCGATGCTGAGGAGGGGGACCCATAGAAGGAAAACTTACTTTTGATATTCGAGATATGATATCCTCTATTTTTACTCCTCGTTTGTATCCTGGATTTTCCTTTTCCTTCTATTGAATTTTATTAAAATCCAAATGGATGTAAATATTAATCAATAAATTGGACGTTCTGAGTTCCTGACTGCTGCAAGATAATCCTTAGTTTTACCATGCTAAAACACACAAAGTATATTACTTTATTATATTTTAGTTATTCCTTCGCATTACATCCCTATTTAGTTCCTTCTCTTTCTTTTTATCTATTTCCTTCTCCCTTCGCCATCCTCTGTACGAACATTATGTTTACATTTCTCATTTCCTTAAAAGCTATTGTTAAAATCTAGAAATAGAGCTTTGGGTATTCATATTACAGGAGTCAGATTGCGACTTGTGAAGCACGCTAATACTTACCAGATTAACGCGTCTGAGGGTTTTTGCATGATACCAGAGTGTGAGATGAAAACAGTAATCTCTTTAAGTTGTGTAATGCTTTCTTTTTTGTCAGAAGACAGAAAAGAGAGCTATGTACATGTACATTGATGTTCTCCCTGCCTTTTTCCTCTTGTGTACACGCCAGTTTTCTCTCACACTATTTCTCTTCTCTCCATTTAAGTTTTTCCTCTACCTCCCTCACACATACTTAACACTCTTCTCTGTCTTATTTATCTCCTCTTTGTGTTTTCTTCTTTTTTCTACCACCTGTTTTTTTATATTTCAAATAGTTCTTCATTGTCTAAATAAACATTATTCTTGTTCATTGATAATTTACATGTAGGCATTCGTTTACCCCATGGAAGAACTGTCAGATGAGCATGTTTTTGGTTTTCTACAGGGTGGACCAAAAAAACGTTTACACCCGTTAATGGTAGATTACTGACGACATTTCCAGGCCGGATCTGCAATCCGTTTTTTCGGATTCGCCTTCGTAACTGCACAAAGTGATTTTTTGCAACTTTCCGAAAAAGTCCGACTTTGGCTTATTCTTCAGGTCAGTACTTTTTTCCTGTTTGAAATGAGTTGATTCTGAACAATTTTGCAGAAAGCCAACAAAATTTCGATGTTTCTAGCTACACTACTTTGTTTTTTACGATTTGGTTTGTCATATTTTTTTACACCTGAACAGAAAAAAACACCCAAAAAAACTTTTTTACTAAATAAAACACTCGACATTTGTCCGAACAAATTTTGGCACAGACATGGGCAAGTTTGATAAAAGTTGGCGGGCGCCCCGAGGATGCTAAACAATAATTTTACGATTTTTTATCACGTGATCTTCTGGAAAAAAATATTAGATGTTTGCCAAAAACTCTTCAAAAATCCTAAGAGTTTTCTAGCTGTAGACTGTGTAAGGGCGTCTTGTATTGTTTACAAAAATTGTTTACATTGCTCTTTTTGAATACCGCGGTCTCACATGCCTTCATCAGCCAGTTTAGGAAAATTCAAATGATAAATTTCGTGCTTCTCTGACTGTCAGTGGTGTTAGCTAAATGTGGTAGTGCTAAGAGTGTTAGTCGCATGACCGAGGTTCAATTCTCAACGGTCAATATTATTTTAATTATCAAAAAAATCTGATGGAATATTTTATTCATACCTGTATCTGACCTGTTGTAACACCAACAACTTATGGTATTTTTGGGGGTAATACCATCTGTAAATTGAGTTATATCAGATACTATTGGTATCACAATACTTACACATAATGATTATTCATGTAAGCCCCTGAGAGACTGCCTTGATAATGTAAGGATGGTTTTTCTTATGCTTCCCTACGAGAGAAAAAAAAACTAGCGAATTTTCCAAAGTTTATGAAATAAATCCAGCTAAATATGTAGGTAGGTTCTTCTATCATAAACAATACTAATTAAATAACAAATATTTACCAATTGCCAACTCTTAATACAAGTCTTGAAAAAAAAAAACAAGATAATATTTTGTAAAATTAATAAACTTTTGCAGTCTTTATTATGTTTTATACTATTTTGATATAAACAAATAGGTATTTAAAAAAACATTTTGTGTTAGTATGTTCAATGAGAAACGATTAGACGCGCACGATTAGCTCAGTGGTAAGCTAGTCCACCCGGTCCGAACGCCAGAGCCAGCAAAAAATTCATGACTACAAAATAAAAAAGACTGTTGCCATATTTTATTTAGCCATATTACACACTATGGATTCTCCTCACACAAATTTTTGAAACCAATGGTGACTTTAGTACTTTAGTTCTAACTCAGAACTGTCCCTCTACCTTCTTGCCTTTCTCTCTCTCTCTTTCGCTTGTTGCCTCTTTCTCTCTCTCTCTCTCTCTCTCTCTCTCTCTCTCTCTCTCTCTCTCTCTCTCTCTTCCTTCTCAATTCCCTTAGAAGAACTGTTGGAAGTGGCGTCCACGTTCCTGGATGCAAAGGTTGAACCTCTTCATCATGTTCCGTCGAATGTTGCGGAAGATTCCAGGTTTTTCTGTCAAGTCATCGAATGCCAACAGGATTCTTGCTACCAGATTTCGTAAACTATGTTTTTCACGTGATCCCAAATGTTCCTGTTGGCAACTCCATATGCTAAATGCGTATCTGCCATTTCAGCATCCGAATTATAGTAATGTAACTTGTACTAAAAAAAACTCAAAAAGTTTAAAGATAATATTTCATAGAATGCAGAAAAATATGCTTGAAAACTATCATCGAGAAACAAACAATCATTCATATGACTGGCCTTTAATTAATTCCAAGGAAAATAATTATCAGACATAAATAGCTAATTACTCTTTGAGTACAAGACGACCCTACACGGTCAACACTTTTAAGATTTTGAACATCATTTTTTGAGACTTACCTGGTTTGTTTACCCAGAAGATCACGTGATAAAAAATCGTAAAATTATATTTTAGCATCCTTGGGTTGGCCGCCAACTTATATCAAACTTGCCCATGTCTGTGCCAAAATTTGCTCGGGAAAATCTTGAGTGTTTCAAAGTGTAAAAAATTTACATGATAATTTTTTTTCTATTCAGGTGTCAAAAAAGATGCCAAACCAAACCGTAAAAAACAAAAAAGTGTAGCTAGAAACATCGAAATTTTGTTGGCTTTCTGCAGAAATGTTCAGAATCAACTCATCTTAAACAGGAAAAAAGTTCTGACCTGAAGAATAAGCCAAAGTCGGACTTTTTCAGAAAGTTGTAAAAAATCACTTTGTGCAGTTATAAAGGCGAATCCGAAAAAACGGATTGCAGATCCGTCCTAGAAATGTCGTCAGTAATCTACCATTAACGGGTGTAAACGTTTTTTTGGTCCACCCTGTAGAAAACGAATGTGGGGCTGTCGCATGGCAACGTCATACTCATTTTTTTTTGCTAATAAGAAAAGTATAAAATGTTCCATTTTCTTGCTAAGCAAAGAACCAATCTTTCCACTGTGTTGCTACTAAACAACGCATCAGATTTTCCATTGTGTTACTAAACAAGGTTTACTCTTGGAAAAAGTACCAAGTATTTTTCCTTTATTCTTTGGGAGTATTAATTCCCTCACCATCTCTGACTCTGAGAGATGGGGATCTATTTTTATTCCTTTATTTCACTTTATATTTTCCTTTATTTCTTGTTTCTATTCCTTTGTTTTTTCATGTTCCCTGTTACGTTAACGTATTCCACTCTCTCTATTTGCTGGCAGCGACGTTGTTTACTATTCCTACTAAATTTCATAATATATTCTTCATCTCTGTGCACTTTCTTTTCTTTCTCTACAATCTTTTGTTGATTCTTCCCGTCCTTCTCTTCTTCATATTCTTCTTTACGTCTTCGTCTTGTTATGTTTGTGTTTACTTTCATTAGCGCAACTTCCTCTACTTTCATCCTCCTTCTCTTCTATCCTTTTCTTCCCGTTCCTTTTCATTTCCATCTGCTTATACTTTTAGCATAATAACAACCTGCTGTTTCCCTGCTATGCTTGGTTTACTTTCTCCCCCGCTGCTTCCCCTCCCTGCCTCCTCCAAGACATTCAGTATTCACACCTCGTCTTCAATATGACAAGTGAAATTAAAATTTATAATTTTAACTGTGGCAGTCCCGCCTCCCCCTGTGGCATACCATCTTGTCTCGCCTCCCTCTCATTCGCTTCATCTTACTTAACCATCATCTTAACCTCTTCATTACCACGCCTGTGTTCTGTAAATTAGGTCTTTATGATCCTTGTTATTTGTGTTTCTTCAATTTGTTTACGTTTTTGTTGTCTTTCATCGCCTCAGTGGTTTGGGTTAGGGAATTTTCACTTTGTTTATTGGTGATTCATACAACCTACTCTAAACATTTTTCAAAGTTTTCTTACCATCAATTTTCTGTCTGCTTATGTGTTTTACAGTATTTTCTTATATACTATAAGATGCTGAATGAAGTGTGTTTCGACTTGCCTGCCTTGTTTCTTTTCTATGCTTTCTTCACTGTCCATATTATGTCTATGGTTTTTGTTGTATGACCTACATACTAGTATAGAAAGATGCATAACTTTCCATTATGTGTCACCCAATTAAGAATTGGGTTCGATTCTTTTGCTGCCACGTGTGTTACTCTTAACAATTCACTCTCGTATGTTTTCACAGTCACTTCTTTATTATATTAATGGTTAACTGTCCAATAACAATTGTTAGTAGTAAGTGAGAAAATATCAAAGACCAATTACCGAAGAGACAGTCGCAGTTATGCAAATCCTGTGCAAATATTACAATAGGGAAACATTTTGCCAACGGATTTTCACCTTCTTTGCATTTTTCTTCTGCTGCTTGCTCTCCTCCTCTTCCTCACTTTCACTTTTATTTGGATCCCTGGGTGGAAATTCTGGCTGACTACTTGACTAGGGACAGAGGAAACATTTTGTCAGGGTTTGATTCTAAAAAGGCTTTTTTGCTCGATAACATTCTAATCAATTCCGATTCTAATCAATGATAAAAGATCTGCAAAAACTATACTTGCTAATTATTGTGGAATAAAAACGATTATTTTCCAGATAACTTGTTCTTGAAAACCTTCATTGGGCAAGACGCAAGTGTCATGAAAGTCTTGAAAGTCTTTAACTTAAAAAAAACTTTAACGTTTGTTTATGGTAGATATTACAAAAGTCAATAAGAGACCAAAAAATGAAGCATATATGGTCTCTGGTTGACCCTGTATGTCTGTCCACAATGGTTAGAATAGTTACTATAGTCGTCTGGCTCCCTTCGTAAATTTCATCAAATTATAATTTGTTTTTCTCTACACAACCACCTGCGGACGTCTAAAGGTACAGAGTAGAGAATAATGGAAAGAAAGAGAAAGGAGAAGGAGAGAGAGGCAGAGTAGAGTACGTTCAATCTAAAGGGACTAAGTAAACAAGCTGATGCAGTCCCTTGTAGCTGGCTGGATAACAAGACAAGCAGAACCCAGTCTCGGTGTTCCTGAGAGTAAACAAAATGTTCAAAGTCCCCCCACCCCACATGGAACCCCTATAGGTTTACCTCATGGCCGTCCGGGAAATTAAATTAAAAACTAATCAGAAGAAGACTAATTGAATCAGCACGCGGGAGATTCCCCTATTCTGCTGATCCGAGATATTATTTGACGGAGTGAAATGGCGGTGTATATGTGGTGTGATTTGGCGTGTGTTGGTGTGGTGTGACTTGGTTTGGTATGGTAAGCTGTGGTTTTTTTGTGTTCATTCCTTGTCATTGGCTTGGTTAACTTGGTTTCTGTATTGAATAACCATTATTTTATCCCAGGACGATGAAGAAGTAGTACCTACTTTCTTTACAGTGGCTAGATTGCTAGCGCCTTAACGACCATGCGCCTCTTGTTATGTACCCACCGACCATACGCCGAACCAGCGGCAGCGAGATCTATAGTTCGCTACATCCATCCAATGTTCTGGCTCAGGTCTCATACATAGCCTCTACATCTCTATTGTTCAACTACTTGGATCTTGATAGGTATCTATCCCTTGTAGAAATTAAATTATGAACTAGAAGGTAACCGCTGATTTTTTTAATCATATCAATTTATTTTGTAGATTTGGTATTTCTGTGTCATGGGTAAAAAAAATAAAAATATACAGAGTGTCCACTTTTAATGTGCGCCATAGGAAAAATACATGTAAAAAACAGTTTTTCTTGTCTCAAAAGTCGCCATTAAGTATTTTAATTAAACCAAATATGTTAACTCATGTATTTTTATCTGAAGAATCCACTGGTGGTAATTTCATACACCTGGGACTTACAGTTAAAAAGTTAAGGGTTCGAAATCCGAGAAATGTGTTATGTTTGAAACTCAACATTTTTGTACAATTGGATACTCTATTTTATGTATTTTTTCACGAGAAATTGATTGGTGATATTTTCAATTACCTGGGGTTTACAGTTAAAAATCTAACTTCAATATCAGTAAGTACCTACCCATAAACTGATTATCAGTTGTTCTTTTTTACAAAGTCATGAATTCAAGTTTAAAACACGCCTTTTTTCAGTAGGTCTTCTTCGGACAAAAGAAGCAGAAATCGTTATTTCTATTGAAAAAATACACAAATAAAGTTAAAGAATGCTAAAATAGGGTATAACAGTTAGTAAAACCAGAAACCAGGTAGGTATCCAGGTGTACGAAAATATTGAGTTTTAAACATAACGCAATTACTCGGTTTCGAACCCAGAACTTTTTAACTGTAAACCCCAGGTAATTGAAAATATTACCAATCAATTTCTCGTGAAAAAATACATAAAATAGAGTATCCAATTGTACAAAAATGTTGAGTTTCAAACATAACACATTTCTCGGATTTCGAACCCTTAACTTTTTAACTGTAAGTCCCAGGTGTATGAAATTACCACCAGTGGATTCTTCAGATAAAAATACATGAGTTAACATATTTGGTTTAATTAAAATACTTAATGGCGACTTTTGAGACAAGAAAAACTGTTTTTACATGTATTTTTCCTATGGCGCACATTAAAAGTGGACACTCTGTATATAATAAAGACCTGGGATACCTGGTAAGTAAAGCAGCATAACTTAATTAAGGACATGTGTAGAATAAATTTAAAATAGAGGAATACCTGTGTATAAATTCGATTTTGATATAATCAAATCAAATAAAATTCTTTTTCTAACACCCTTTGTGAGTTTCTGAAGGAGACTGGAGAGTGATTGCTAGAGGTGTAATTAATAACATGTTCATACGGTTAATAAACTGACAAGTAACAAAGTATAAATTACTCGTGGTGAAGCAAGACCCTCTTGAGCTTTTATGTGGGTAGCTATTACTAACAGCCTCCTGAATATTATTTTCCTTGTGGACGTTACTCCTACAAGTAATATGTGTACGAGAAAACAATCTTACTAAAGATCAAGTCAAATCAGTGAAAAAATTTCTGGGAACAGACTGTTCTGTTCCAATAAAAATCAATATACCAGACCTAACTATTTTAGATCGCCGTACTACTGGCAAATAATTATATCCGAGTAACACCACATATACTAAACTTATACATTCCATATTAGATCACACTGCATAATATGTTATGAATAATGAACCACGCTCCGTACCATATTAGACTGATATTTACATGGGACCATCTTTCTCTCTCACTCACAGACAATCTTCTTTTCTCGTTCCTTTCTCCCTCCCTTTCTCTCTCCCGTTCTCTCTCTCTTTCTCTCTCTCACACACTAAATTCCTCCCTACTAGCTGTATAATATTAGCTTGTGTCAACATGCTCACATGAATATGGGAGGGAGAGAGATGGAGACAAATAATGGGAGCGAAGGAAAGAGAGAGAGAGAGAGAGAGAGAGCTTGGATCTGTTGATAACTTTTGGATGCTGTAGACATACTCCCCTCTCTGTCTCTCTCTCTAATTTCCCTCCCTCCCTCCTCGTACTCCCTAATTAAGTTTTATTAATGAATGAAACTCAACCCGAATAAACTTTACCTTTGGCAGATGTAAATAAAATCCCCCTCCCTCTCCTCTTTCCCTCCTTTTATTTCCCTACTTTCCTTTTCTTTCTCTCTCTTTCCATATAATTCACTCTTCCTCTCTCCCTCCCATCGTTTCTTTCCCCTAGCTTTCTCTTTTTATTTCATATCCTTCAAATTTTGTTTGTTCATGTGACAGGCAATTGTTGCTTTCCAGTATAGGTTTTGCAGTTTAGTAGTTTTAATTACGTCACTAACACGGCTCTGTTGGCAATATCGATAGGGTCTACATAGGCTGACTAATGGAAACCTGCATCTCTCTAAGGGCCAAATTATGAAACAGGATTGAAGTTAAGGTAAGCCAGACACGCCCTCAAGTCGGAGTTTCAACCCATCACAGGGACAGTCTGGCTTATCCTTGATTTAAAAGTTGTTTTATAATTTGGCCCTATCTATATCTTTTTAATCTATAAGAGGATTTCCTCCTCTTCTCTCCACCCTCTTTCTTTATTTGCTGGTGTTGTAGTATTAAAAATACGTCTGTAAGTATGTTTATTCTTATTGATTTGAAATAATGGTTAAAATCATAATAATCATTCACTGAGTTGAATCAACTCAAATTGAATACAAGAGGACGCTTTTAAGAAACACCCAAATAGAATTTCTCAGACAACTTTTCTCTTTATCTCCTTTTCTCTTCCTCATTCAACCCTTCCTTTTCCTCTCTCTTTCTCATCCTACTCTTACATCTTTCTTCTCTCCCTCATTCAACCCTTCCTTTTCCTCTCTTTTCTCATCCTACTCTTACATCTTTCTTCTCTCCCTCCCTTTTCCTCTCCTGCTCTTACTTCTTCTTCTCTCTCTCTCTCTCTCTCTCTCTCTCTCTCTCTCTCTCTTCCCCTCATACTCTCCTACTCAGACTCCACAGTTGTACAACATTTTCCATACAGATTTTAGGTCTCATCAGAAATTTTATCCTTCTCCGTGAAACCTCAATGTTAACTTTACCTATTTTCCACCCTTCGTTCTATCTCTCTTTCTTTCTCTCTCTCTCTCCTTTTCTTCGAAATGCAGCCAGCTGGAAGCACTCAATCTTAAGGAATGAAATCATTTTGAATTTTATTGCAGCACTTGTTAAAATTAAATACTAATAAAACTTTCCTCTTAAAATTAAGACGCAAGATAAAGCGGGAGCCAAAGGGAGGGGGAGTAAGGAGAGGAAGAATAGAGGGATAGAAATTGTTGAGAGAAAATTTTACAACAAAGGTAAAAACCAAGCGCAAAATTTTTCTCTCTTGCCTCCTTTTCTATCTCTCTCTTTCCTACTGTGTTCTTCTTCTTACTCCTTATCTCTTCCTTTTTCTCTGCCATATTCTTCTTATCTCTCTCTCTTACCTTCTGTTCCTTGAGGAAGAGGTGATCTCCTCTATCATGTCCGTTTAGAATGATAGATTCCTGTTGGATATTTTGCGTTTGACGTTTGAGAGGCCCAATAATTGACTTTTTGTAACTTTTGATTCAAAGAAAGCTCTGTTCATAAAATGTATACACTTGTAATTTGGAAAACACGTCGTCTTGTCTTTTCGAGGGGTTCTAACAGGCCGCGTGGGCCCAAGACCTCCAACAACCAACCGCATTCCTACATGTAGTGACTCGTATACAAATTGAACTCCTCAGCAATTGCTTCCTTTCAGATAATCCTTTTTTAAATTCCTTAAAAAATTTGCATAACACGATGTGATTTAATTTCAATAATTCCATTGGGACATGCAGGTGAAGAAAAAGGAGATGGTGTGACATAAAGTGAGATAATGCGAAAGAGGGAGAGTCTTGCTGGAGCATTTGACTTTCCGTTTTCTTCATTCTCCTCCAACTGTTAGTGGAGATATCACCTGCAACACCCTATTTTAAACCCAATAAAATATTATGAACCCCAGCTTGATTGAGCAGATCTCAGGATGAAAAGAAACTTTCAAAATGTTCCCTGGACTCTGAAAGTTGCTCGCCTCTCCTTAGTACAGGGCTGGTTGCTGTTCCCTCAGAAATGAAAATGTAGAGGGAGTTTCTACAATCTGGGAAAGTATTGACTGCTATAAGTGCGTGTATTGTGCTTTTTTGCAACATTTTAGGATCTCAATTTTTGGCCGTTTGTAAATTGATATTGAAGTGTTATGGTGCTTGGGTACTTCATATAGTATGTAGTAACTTATGATTGTGTCCGGTAATTTCAACCTTTTAGTTACTCTTAGGTATTAGGAATACATGAGATAAGAATAAAGTAAGCAATGTGTTCTCTTCATTCCGCAAACTTGTTTCATTTTTGCGATCTGCTCTCTTGTTCTTTCTAAAGTTATATTAGCGCTTTATTGACTTTCGACTTTAGGACAGGATGAGGAGAGGGAGAGAGAGAGAGCCCGGGGCTTTTAGTGTTGCAAATAAATGTCCATTTTGTAAAGAAAAATAACGATAATTATCAGAAAATCTAGCCCTTCTGAAAGCAAATAGGAAGAGAAAGCCCTAAATATCTTTACATCTAGGCGGGTATATGACCTTTTGTGAAGAGATTTATCGATTATTACGATATAGAACATTTCTTACATACTTTTTTTTAAATATAGAACATATTATAGCTCCATCTTCCGTTATGTGTTGATTTTTTTTTCTCGATTAATACAATGCTTTAAAATATGTAATGAATTTTCTATTGAAGGAGAACTCGAGCATTTCGGACTTCGTACAAATAAGACATGAATTATTTTAATGAATCCACAATAATTATACATTCACTTATGTATTTTTTTCGAAAGATGTCATTTGTCTTTTTGCTATGATGTTATTCCCGCTAGAACAAATGGATTACGTAACCTATCATTTATCATTGATTCAACCGGCCGCTGAGAAATCAACCTTATATCTTGTTCACTGTGGGTTAAGATATAACTTATCAACCATATTATGGTTGAGAAAATATGCAATGATTTTATTTTCAATGTTCGCCTGTTGGCCTGAGAACGCTGGGATACAAGGATATAACACAGGTATAGAAGAGATAGGGTAGAGATATTCGAGGGGTAGGAACAATATGTTAAGAAAACGTGTCTATCTTCTCCTATGTAAACTTAATAGAGAGCGGGTGCAGTATGCTAGCTTCTCACTTGTCAAACATAAATCTTCATTAGGGTTCTATGACGCGCATCCATTAGGTGATTGTTCGGTGCTAGGAGATAAGGTGGGGCAATCTCACAGGTGCATTATGCCGGGATGTTGCTGAATTTTTTGTTGCGAAGGGTTTCGCAATGTTTCATCCTCCTCTCTACTTTTAGAATCAAGTGAGACAGGATCATAATTGAAACATTCCTTCGCAACACTGTGCAACACTTCCCATTCAAATTTTGACACCAAATTTTGCGAAACGTTAAAATAAAATGTTGCACTGAGTGAGATTCCGGCTTTCTACGGAAGCTCCCGAGTGGGGATATTTCTTTATAGATAAAAACTATATTTTTCCCCTGTAGAAGTAAACTTTACTTACCATGTGCTTTCGTCTTAATCGTGTTTTATTGTTTGTCTGGAGGGATTTCCAATATTAGTGGAATCATTTAGGGTCAATTTTATCCCTGAATGCAAAAGGGTGGCTCCCCCTCAGTTGTTTTAGTTAATGGAAAGGGAAGGACGTAATTTGCTATGCATAATTGATGAAAACCCTTGTTTTGTTTTGTCTGGTGTTATTTTGTGATTTTTTTTTTTTTTTTTTTTTTAAGTGGGGTTTAACGTCGCTTTCAACTGCCATGGTCATATCACGACGGGGGTTTTACCCTCCATTCGCAGGAAACTCACAAACCTGCTACTCACATTGACCTCACCCAGCCTGAGTGGGGCCGGGAAAAGCCAGCGTCACGAGAATTAGAATTTGAATGGTCACCCATCCAAGTCTTAACCTCGCTGGATGTCGCTTAACTTCGGTGTTCTGAAGGGAACCGGTGTATTCAACATGCCATCGACGCTGGCTTTGTGATTCTTGATTTTGAAAATTGTCAGTGTATTTATTTATTCTTTCTCCGATTAATAAAATGTAAAAGATACTAAGGGCAGAATAAATAGACGTTTTAGTAATACCTCTGCGGCGCTAAGTCACGGATTGCGTTCTGTGTTAGAAATCGAAAACCGACGCTAAGCAATCACTTGAGTTATAGAATTTGTCTATTATTTTGCCCTTTAAAGTTTAAAAAGAGAGACTTTTCGATTCAAATCTGAGCGATAGTAGAACAGCGTTCTTTACCAAATCTCTCTCTCTCTCTTTCTATCACTCTTCTCTCTTTTTCTTTCTTCTTTTTTCCTCTCTCTTTTCACTTCCTCTCTTTCTCCTTTAGCACTCTTTTCCCTCCTTTGTGTCTCAAAGGTTTGGGGAAAGTAAAGACTATACAAAGGCGTTCTGATTCATTCTCAGTAATGAGATTTTACACTGAAAGCTATTGTGTATGCTCTTTCTCTCTACACCATTTCTTCTCTTTCTCTGTTTCTCGTTCTAATTCTCCTCATTCTTTTCATTTGTCTCATCTTTCCTCTCACGTTCCTTCGCCTCCTTCTCCTTCTCCTCCCACTTCTCCTTCTCCTCCCACTCCTCCTCCTCCTCCTCCTCCTCCTCCTCCTCTCACTCCTCCTCCCCCCTCTCTACTTCTTATTAAATATTCTTCCTTTGCTCCAATATTTGTGCGTATAGAATGTACGTCAAGGAGAATGGAGGCGGAGGGGAGGCTTTTTAAGTTCCAACGTGACGTGTACAATATTGAAAGTGAATTTCTTTTAGCACTTCAGTCAGTATACAGGGTGGTTCAAATGACCTGGGGTATCATCTCTTATATTTGGAGAACCGCTTGAAAGTTTTCCTAATGTATGTAATAGATCCTGAACTTTAAAGGGAAAATATCTAGGACCTTCATCCCGGGGGTGTCAAATGAAGGGTGTATGTTATTTTCTCGCGCATTTATAGTAGATTTATATTTTTTATGGCGTATCTAAATTTGGCGTATCATGAGTTAAAATTAAATTACTTTGTGTTAGGTAAAAGAAATCTTCATGATTATTGTTTAATAAATTCAAACAATTCGTTTTTCGGTGTATATGTGTTTAAGAGCATGTTTCAGCTTTCAGCATATACTCGTACATTATCTACATAGGTACAAAGCATCCTTCAAATCCTCCGCTGTGTCCTTGCTCCATATCGCAAGTTCTAGTTTGTTCCGCTCAAACATTCCCTCTTCTTGCATTTCTTCTCTTTTCCTTTGTTGTCTCTGATGCTTCTTCCTCTAGATATTTCTTGTCTAAATATTAAGAATACTCTAATACTGGTCTTAATCACCCTCTCTGCTTTTATCTCTCTCATACCCACTCTGTGGTCCATGTTTTTTTCCACACTTTTTGGTTCTATTGCTTATGTTTTTTTTTTTATTATTAACTCCTTCGTCTGTTATTGTCCCTTTCTCTCAATTTCTTTATCTATTCATCAGAAATGTTGCTCTAATGGCCCCCGAACATAAAACTGTTGGTTGAATGGGGCTCGTTGTGCCATTGAATGGAACACGAATACACCGAATGTAACCATAGCTTTCCCATGTTTTGTTACTAATGAACGGTTGTTGAATGGGATTATGGAACCACTTCATAGTCTACATAATTACTATTGCTAACTATGTTCCAAGATCTTCCTCCTTTCTCTCATTTTTTTCACCAGAAGTTGAAACTCTCTAATCTCCTCATAGCTCATCTCTGATTCTTTTCTTTTCCTTTGCTTGGTTATTTCTTCAGACTCTTTTGTGTGATTACTAATTTGAATAAGATATCTCTTTTCTATTTCTTTCTTCCTGACACACTTCAGTCACCAGGGAGTCTGGGTGAGGGAAGGAGGGGAGGGGAGCTTTTGATCTTTTGTTTCAGCTCCTCATTCATTATAGCCTTTGTGAATTGTGTCACTGTCTGGCCAGAACTGGAGGTATATCTGACTGTCTTATCTTTAAAGTAATTCCTCTTCTGTTTTGCTGTCTAGTCATTGAAAAAAGGGTTATCTGTTCTGGAAAGAAAATATTCTTGTTAATGCTAGATCACGGGTGCCTAAATTAGACGATCTGTAAATCTTCGTGTTCTGTGAAATTGTAATATGCGAGTTTCGGAACAGAATAATATATTCGGTATAGATCTGATTCTGGTGTCGCATAAATTAGATGATTTCATGCTATAACTTCGTGTTCTCGTGCAACTGCTATCTGCGAGTTCAAGAATATAATGAGATCTGATTGTTGTCGAATGATATCTCATAATGATCGCCCTGGTTGAGCATACTTGTCTGTTGTTTCCAAAATTAGAGCTCACAATGACGGTAGGAAGTTAGCTTTCAGATCCCTGCAAGTTGCAAATTGCGGGGGGGGGGACTCCAGAGAAGGGAAGAGAGGGAATTCCGGGAAAATATCGGGATTTCCTTTCTAGATTAGACGCTCACTAAAAATTGCGCTTTCGCAAGGATAAACGAAGTCGTTTAAGGTATTCTATTTTTTGCTATCTTAAATTCGAAAAGAATAAAAAGCGGTTATAATGGATTTACCACCGTAGAATGCCTTTCAAATGATAAGCACACAAAGGAATTACGGGGGCTTTAATCTCTTCCCTTCCCTGCACCTCTTCCGTTGGAGAAACGGAAGAGGAAGTATTAAGAAGAATTTGTGAGGTGAAATAGCGCTCCTTACAGGTCGTAGACAACAGGTTTTGAAAATTTTCGACAGTGAATGCGACGAAAATATATGCGATTTACGCTAAGCTTTCGTATGAACGTAAATTCTCCAACATATTAATATTATTAGAAAAATAAATATTTTTATGTAAGAACTGTTATATATTACGAGATAATTGTAGATAATATCAACTAAATTATGAATCTAAAAAATACATTATTGTTCTTTTTCATAAACTATATGAACTGTCATTAAAAATTAATGAAATACTGGATTGTTTGAAGGATTTCAGAGATTATTTAACATTACGACGTCAAGTTTTTCTGATATCATCGTGTACAATCATAGTTGAAATAATTTTCTAAACCGAGGTATTTTATATAAAAAATATACAAACTTTTCAAACCCAGTTGTCGGACAACATAATGTCAGAATTGGCGAAAGCTTTGATAATTTAATAAGCTGACTAAACTCGGAATAACTTTAATTATTTTTTTATGTATAATTATTTAAACAAAGGTTTTTTTTTATAACATAATAACATTAGACCGTTTGGAACTTTGGACTAAAATACGATTACATTTATATTAGTTGTTGTTTTCATACTATTAGGTATTAAATTAAAATATAATGATCATAATTCATAATATGTATTGTTGTTGTTCAAAATTATGATTATATTTATTATTAAAAATACAAGAGCTCGCGAGTTATTAAAAACAAATAACACGGCGGAATTATTATATTCCAGTTCCAGTAGCACAATGGAATGAAATATATTTCCTCTTTCCTACTGGGTGACCCTACTCTAAAAACGTGAAAAATACTCAAAATATTTTTCTGATCCCCTCCCCTCTTTCTAACCTAATCTAATATAATATGACACATCGAGCATTGGTTGAATGAAGAATGCCATGATTTAACAAAATAATGAAAATAGATATTTGTGCCATATGGAAACATGTTCTAAAGGCTGTAGCTGTTGATAGTCAAAATTTAATTCGGAGAAAATAAAAGACCTTCAAATTTCTTATCTCAAAAACTCTTGTTGGCATTCATTCCCCATCCTGTATTAAAATCCTGCAAGATGTTGCATTCAGAGCTCTTTTTCTCTCTCCGTTTTTTGTGTTTTTCAAATTTTTTTGTTCAAAAATTCTATACAGAATAAATAATAATTTTACATTTTGCTTTTTCCTCTAATTTCGTTTTCTCGCTCTTCCTCTTCTTGGTCTAATTTTTCTTTCTTTACATATCTCTGTTTCCCTCTTTATGTCTTGATCTATTGTCTTCTTTTTTCCTTTTATGTTTATTTGTTTATGAAACGTCCTGTTCTCTCTTTTGCTATTTTTATGATATACTCAGTTGATCCTCATCTTTTATGAAGATTTCAGTTTCGAAAGTGGTAATTTGATAGTTTTACTTGTAACTCCAGCAATGTTAGTGTAGTGGACGAGGGCCCGCTGGTCGAATAGTAAACGTCCATATTATATTTGTTACAAACTACATACAGTCCGTAGTTTCTCTCCTATAATTCACACCCTAGTCGAAAGTGGGTCAAGCGTTCCACCGGCAAATTGAAATCCAAATAGTGAAGTAATGGATTTCCGCAAATTTATGGCCAAGTTTTGGCGGGCACGAGAAAGCTTCAGCGAAAATGTTCCAACACAAACCGCTCCTGTGCAAATAGTGCTGTTTTGCTAGAATTTAATGTTAGAGCTCTTCTTTTTTCTCCTCTCTCATATCTCTATTCCACACTCCCCCCTACACCTACAGTATCGCCTTTTTAGTATTGCTACAGTCTATAATCAAATATACCTCTTTGCCTTAATCCTGATCCATTTCTCACCTTTGTCACCCCACTCCTCCTCTCCTCATCTACTTCTCCTTCTCTCTCCCTCCACCATGACCATATCCCCTACCACTTAACTTGCTGTAATAGTCCACCCTCGTTCACTCACACATTACTTGCCCACACCTCTGCCCAGCCCATTCCTCAGGGTGAGATTCTCACCCGTATCGGAATAAGTCTCAAGCCCGGGTGAGTTAATGGGAGTACGTGAAGCAAAACCTACACCACTAAACTTTACCCGTGAGAACTTCTCTCATCATGATGGGAGTAGTTCTCACGGCACCCTACTTTGTTGCATCTTATTTTGGCATTTCATTTTTTGATTTTAATTTTGAGATTGGAATGCCGGAACCCTGTCACGGTTATCAGCACAATGTATTAAGCAGCCTGCACCCTATGATTTCTCTCAGTGCACTCACCTACCAAACGTGCTAGAAGGCGCCAACTACCTAAACTATGAGTATGTAGTTTTATAACTTGGGAATGAAGCCTTCTCTACTCTCGAAATTATAATTGTTAAAAAGGATAATAGTGTTATTGGTATTTTTAATTACTATTTAATTTGGCTTAGTTCCATTAACTCTCAATTTGAGATGAGGAACTCTTCTAACTTTCTATCAAATCCTTCCCAACCCATGTCGAAAGGAATTGTACGAATTTCTTTGTGGTGAAGCACAAGGCCTCTTCACAATTTTTGTGGGTAGCGCAGCATTACTAAGAGCCTCCTTTACATTTCGAATTATTCTATTACATTAATTTCTTTTTACTCTGGTAATGCCGCCACTGGTCGTTACTCATACAAGTAACTACTCATTTTTCCTCACGAGGTATGAGTGGACCCCGAACATCCAAGTACAGAGCAGAAAAAATCCTCCCCCGCTGGGAATCGAACCCAGGTCACCATGTGTGTGCAATGCCTAGCGCGCTAACTCGCTCTGCCACAGTGACTACTCCCATGTCGAAAGGATTTCTCTTATTTTGAGACTTGGTGTAAAATATGGATGTTAATGTAAGTTATTAGGTCTGTAAAATATGGGAAAAAAAAACTATTCTGATATACCATGTATCTATTCATAAAATTATGCTAAGAAGTATTTGTCTTTTACAATAGCATAACTGAAAAATTATATTGCATAGAGTTTTTTGTACGATTTTCTAAAACAGTGTAGCAATATACATAAATATCCTTGTAACCTTGTAATGTCCCCGATGTGTAAGTCTTTAATACGAGTATGTTTGTCATGTTTATATGCTCTTATGTACATAATATATCCTCTAATGTACAAATATCATCTATAAATTTCCAACATATCTCTTCTATTTTCTACCATAAACAAGCTGAAATTGAAATAAAAATAGCATAACTCATGTGAAAGAAAGAGAAGGAAAAATTCCTTGAATCATAAACATTGCTCCTCCTCCCACTAACCTCTCTTTCACCCCATTCAGAACAAATGCACAATCAGAGTCAGAGATGGGATTGGTGCCAAACTTTTGACTGAAACGCTGAAAAATTGCACAAGTTACGGAGTCATGTTCTTTAGCAAAATGAAATCATCATGTGCAATCATAATTGATGGTTATACAATACATGTACAGTCAGAGATATTCAAATATATGAATTTGCGATATTTACCATCATTGTTTTCATTATCATTGTCATAGCTACTACCTGTATCTACTTTATCTTACTGCTCCTTTTCACATGATTTCATCTCTGTCTGGCTCTTACATGGACTTGATGAATATACATATGCATCTTGCAGGACTAGTAGAAGAAGAGCGACAAAATCAATTTATTAAAATCTTTACATAACAAACATGTCAATTCTTCTCCCGACACATGCCTACCAGGCTCGAGGCATTTCCACGCTGGACTGCCAATGACAGTCGTTGGCGTAAAAATACCCCGGCCCTAGTATCACCATATGATTTGATAAGAAGAGAGATAGAAAGTGACAGAGGAAGCATAGGCGTTGTTATAGCTGTGGAAACTCTACAATGGGAAGGGAAAGTACAAAACTAAAGTGGTTAAGCTGCTTGTTACTCCACTAGTACATGTATACAGATATCTATAATAGATGGTACCCATATATAGGTATGTGTTATTGAAAGCTAAACTGTTTGCACGTGCTGATTAGTTTGACTATGTAGGCAAGGATGTTTAGAGGGACAGATAGCAATAATTGTCGTGGGAATTCCGCAATTATTTCGTTTTTGTGTGAAAGGCCGCAATCCCTTGCTTGTGGTTTGTCCGTATCAGCTGACATTACCGTGTCCACTTCACAGGAAACATTCTAAATACCTCTGGGCATTGACCTATAATTAGCTTTATTCAAAATAAGTACATGTTTTACATACTATCAGCGAAATGTTGTGATTCAATAATTCTACAGCTTTTAAATTTACTCTTTGTATTTATTGGCCAACTGTAAAAAGGCGATTAAAAAATCTAAACGGAAAAATGAGCCTAACGCAAAACCTATAAACCTTCGGTTAATGATTGTTAGCCTATAGAGATAGAGCGTTTATTTATGACTAGCGGGCCAAGGCATGGCCGTGAAAGCAAAAAATCCTTTTTCGCCAATGGCAGGTGTTGTAGTGGGAATTTCGATAAATCCCGTCTTATTGCACATCTAGATTATATGACGAAGCTACCTACCAAATTTCAGCTTCCTAGGACTTACGGTTTGGGCTGTAGAGCGATGATCAGTCAGTGGTCAGTCAGTCAGTGACTTTGACATTTATATATTAAGATGTTCCTGATTGTTGGTTTTAACTCCAAGCGTTCTGTTTTCACACGCGGTGCCCAAAGCATAATCATACATCATGGATGTGGTTTTTTAGTTGATTAAAGTGGTCGCTTATTTTTGATAGTGAATATCTGAATATACAGGGTGATTCAGAAAAGTACCGTCAAACGTTAACCACATATTCTATGGGCTAGTTAAGGAGGGGTCAACTCTATAAAAGAAAGTGCGCAAGTGCCTCCTAACGGAGGTACACGTCCCTTAAGGTGTTTTTAAACAATCGAAATTTTCATTTTACTGCTTACCTATTTGGAATATCGCGATATGGTAAAAAAATCACTCTCAATACTAGATAAAACCTTTCTTTTGGCATACAATTTAACAGCATTCCAATTTCAGGGGCGGTCTGAGGAGGGTCAGATGGAAGAAAAAACGTTCTAACTTTTTAGTCGTTGCTTGTAATTGAATTTGGTTTTCACCATTTTAAAACCTATGTCATTGTCTACAAAAATGGTCTGAATAATTTTTCCCTCAAATTAACACAAAAACTTGAAAATTGAAATTGAAGATTTTAAAACCGCATTAAGTTTTGAAACCTATGCAACTAGCATACAATTTTAGAACAAGAATTTTCAGCCAATTCATTATTTAACAATGGATGTAAGTGGAGTAAATTGAAAACTTGACTTTTGATAGTTTTGATTTGTTATCAGCGTGTGCATAGTGTATTGAATATAGGAAAATTTCGATTGTTTAAAAACACCTTAAGGGGCGTGTACCTCCGTTAGGAGGCATTTGCGCACTTTCTTTTATAGAGTTGACCCCTCCTTAACTAGCCCATAGCATATGTGGTTAACGTTTGACGGTACTTTTCTGAATCACCCTGTATAAATCTTAATCTACTTACCTACAGCCTCAATGCGGTTACAAGGTTTGTCGATTATGTTTACCACTAGCAAGGCCAACGAAAATTAGCTAATTTGATTTTGTACTCAATCAATCAAAAGATTATATCTAAGAGAAAAGCATTCATACATGACGGTAGAAACATTTTTGGATAGCCTGAAATACTTGAACCTAAAAGTACCACACTTAAACATCTTCTGTTAGATTATTATGATCCAAAGTTGCATGTCGAATGACCATTCTATTTTCCCTGCATCCCTAATTTTGTCTCTTTGTATAATATAATTTATTACTAGTGGACTATTTAGTGCACTACAGTATTCTTTGTGGGTACACTCGTATTTAGCTGCTGAACCCTCAAGTGTTTTGGTCGAATTGGGTTTCAGGCTTTTTGAACAGCCCACCGATTCTCCTGCCCTCATTCCAAACAATAAGTGCTACTTGAGAAGTGAAGCTCTTCGTTAGCTCTTTCATTGAATTCATTGTTCTGGGCAAAGCCTTTGATTTTAATTGAACTTCGGCACGTCCAGAAAACATTTTTTATTCCTACTTCTCTCTCAACCTTTTTGTTCTCGAGTTCTGTTTGTGCCTTTGTTATGGGCTAATGACTTTATTCTGGTTTGAACATTTTCTTAACCTGTGTTTTGATTGCTTTCTTTCCTTTTATCTGGAAATATTGGAAAAAGATGGAGGTAAAATATTAATCATAAAAATAGCTTGAACATGGTTGAAGAAAAGCTGTGACCGGAAAGACGCCTTGAATTGTGTGGGGGAAAATTGAGGAATGGAATTGTGAAAGATAGCTTCAAGGTTTGTTCAAAAGTTTGAGTGTGTTATAACTTCTTGAGAAACAGTACGAACTATTTATTGGTAGTCAGACAATAACAAATACTTACCAAATATGTAGCTCGTCTTCTTCTTTGTCTCTCCATTTCGTTTTTGGTATCTTTCTCTCTCGCTTTCACCGCCTATTTTAAATTCTTGTATTCTCTTACTCACATAGTTTTCCTATCTTCGCTCTCCTCTGTATATGTCCAAACTATCTCAGCCTACTCTCTTGTATTTTCTTTTTGCCAGAGGCCCCTCCTTCACTTTACCCTTAGTACACTCATTTCTTACCAAAATTGCTTCTAATTAATTTGAATGAAACTTTAGGTACCTACAAATCTCAAACTATAATGTATATCAAACTCATGGAAATGAAATGATTCTCTAGGCTTTCTGATCATTCTGTCACGTACTTTCTGATTTACTCAGAGCGCCCATAGGAAAGACAAAGGCAGTATGAATTATTATGAACCCTTGCACATCGGGGTCCCCGCATTTGTCACCAATCTATAAAAAATGACGACAGAGTAATCCGATGTATTTCCTGCTCTGCAATCTCAGGGGGCTGAGTGGTACAGTCTCAGAAAAGAAGGCTGGGTGAGGGGCGGAAGGGGGAACAAAAAATTACAACGCCGAGTGACACATAACTTCCTCGTAGCCTACATATAGGTTGCATATTTGCTCATGCATGCTGGGTAGAGCTGCATGAGGGCACTGTTAATATTATAATGGACCATCTTGCACGATGTCTTCAATTGTTTCACAAAATATGATGACTATTAATGTCATGCAGCAGCAGGCTGGTTGTAATGATGAAATGGCATATACACAAACAAATTAATGGGGTTTTTTTAAAGGTAATTCTCAACTCCCTTGATACGTAATGCCTCTAATAGCTCAACTAAGCTACATATGTCCGCACTTGTGCCCTATCCTCTTTCCTTTCACTTTCCACTTCTCTTTCAAATCGTCTCGCAAAAACGCATGCCTCTCGCGCATGCCTCTCGCGCATGCATGTATGCATAACTCAAAAGAGGCATGCAATAGTGCACTTTCCATGCGTCCTGTTGCAAGTGAAAGAGAAGACGAAAGCACACGAGTGTGAAGTTGTGGACATTTCTATAGAGTGGGAAGCAACTTATGAATGAGGAGGGAGGAGGAGGGGGAACTGAAAGCGACCGGAGTCCTTGATAAGGGAATTACTGGTGGAAGGGAATTATCGATATGATTGGATTGCGATGAGAAATGATTGTTATTGTCTCCCTTGAGGAAGAAAAGAGAACAGTAAGCTGACAGACTGGTTTTTAATATTGACAAATACTGGTATCTTAACAATGGCTCAGGATTGACGAAATGTGGCAACTTACCCAAAGAAGTATTGACATTCCTCTCTTCTATACAGGGTCAATATCTTGTAAACACAAAAGGATAAATTCATGAACTTCATTCGCACGGATAAATTAGACGGATTTATGTTGCGAGTAAGGCCAGCCTTAAATGTGAAATTGTCGTCGGAATCAATGTGTTGTTTTGCAATACATAAAAGTTTATGAATTGCTAACTTTCCCATGTCACTCAGTTTATTTTATCCTATTCCTCTCTGAGCTGCCACACACAAACTTTTCACTACAAAGATGATAATCTAAAATAGTAGGTATTATGGACATACAGTAAAATAAATAAGGAACTTTATTCGTCTCAACCCTATAAGGTCCTGCGCTCTCCTTCTTTCGCACTTTCCTTGGTAAGGCTCCCTTGTTTGCTTTCCTCTAACAAGATTATACAAGGTTCAGTTTTCTTTGTCTGTCACCTCCCCTCCCCATGATTTCTATATCTTGTTTCCCCCAGCTTATTTCTCATTTACTTGTTTATTTCATAATAAATAACTTGGTTTTTATGATCTCCTCACTCTCCCTCTTGTCCTCTCTCTTTTACTCTATCATCTTCTCTCCCACCCTTTCTCTATCTCTCTCTACCTTCATATTTCACACGTCTGGTCTCCATTTCACTTCTCTGGGGTGGGAAGAGCCGCAGATCCAAGGATAGGGAGGTAGAGACAGAGACAGAAAGAGACTTGGGAAATTATAATAAAGGCCCTAGAATGAATAAAGAGGGAGAGATGTTTGAAGAATGAGATCAGGTGAGAGAGAGATAATAAAGTATAGAAAAACGGTAGTAAAATGGAGCGAACAGCAGAACTCGAGGCAAAAAGAGAAGCGAGGGAGAGAGAGAGAGGGAGGTAGTTCTGCCAGAGCTTACATGGGGATTATTATGATAAATGATATTTGTACTTCTTAATCTCTTGAACCAATGGAGAATTAGAATTATTTAAATGTACACTCTCTCTAGCTCTCTCCTTCACTAGAGTCCCTCTCGCTTTCTCTATAACTTTTCATACAGTTTATGTCTATTGCTCGCCTCTTATTCATCCCTTTCTCTGTTCTGTCCTTTCCTCTCTCTAATTCTCTTCAACTCTTTCAACAAAGCTTTGGGATTCTACTAAGCTCTTCCCTCCCAGGGCCCTCACAGGGGAGTGAGGGAACTCGACTTGTTCTACTCAGGACTTTCTCATCACAAAAAGCCTTCACTGAGGCATGCATCAGTGTGTATGATTAGTATAGATTGTCCTCTTTTAAACAATTGGATATGTTTTGAAATACCTATGTATTTAATTTGACATTGATGGGATTCTAATTTTGCTATATCTACGTTGAATTTAAAGTTAAACCTATCGAACACTTCATTTATTAGTTTTCAATGGGTTCACTTGATCCTAATCTGTTGTATAGTGACAAGTTCCTACATAAGTACATAATTAAAATTGTTACTGTCTTCAGCATCATCATTAATTCATTATGTTTTTCGTTTAAATTTAATTAATAACAGTTTAATGTACATTAATGTGGCAAACTATATTATAGGTTAAGGGGGCTGCTGGGATACCCTCATAATGTTAAATTTAAATCAATATCTGAAAGAACCTCACATATTCTCTTTAGTAATGACTATCACAAGGTGCGAGGTTTGATTTCCTGTGAGGTCAGGAATAACTCTCAGTCTCATTTAAAGCCTCATCATCCATCTGTGGCAACCCTCTGAGGGCGGAAACTGATTCCTCAGAAGAGGCTCAGACTGTATTATATAAAATACCACATAGATATTTTAGGTTCTCTCTTACATACAAGTAAAATATAATGAATTTTATATTATCAAATTTGTTTTTCGTTTTTCGACTGTGGAGTTTGAAGTGCGGACCCTACCATGTAGGTAACACTGAAATATGTATCAGGTTTCAGTGAATATGCAGACAGATTCCGGGAATCATGGAGTATGCATTAGCCCTGTTAGGGTTTTGCTCCCAACTCTTCCCTTATTACTTCGGCACTTGGCCCGCTAATGCTAATGGACTGCTATCGAAATATTGCTGGGCATAATTCAGGACTGTAGGTGTAGCTGGGAAAAATATTAATACCACAATAATACGTATAGTGATGATATTGATGATTATTCTGTTAATAATGGGAATAAATGTGTGATTATTATTATTATTGTGATAACTGTATCGGAGGTATTTTAGGAATATTACTCATATAATCCCAGCTTTTCCGAACCCTTCGAACTAGGAATATACATAATATACAGGGGTATTAGGTAATGGGGACCAACTTGAACCTGATGTATAATACACAACACAATACATATGATACATATTATCCTAATGATCCTCCCAACTCTTACAAGGTGGTACACTCATAATTATGATTTATTTATTTTCGTCTCGTGTTAAATGAAATTAAACATTATCTCGCTTTTATTGGTTTAGAATATAATAGAAATGTATATTATACGTGATCATACTGAAGTTTTCAGAAGTAGTAGGTGCTTTTGAGTTATTTTATGAGGGATTTTTTAAAATACATATTTGTTTTATGATTTCGACTCTTTCACTCAAATGAGTCAGTCAGAAATAAAGTAGCTGAACATCAAACTACCCTGTAGGTACAGTATGTGTGTATGGTATGGTGCAGTTGTATGGCACCCTGTATGTAGTACAGTATGGTGTATGGTATGGTACAGTAGTATGGACACCCTGTATGTATGGGTGTATGGTTTATTCTTAACCATGCAGAGTTTCAAGAGATTCTCCGCAGAAGCTTTCAAACGTAATTATCCCTCTAAGTTCAGGGACAGGGGGGAGGGGGAGCAGGTACATTAATATTGATGCTCCATGAGGGAAATCTTTGCTTCTCCGAAAATTCCCTTTACTAAGTACCAGCGTGGGATTTCTGGTAAAGTTCCTACAGTCCGTGAAAGTCTTTGGTTTGCGGCTGTATAGCAGCGTAAACATCATCGGCCAGCCTCCGTGCTTATGGTGTGACTACTGTCCGTATCCAGAGTTCCGATTCATCCCGGCTCGGCAGACTTTTTGACGAAATTCTGTTCCATCAAACACGTGAGCTGCATTTCGGCCTACCAGCTGGGTGAGTTAATGTGGGTACTGTACGATCCCAGCGAATGGGGTAAAACCCCGTCCTGACTATTATCTCAGTCAGGCGTTAAAACCAAAGAATCAACTGGTCACAATAGATCTAATTAGGTCGCAGTGTAATTGTAAGGTTCAATGAAAACCCTGCAACAGTCAGATAATAAAACATCATCGCCTGGCTGACTCTGGTACTTCAAGTGCATGTGCCGCTCCGTTGAATAACCTCACAGGCAACTGTGGATGTGGTGTAAGACTACGTAACCCGAGACAGTTGTGTTTTATACCGCTTTGGGAGGTTATTACCAACTCTATAGGTATTTTGCTATCGAGGTTAATTCAAGTTCCGCTGAAAGTCTGCTATAATTATTAGCATAGACTTACTAACCTGTCCCTGCGCTTGAGGTAGGTTTTGCTAACTTCACCATTAAGAGTGGTCATATATCTATTTAGGATAGTATTCCACTCATCCATTTTTACTGTTCCTATCCTTGGCAACGAAAGTTGTTTCAAGGGATGAGAAATGAGATTATACAGGGTCTTCATAAAGTCTCACCCAGGCCTAGGTTTCTCGAAAACGACTCAGAATATCAAAAAACGCAAAAAAACCCGTATTCCTTTATATTTAGGGGATTGATTTTCAGCCAAAAAATTTTTGCTTACACGGCCCCAGTCAGGCTGGGCATGGACCAACTTTAAAATCTTAAATAGAATGGTATGTCTTGTGGCATAATTGTTTTTAAGGTCTTATTGAGAGAAGTTCATTACAATAAATTTCAGTGTGCTACGACTTACCGTTCTTAAGATACAGGGTCGGACGTCCTGCGTAATATCCATATATTTTGACCTATAACTCGATATCTGTAAATCATGGAAAAATTTTTCTTGTTAATAATAACTCCTTTTGATGAGACCTTTCGAACAAGTTATAACTCGACATACTCTGTTGATGTTGGTTTCTGGTCGGTTTTCGTCAGCCAGCCGGACGAACAGTCGAAAAAAATTTAACGAAAAAACAAATCAAATTTTAACTTGTTCGAAAGTTCTTGCTGTAAGGAGTTATTATGAACAAGAAAAATTTTCTCCATAATTTACGGTCATCGAGTTATAGGTCAAAATATATTGATATTACGCAGGACGTCCGACCCTGTATCTCAAGAACGGTAACTCGTAGCGCACTGAAATTTATTGTAATGGACTTCTCTTCATAAGACCTTTAAAACAATATGCCACAAGACATACCATTCTATTTAAGATTTTAAAGTTGGTCCATGCCCAGCCTGACTGGGGCCGTGTAGGCAAAATTTTTTTGGCTGAAAATCAATCCCCCATAATATAAAGGAATACGGGTTTTTGCGTTTTTTGATATTCTGAGTCGTTTTTGAGAAAACCTAGGCCTGGGTGAGACTTTATGAAGACCCTGTATATTACAATATTAGTGGGTGAGTGCAACTTGATATAAATGTAACATTACATGTATCCAGTATGTAACATAGATCACACTACTTTGGCTGTCGGATTAGAGCTTGTAATCTCACATCCCAGTATCACCCCATCAGCATTGTTCTGCAGCCGATCTCCGTGGCTCAATAGTTAAGAGCATAGGTTGGCGACCTGGAGGTTTCGGGTTCGAATCCTGGCGAGCGGAAAATTCCAACAGTATTTCCGCTTTCGGAATGGCATGGATTTAAAGGTAAAACGCCTTGTAGTAATGCGAAAGCAGTTCCAGGGCACAATTACATTAAAAATAGCACAGAACTGCATTCCGTCACCTTATTTCACCGGTTGAATTTTCGGTCAGCTCCAGTATTCAAGTGAGAGATCATGGTTTTTTTTTACAAATGTATTATGGACGAGGAAGAAAAAAAAGTGTTTAATAGAGAGTATCCTTGTAGAGGGGGAAAAAGCTATGTGTATCAATTTGTTTCACCTCCTCCCTCCCCCTCCCCACCTCGACTTGTTTGAAATCGTAATTTAGTACAAATAGGTCAGGAAAGCGATATTACCGTCACGGGGGGTGGGGGAGTAAAATTAACCTACAGAGCTTGGGGGGGAACCTACCAGCATCCAGCATCAACTGGTGACATCATTTAGAATGATGTTGATTGTAAATGGAGGGAAAAAAAGTGTCCCGTAATTTTATGACTGTGGTATTTTAATTTTCCTCATGGTGATGGCGTGGTGATACTGATGATAGGTGCCGACTAGGGAATGTAATAGTTTGTCCCCTGTGGTACATCGCTTGTTTTATAGTTTTTCTAACTTTCTGTCAGTTGGAGATCAATGTGAATTGGTCCGTGGTCGTCAGAGTAAACATATATGTAACTTCTGAATAATAAGTATTTTATGTATCATATGGAGGCGTCACCTTGAACGATGGAACGAGGCTGGAGCCAGACAGTGGAAGAATGACTCAGTTCTTCTACCACTCTCTTTTCAAGGAGGCTAATAATTGACAAGGGCCCCCCCAAAACCAAACCAATGCTGGTCTACTCCCTGTTTATAGTCCCCCAGTCAGATGTTAATTAGGCTGTTAAAATCTGTTTTTTTACTTTCCTTATCCTCTCTAATAAGGAAAGTTTTGTATTTTTACTACTATTTAGTCTGTCGGGGGGACTATTAACAGGGAGTAGACCAGCATTGGCTTGGTTCTGGGGGCCCTTGTCAATTATTAGCCTCCTTGTAAACACAGTGGTAGAAGTCATTCCTCCACTGTCTGGCTACCATAGTTCACGATGACGCCACCCTATGATGATGATTTGTACTTGTTTCTGAGAAAGTCGACTACGTCACTACAAATGTGGAATGACTGACCCTGTATATTGGCGATATGGAAGTTTTATAATTACCATCCAAAATGTTCTACGAGTCCTCTCCTTCCAAGTAAATTCCGAATTTCCAGGAAATTATTTCACTGGAATTTTCTACAGTTTTATCCAAGAGGATACTGAAAATTTTGTTATTAATTCTAAGAAGCTTGCACGCGAAGGAAAATCACATTTAATTTGAAAGACCAGGAAGAAAATGTAGTCCTGTCAAAAGGATGGGAGAGTTTTCCAATAGACTGGACTTGATGTGTTTTGGAGAAACAATTAGAATTAGACAACTCATCTTCCATCCTCCTAACACTTCCTGGAGATAGGAATCAGTGTTCAATGAACAATGCGATTATTCTGTTTCTTAAGGCTTTCTATTGATGTCACTTGAAAGTTTCTAGGGTTATTTAGTATAACTTTTGAGTCTTTTTACTTTTGTGTTGTGAATGTTTTCATTTGATTTTTCTGATGAATTTTAACACGAAACAAAATTTTGGACTGTAGACGTTTAGATTCAGAACATAGTTTTTTGACGTACAAATTCCTTGAAGTATTAAATAGTGAGCTCCGTTTGGGACCTGGTCTTGTTTACATGGTCTCATGAAAAAAGTTTCTATATTTCGTGGCATTTGTCGTCCCATTTTATCACCAGTTTGCGTAGGGTACTAGAAAAACTACAACTACCTCAACAGTCTAACTCTAAGCATAAATGTTGATACATTTTCTTCAAAACATAGTAATTCGTGAATAATGTAGGTAGATGTTTCGTGCCATATCTGTGAAGAGGCCTTTCTAACCCTCTCAACCAATTCAGCACTGGGAACGGTTTATAGGGAGAAAATGAAGATCTTGTAAATAATTTCGAGCAAAGTATTTAAGAAGAAGGATACTTGTAAGGAGAAATATAAAGAAGGTAGGGACAGACTTGCTTCCCGTCTGTTAAAGTCATCCATATAATTTTGTGAGTTTATTTTCTGAGCACAGTGGAGAAAATTTTGAAAAGCTCGCCTTGCTAAATTATAAATTGCCCCTGCAGACGTCCCGGCCAAGGGTTGAGGGATGCTGGCAGCGTCCTGAGGGTATCAAATATTCATGGGCGAGCACTTATAATGGGTACCCTGAGACCTGAAGAAACCCCTTCAATTTGTTCACTCACCCCTTCAATGTTCTTTCATTTTCTTTCCCTCTTCTTCCTTGTCTCCTCCTCCTCTCTCCCACTCTCCTTCTCTTCCGGTTCTTTCTTATTTCGTTAGAGATTCTATTTTTTCGTTCCTTTCTTCCAGAAGAGAAAGGGACCCCAGGATAAAAGGAGATGAAGACAACCATGTACTCTTTTCTTGACCTTTCCCAACTGAATGAAAATTGAATAAGCCTTTGATAGAAAAGAAGGACATTTATTATGTGAATGTATGCATTAAAGTAGTTGCTGTGTGTCTGTTCGTATAAAATACAAAACTGTGAGTTTGTTTGTTTCTTGTCTTCTTCCTTAAGCATGAAGAGAACAAGCTATCGTCCAAGTACAACATAACTGTGCTTAACATTCAAATCAAAGGAGTTCACTTGAAAAACATAGTTAATTCCTAAGTGGTCTCGTCCATGTAACCTCAGAGTGCTGATATTTTAAGTTTAGTTTATTTGTCATGTTCGATTTTGGCTTTTGAAGAAATTCTAGAAACTCTCACGCAGATAAAGTTCATTCTATTCTTCATAATCTTGTTTTAATAGTATATTTTATGTAAATTTAGCTGTTTCAAACTTTCAACACTTTTCTCCTTCTAATCATTGATTTCTATTTATAAAATCAAGTTTCTTTTTCATCAAGCCGAAAGTTTTCAAACGTACTGCAAGTTGAAAAGAATTAAAATAAAAATCACCTTTCTCTTTCCGTTAAGAGCAGGACTTCTTCCATCAGGAAATGCGGAAAGTTCACTCAGTTGAAAGTTAGAAGATATAAAGGTAATTCCCCTTCGGGTTTATGACTTGCTTGATGTGCTCTACCCTAAAATTTATCACTAAAGTGAGCAGGAATAACGAAGACATTCCGCCCATTAGGCGGCACAATATGGGGAGGTAAGGTGAAAAGAATTTAATAAACTAACATTTAGGGTTGGGAGACAGGGGGAGGGTCTCAGTGCATTAGGAGGGAAGTAGGGATGAATTATTAAGAGCATGAATAACTGGAGGAGGAGAAATTAATATAGAAAAGGAGCATAAACGGAATTAAAAATGGAGAAGTCGGTATATTTGGAATAGATGGGTTCAGGAGGAGGAAGAGGAGGAGGAGGAGTGAAAGAGTTTGAAAGGAAAAGTGCGAGAAGATAGAAGGAAGTTAAAGGGCAAAAGGTTATGCAAGGCAAGTCGAAACCGTTGAGGTTCAATCATGTGCACAACCTGAAGATAATCAACTTTCACGCAGAGCCTAATGAGTCGTGAACATGTGTGTACACCCGGTCCCCACTGCAGCTAACCTGCGCCGCTTTTCCCTTTTCTCCCCGATTTTATAAAACCCCCCTTTTCCCAATATGTCCCCACTTACCCCAACGTCTTCCCGTTACTCGCGGTAGGGAAATATATCCCCGTGAAAGTGCTTTTCTCAAGAGCCTTTGTGCCGCCCCCCAGCCGGCGAGTCGGAAAACTCTGAAAAACAAATTGAACATTTTTTATGCATGACTGATAATATTACAAGAACGTACGCGCTGCCACAGTCTTGGGAAGCCATGCCCTATGCACAGAGGACTCGCGGTAACAGGTGAGCAGGCTTCTTAATGCTCTCCGGAAAATCATGATTTTTTTATGACGGAAATATTTTCTTTGAGATGAAAAGATGGCTTCATATTTACTCGATATCTTTGAATTTTTTTTAACGACATTAGTTGAAACCTGTAATTCTGTTCTCGATCCGTTTGATGTTTTAATTATTAGATCTAGAATCGCATCGATCACTGTCGGTCATTAACAAAATTATTATTATTTTTTGATCTTATAGCTTCAACAATTAATTATACAAAGTTTGATATACCGAGCGATATACATTTTCTTGTATATGAAAACGCATAGGTTCTCTGAGCTGATTTTGAAAATTATTTCTCCAGTGCTTTCAATTTGTAGATTAGTATCAAAGCAATTCTGAGAATGTTTTGTTCGTATTGGAAAGCTTAGGGCTGGAAAACTTTCAAATGTCAGTTGTCCGAGCTTCCTCTGAGTAAGAGTGGGAGGGGGAGGCAAATGCTGGTATTATCAATGGTTCTTTATGTTTACAAGAGGAAAGTTTGTGAACGTGGAATTCTAGTTCTTCCTTTCTGAAATATGAGTTGTCCTATCTTGTTCTTCGTTTGAATCAAATTCTTGTGATATAAAAGAGTGAAATTTAGATCCAAAAAGCTACTTTACAATTTAGGACTTTTATTTCAAAGAAAAAGTTTATTGTAGCTTTACTAAAAAAGAAAAAGTGTATTGTAGCTTTACTACAGTAAACCTTTTCTTTACAATGAAAGTCCTAAATTGTAAAGTAGCTTTTTGGATATGAATTTCACTCCTTTATATCACAAGATTTTGATTTCAACTTACATAATTGAAAATACTGTGTACACTGTAAATAAAGAATGCTAGATCCAGGTAAAACTTGGTAAAGAAAAAAATCTCTATGACATCGGGAATCAAATCAGGAACGTTCTGCGTGCTTTCAATACACATGCTTACTCGGAAGTAAAGTACCTAAGCAGAAAGCAGTGGAAATAAAGCGCGTATCAAAAACTCTTATTCCTCCATGTTGTAGATAATATTTCTCTTTTATTTATTTAATAGGCTTTATTTATTTTTTATAAAAAGCAGAGGATTAAGGCCTCCGTGTGTCCGCGCAATTAATTCTTCCCCGCCATAAAGTAATCATTGGATTTTCTTTTTGTACGCCTCCTCTTAGGAGAAGATTACCTACTGAATACTACCCGTAGCACTCGTACTATGTATAAGTATAAGTAGTGCTTTATTTAGACTGTCAGCGCAAGACAGGTAGTCCCATTATGCCAACAATGTAATGATTAGCAACCAGTTAGGTCAGGGGTACAGAAAGCTGGGTGAGCTCACATAAACTATTGGTTTAGATCTCCGGCGAGACTGAAAAATATTGGTGACGGATTTGAAGGTGACTTGAAAACAGATAAAAATGAGCGGTGGTATGCTATACTTTACTGCAATTCTGAGAAACATTCGCGTGTGCCTTTTTCTTCAAGAGAACAATGTCAGTTCCTAGTTTTTCTGTGGATATATGCAGCATGACTAGAGAGTTACGAAATACTGAAGACGTCAACATCAAAGACTGTCTACACCATTCCTTGTTTTATTGTTCCCATCAAAACTTGCTAAAATTTCACCACAAACCAGAGCTATTTCCAAAAGCTTTGAATTTCGAAAGAAAGATCAAGGCAACTTTTTTGCTGTTTGTAGTAAACCAGAAAGTTTTTTTTTCACTTTGCAAAAGCGTAAAGCGGAACTTTCAGCGTAAGAAAAATAAAAGTGTATTACTTACGCCTTTCTGCCCTTTCAAAAAAGATAGAAAAAATAAACGAAGAACTGTTAAAATAAAAATTAAGTTCTAATTGTGTGCTAAGATTGCTAAGAAGCTTATCAAAACAAGTTTGCTTCTTTTTTTCATCTCTGCCAGGGTCGAAGGGAATGTTGTCAAATAAGTCGGGAACCCGACCTGGGCTGTGAGGGATCTGCTACCCCCCTAGTAGCGGCCCACAGCCAAGTGCTGAAAATTTGAAATTTGAGTACTTGACTCTCACTCAAGTATTTCACCAACTTGTTGTGAGGGAGGAAGTGGTACTTCAAAAGAAAGAAGCTCCCTCAATTAGATTCTTAAGAATGTTTAGTAGAGCCTCGTCATTCGCATCCACTCCCCCCTCACAAGGGCCAAATTATGAAACAGGATTAAAGTGAAGCCAACTAAGCCCTGACACACACTCAAGTCAGACTTTCAACCAATCGCAGTGCACTATATCCCGAATTAAGGGACAGTCTGTCTTATCTGAACTTTAATCCGGTTTTATAATTCGGCCTTTTGTCTCTGGATCAGAAAAGAAAATGACGCTTAATTTAATAACGGAAAGGTCCAGGCGCCTCTGTTTGTTTCCAAAATCTTGATCTTTATATTGAGATTCCTATATTTATGTACAGGGCAGTAGCATGCACCTTAACAAATTGTAAATATTCATATTATTACTATATGATTTATATTATGTTTTTTTGCAAGTCAGGCCTTGATTTATACTCTACTCTAAAATATTTTATGAATCTTTCCCTAAAACCATTTTCCGTTTGATATTTTGAGAGTTTCCCATCCGTATATTTTACTACCCTTAATTTTGTTACTTCGTCCTTAAATCTCCTTCTAATTTAGTATCTATTTCTTCTTGTGTTCCAGGTAAGATACTTAATGCAGCAACTGCAAAACCTAAATAATAATCGTTACATTGATATAAGTGATACCCTTGGTACACCTACACATATTCGTATGCTGAGGTAAGTTTTTCTTCGGAACTACTTCTTTGATCAAGTGAAGCTTGTGTAAAATTCGGAGAAGGAGGTGTTCAGGTTTTATATGCTACACCCTACTGAGGTTCTAATTTTTATAAATAGAATCAAATTACCTTCAATATCGAGATATTCCAAAGACGAAGAAGCTTATACCTTATACACTCTGCCGGGCTGTCTCTTTCTTTCTTCACACCTCGGCCGAGGTGTTTGATATCCGTTAAGCCCAATGAAGGAAACGACCAGTTAATCTGATGCATAGTGCTATCGGAGTTATTTATTCAACGGTTGTTTTGCATCGGTGAAAAACTATTGTTTACATATGTTACGAGCTCTGTCATTGCATGATTAATTGAATTATCAATTGACATTATATCAATTAATTAATTATTGATTTTCCGATAAAAATTTTATTCAGGACCTTAATTTTGGTACCTACGACCAAATTTTGGTTATTTAAAAGTGAATTTATTTCATGCCCTGTTATCTACTTTGCAACGAAATTAAAAATTTAACGACCAATTAGGAGTTTAATCGATCAATCAATATTTAAGAAACCATAAACGCTGACTTTGCAAAACCCCTTATGTTTAATGTATCCTTTAAAAAGGATTTGTTCCTCAAAAAGCAATTTCCAAAAAGTAATCTTCTAGTTGAGTCCAAACAAATTTCCAAACAACCACTTCGAATTGCAAAATGAACGATTTCCTTTAGGAGAACATTTTTCATCTCTGACACTGGTCCTGTGGGAGTGAGGAGTACAGGATCTTAGGTGAGCAAGAGAGTAGGGAGAGGAGGATGTATGTGGGAGTGAGAGGTTCTGGATTCTATTAGAGGAGCAGGGAGTAGGGAGAGGACATGTGAGGTAGATCTAAGCAGGATAAGAGTGGATGGAGTGAGGATCTGGATCCTAGAGGAGCAGGGGAGTAGGGAGAGGAGGAGGTATTGGGAGTGAGGAGTACTGGATCTAGAGGAGCAGGGGAGTAGGGAGAGGAGGAGGTAGTGGGAGTGAGGAGTTCTGGATTCCTAGAGGAGCAGGGAGTAGGGAGAGGAGGTTGGAGTGGAGTATGGATCTGAGGACGGGTAAATTGGGAGTGAGGAGTACTGGATCCTAGAGGAGCAGGGGAGTAGGGAGAGGAGGAGGTATTGGGAGTGAGGAGTCTGGATCCTAGAGGCAGGTAGGGAGAGGAGGAGGTATTGGGAGTGAGGTGGATCTAGAGAGCAGAGAGGAGAGAGGAGTATTGGAGTGAGGAACTGGATCCTAGAAGAGCAGGGAGTAGGGAGAGGAGGAGGTATTGGGAGTGAGGAGTAGGGAGAAGGAGGTATTGGGAGTGAGGAGTAGGGCGAGGAGGAGGTATTGGGAGTGAGGAGTCCTAGATCCTAGAGGAGCAGAGGAGTAGGGAGAGGAGAGACAGAGAGAGAAGTGTTGTGGCAGAGAGTTATGAGAAAGAGAAGTTAGTAATACAAGTGCTGTAATAATACAGAGAGAGAGAGTTGAGTTGGCTGGAGGAATGGAACGTGCTTTCATCACACATACTCCTTTGGTCATTACTCATTACTACTAACAAACCAACTATGACTTGCAAACTAACAAATATGTGTAGAGGTATCATATTTGTGTTAAACATTTAAATCAGCTTACTAGAAATTTTGACCATGTAGTTGAAAGCGACGTTAGAAAAAAAAAAAAAAAAAAAAAAAAAACACGGTGTATACAGCGCCTTCAAGCCCCTATCTTGTACTTTGTGTTATCCTCATTCGAGCGAAGAAAGAGTGGTGCTATTCTTCAATCAATCAGCTTTCTAGGGCCCATTCCCCAACCCTAAGTAAGATAGTCGACTTTGAGGCGATCCATTTTGATTGACCGATAAGTGACCTCATCACAGGCTATTTTTTGATTGACTGAATTGCTGATACGAAAGACAGATCGTGCCATTGTTTCCCGGAGCCGGCCATTTCCAATTAATCTTGTGGAGCTCACCAAGAGGGCATGGGAGGGGGGAAGGAGGGAGCGAGGCCTTTGTGTTGTGGGCCAGTGCAGTGCTTCTCCCAGTGAGCTGTGAGATTTATAGGAAGAAAGGGAGAGAAACAGAGGAAGTGATTTCGAGAGAGAAAGAGAAGGGAGTGAGTATAGATTTTAATAATAAATAAAATTCTGGATCCCAGGTAAAGAATAGGAGGCTTAAAATTTAAAACTTAAAAACAGGTGGTGGAAGGGAAATTCGGGCTTTTTTTTGCGCTCTCTTGTTTATTTTGAAGATGAGTTTTTTATGCAACTCGCCTCCCATCCACCGAGAAAGCTAACATATTGTCTGGGATTTTTTTTTATAGTTTATTGTTATATATTTTAAGTACAAGTATATATATTTATTATTACTATTATTATATGTATAAGGTATGTTTGCCGAAGAGTAATCTCCCTTGTATGAAGAAATGGGATTAAATTTGTAAAAAAAATCCTCTTGTAATGCATTTTATTTTTCTTTTTTCCAGCATCCTTGTAAGACGGCTGATATTATATTTAAGTAACAAAGTTTAGGATTCATCAGTATATTATCAGTAAGAAGGCTCAGTCGGGGGAAAAAAGTCGTCGTTTCAGTGAAATATCATGTACACATTCTGTCTTCTCTGATTGACCGATTACCCTGCACATTATGCATATGTAATGTATAAAACTAGTAGAGTTTCTGTTGATGTTAGGACCTGCATTTTAAGTATTGTGGTACTATTGCTGTCGTCAGTAGCAACTTAATATTGGCCGCAAGTACCACCTAGCACAGGCGTTTGCAATACTCTCAGAGCAAAATTACACTTTCTTTGAATTTAAAACTGTAACAGCATCAACATAACGCGACAAATATTTTAAATATAAATCACACATTAACCAACTACATAACAATCACACAGGAATTCTCTGATCCTTTGAACAACATCTACACTAGACATATTTGTACACGTTCCTGTCCTTTTGCAATAAAATCCATTTCTATTTCAAAAATCTGCTTTTACTGGAGGCTAAAACAAAAATCATATCGAACTTTTATCGCCAAACAGTCTCTTGAAATAGTAATGTGATTACCAAACAGCTTGCTCTATCCTACCGTCTGTAATCTCACTACTTTGTCCGGTCCTTCCACCTATCTCTTGAGACATTCATGAACTAGAAATATCCATATTGGCTGCCAGCTTCGAGGATCAACTTATCCCCGCGTTTATATTCTTTATCATACTTTTTGTATTGAACAAGTACAACCTAAGCTGTGGGAACAAGAACACCTCGTCCATTTGTCGTCCTGTACGTAACAGCCTGACCTGTGGACCTAAGAAAACTCCGGGCGTCCCCCGCACATCCAGGATGTCGTGTTGCTCTATGCAAGATAATGATTGCTGCGGAAATGATCGCATAGAATGCGTCCGGCAAACCCTGAAGAAAAACTGTTCAAGCCGCAGGCAGAGCCGCTGCGACAACAATGAAGGCTCTGAGTGCTGCTCTGGTGGCAGGAATGATTCCAAAGCGCAGGCAAAGGAACGGAAGCGTTGCGAAAAAGAGAGAAAGAGGGCAGAAAAAGCAGCTAAGAAGGAGTGCAAGAGGGAAGTGAAACTCATCAACAAGGAGGTGAAAGCGAAGGAGAAGGAGAGACGGAAGAGAGTGAAAGAGAGAATCAAGTTGTTGAAGTCAGAGCTAAAGGATTGCTGTAGGTAATGCAACTGAGAAGAATGATGCAGCAAGCATGAGAAGGAATGCATGTGTAGCAAGAATACTGGATAGACATGGACATGATTCAAAGATAAAAATGGATGTTGTAGGGATCTGAAATATAAACTGAATAATCTATGGAAAAATAAACTTTAGTACAATTTTGAAATCAATTCTTAAAATTTAGTCAAGCAAAAAAAAGAAGGTGAAACGGAATTAGCAGCTTAGCAGCATGTGTTTTGGGTTTAAATCACGGTCGGGACTTAACAATATACTTTAAAGCTCATTTCTTCAGAAGAGAGCTCTATCTAGCCTTACCATAGTATAATTGCAGTGTAATTCGGAATCTAAAAGCTATTACATTGTAAAACCGGACTACAACCTCCAATTATCCTCCTATCGATCACTATATTAAATATCTATATACCTACCTACAACGTTGTCTTTTTTTTGGGTAGAAGAATCTTTGCGTGATATCAGTAGAGCAGTTATATATTTTTTGTTTGTTTGTTTGTTTGTTTTTTTTTTTTTTTTTGAAAGATGAGTGTTTCACGGCCGTTTTTATTTCGTAGCCATGAAACAGGAGCTACTGTAGACGCCTGTGGTCTGTGTTGTAGCCTGCCCATCCCGTAGCATGCCTCCCCTCTGATGGGCGAGAAGTGACACAATACTTCCCATTTAGGTGCTGCGTCAACACGAGCGCACTGGAAGGTATCCCTTACAAACAATTGTAATCCAATTTTGAATACAATTTTTTGTAGGCGTGGGTGATCGAACCCGGGCGGGACCTTCCGCATGGCAAGTGAGTCCTTAACCACTAAGCTATTCAGGCGGGGGAAAAAGGCTTTGTTTTCAGTGAAATATACATTATGTCTTCACTGATTGACGGATCACCCTGCACTTTATCCAACATATAATAACATAATGTTTACAAAACTTGTAGAACTTAAGTTAAGTTATCATATATGTGTTAATCACTTTCGTGATGTCACAACTACTCAAACTAGCTTTACTAAAACTACGCTGAAACCGGGACTTGAACCATCGACCTCCAGGTTACAAGACCACCGCCTGATCGATTGAGCTACTGAGGTCGGTAAGAGAAGTTCTACAGCAGTCACTTTTATAACTTCTCTACTAAGACTTAAATGGTCTCTTAAATATATTTATGGACCGATAGAGCTTCTATTTGTGTCTTTTTTTAATATTTAACACACTCATTCATCATAAAATAAAATAATAATTATATATAAAAATGAGGCATCCTCACTCCTTCTTCGTAGGGTAAGCTTCTAATGAGCCTCCTTGCTCCTCTTATTCTCAACCCAACTGCTCTTATAATTGACATTTATCCTTGATGTGCTTTTAACCAAGATAGTATTTGGGTATAGGGTTTGTTCCCTTAGTTTAAAAGTTGAATGACAATCTCTTTACATATGTGTCATATTCTTTGTGGATCACACCTTCTATGGTACAGATTAGTGTTGTGAATGAACTCTTCTAGCCTCTTCTCTTGATGTTAGAACCTGAATTTTAAGTTTCGCCAGTAGCAACTTAATATTGGCTGCAAGTACTACTGCAGGGTTTACAACAATCCCAGAGTCAAATTAAACCTCTCTTGAAATTTAAAACTGTACCACATCAACATAACGCGACAATAATACCAACTCATTACATAACAATCGCACAGGAATCCGATTCTTTGAATAAGGAGCAACACTAGCCATATTTTTAACCTTCCCTGTCTTCAACTGGAATAAAACCCATTTCTTTTGAAAAAACTGATTTCAAAAGCAAAAATCGATTTCTTCTTCTCCAAATAGTCTCTAAAAATAGTGATGTAATTGCCAAACAGCTTCCCTATTCTACCTTCTGTAATCTCACTACTTTGCCCAGTCCTTCCGCCTATCTCTTGAGACATCCATGAACTAGCAAATATCCACATTGTGTGCACAATTCCCGGAAGATCTGTACCCCGCATTAATATTACTATTAATCATTTTTGCAATAAACAGGTACGACCTAAACTGTGGGAACCAGGAAACACCCGTCGCTTGTCCTTTATTGGACAACCTGACCTCTTGGTGCAAGAAAACCTTGCCCATCATTTGTAATGCATTAAACAACCTGACCTCTTGGTACAAGAAAAACTTCCCAAACTGTCGTCCTGCATTTTACAGCCTGACATGTGGGTACAAGAAATCCCCGCCCAACACCCGTTCTGTATTGAACAGCCTGAATTATGGGTATAAGAACAGCCCACGTATCACTCCCATAGGCAGGTTGCTGTCGTGTTTCCCTACAGAAGATCTCTGCCGGGAAACCCCGAAGAATAAATGTAGAAGCCGGAGGCAGAGTCGCTGCTCTAGCGGCAGGTCGCGATGCTCTAGCGGCAGGTCGCGATGCTCTAGCGGCAGGTCGCATTGTTCTAGCGGCAGGTCGCATTGCTCTAGTGGCAGGTCGCGGGACCGTTGTGCTTCCAAATCTCTGGAAAAGGAACGAAAGCGGTGCCAAAAAGAGAGGAAGAGAGAAGAAAGAGAAGCCAGGAAAGCGTGCAAGAGGGAAGCGAGAACCAGGAGCAAGGAGGTGAAAGCGAAGGAGAAGGAGAGAAAAAGGATAGTGAGAGAGAAAATCAAGGTGTTGAAGCAAGAGCTGAAGGGTTGCTGTAGGTAATGCCATTGAGAAGTGCATATGCAGCAAGCATGAGAAGGAATACTTATGCAGCAAGCATGAGAAGGAGTGCATAAATATGTAGCAAGCATTTGTAAAAGAAACGTTCGTACTATTTTGAAATCAACTCCTAAAATTTAGTAAAAATATTGACGATGAATAAAAAAAATAATAAAAAAAAAGAGGAATAATTCACGTTCGGGACTTACAATTAAGTCAACCCTGATTTTGTAGAACCTAGCATAGATACTGCGTATATTCCACCGAAAATATAATTTAGAAAATTAAATTCTATTTGCTGGACTCTAATTTTATCTTATTTTTTAGTTAGAAGAATACTTTAGATGAGAGGAGTTGGAGAGGACTCCCTTCACGAAGAAGAGGAAAGATATAGCGAGGAAGGGTGGACAGCTCAACTTTGGCAATATGTTCTCATGTTTCTCACCCACCCTCCATAGCGTTCTCTTCCTCCCTTGCCCTCTTTCTTTTATTTTTCTCTTTGCCCGATCTTTTTCCAACTAGAAAAATACCAAACAAGAGAACACATCAGCAAAGAAGAAGGAAAAAACCGGCAAAGTTTTCCAATTTTTCATGTCACCACCTTTAGAACTCTTTGACTCCCGCACCTCTTTTCCCTCTTCAACTTTTTGGGAGAAATACGATGAAACTTCAAAAGTATAGGAAGTTCCAACCCCTAGCAGGGAGTCTTTCCTCTGTCTTTGATATTTAACACTTTTCGGTGAAGGGAGATTCTGTTTGTACAGAGGAAGACAGGAGGATGTCACACATTAGATAAATTGTTTAGCTGCGGGCCGTAGTGCATGGGCCGGAACTCAAGTTGTGTCCTTTCTCAAACACAAAGTATTGTTTTCTTCCCCTGATCTGGATTCCTACCCCTACCTCTTGATTGGAAGTCCATAAGTGATCCCAATTTATTTTCCATCTCTTCTCTCCGTTCAGGAAAACTATTTGCAAAGTTTCATCCAAGTAGCTGACGGAGTCAAATGGATTTTCTGCAAAATTATATTCTTTGAAAAAGAAGAGGGGGCCCAGAAAGTAAAAGGCAATTCATCATGCGAGAGTGTGACAGGGTGTAATCTATCTTAGTAGGTACACACAAGTAAATATATGCACAGTATATACTCAATCTTACACAACTAGCAAACCTACATAGGTACATACTTATAACCTCTAATCTATCTTGGAACAGTCACATTCATATGATGTGTACCTTACCCTTGCTGATCCAAGTCTGCTTATGTAAGGACGTGCTTTCAGCATTTATTTATGATATTGTTGTACCTATACATGACAATTTTATATGAAGCTCCTTTGCCAGCAGCTTCTTAACCAAATATTTATGTAATTATGTATTCACTATTATTATCTATTTGAAAGCTCCGAATTTCGTTCCTCGTAACCATTTACATTTTGCTTTAACCCTCGAATTCTTAACTGAAGGAGTATCTTTGTATCCCTGTATCATTGTATCCCTGTATCATTGTTCCAGTGGTACAGTGATCATTTCGGTGAATGAATGAGCGAGTTCTTTCTTGTTAATAGTAAATTTTATGTTGTTTAGTTGAAAAATGTTGTCCCAAATTAGATCAGTACTAAACAATGTAGAATAGGGATCCACTAAGAGCGACTGGCTGGGGACTATGTTGCACAATTTCTTTTCCTGTTCTGGGATCTGAACCTAGAGTCTGCTTACTGGTGGACTGGTCCTGCGCTGTGGAGTGGACCTGAGGCGAGGGTAAGGGTGGCATATAAATGAGGGAGGCATATATAATTTATTTTGCATTATAATGCCAGAGTTGAAAATTTTGCGAACATCGAATTTCCATGCGTTTTCAAACAATAAGAGAAGGGGTGCTATCTAGTGTGAACATTCTACATACATAATTTTATTGTGTATCCACCAAACGCACAATCCACACAGCGAAAGTTATAATTTAAAATGTTTTGACACATAAAATTATGAAAGTTTTCTCCCCTCGGTAGATTGGTTTTACAGGGTGGGACAGTTTTCCATTGGGGAAATTCTTTATCAATTAGGATGCTTAAAATTTTCTTGGTTATAAACAAATTGTTTAAACCTTCAGATTTACTCATAAAAAAGTACTTCTTTCTATTTTTCTACTAGCGGGCTGTCGCCCGCTTTGCGGGCCGAGGCATGGCCGTGAAAGCAAAAAATCCTTTTTCGCCAATGGCAGGTGTTGTAGTGGGAATTTCGAAAAATCCCGTCTTATTGCACATCTAGACTATAAGACAAAGCTACCTATCAAATTTCAGCTTCCTAGGACTTACGGTTTGGGCTGTAGAGCGATGATCAGTCAGTGGTCAGTGACTTTGACATTTATATATTAAGATTAGTCAGCATTAGAATATGATTGTTGTTACATGAGAAAGTCACCAGTGGGCAGCCATTTCAATTCCAGATGCTGTCGAAATTTATTTTCTCTTTGCATAGTTTCCTTGTTGTCGAAGTATACCTCATTTAGTACTACTGCAAAATCCTGGTGGATAAAGAACTAGAGGCAGACCAAGAATGCGTGGGAAGGACAACATCAATGATGATAGTCAAGAGATGGGAGTTTTACCTAGTGAGTTGAAAATTGCAACACAAAATAGAATTCGTTGGAGGGCCGCAATAGAGCAGACATATGGTCGTTAAGGCCGTCGCGTCGTCACAATAAATTAATATTAAAAAAAGCAAGTAGTTGTCGAAAATTCGTATCCTAAAAATTCCACACCATGATTAAAGAGAACATGTCCGTGTTGCGGAGACACCCTGTATTTTATATTTGAACATTATTATACCCACGTTTCAATTCTAATTTCAATGTAAATTCACATCGTGTATCTGAAAATACTTATCATTATCTGATGTATTTATTGTTTGATCCTCAAGTACATAGCTTTCGAATTATACAAGGTGGTTCAAACTAGCAACATGATATAAAATTAGGAGTCTCCTAGATTTGATACCTTCCCTTGGGTCTAGCCATATGAAGTAATGGATCTGTGAGTTAAATAATTATGTAGATTGATCTCCTCATTGCATAGTTTAAAAGAAATTGGTATCCTGAGGATATGATTCGTCCAGAAATGTGAAAAACTGGGTAGGTCAAATTTTCGGCGAAAAAAGTAGGGTGTTATCTCGCTCCCTATATCCACACATTCAAAGTGTACAAAGAGCCCACGCGAAATATCTGATCCAGATCTTTACACACGAGTGTCCCATGTTAGTAGTTGAAATATCTACGGAAATTGAAATCGATAAACGCGAAACATGCTGAGCAAATTTTGCAGATGTAATATGTTGCTTTTACCTGCTGCTTGCTGAAAGCGGAATTGCGGATAATTTTTTTTTTTCTCTCTCTCTCTCTCTTCCTTCTTTGTACATTTTCCTTTCTTTGCTTTTCTCTATGTCGTTCCCCTGTTAATCTCTCTATCTCTCTCACTTGCATCTCTACCTCTTTCTTAATATTACATTCTCTCTCTATTTCCCTTCTATATGGTTTCTCCTTCTCTCTTAAGGATGAATCTTTTTGCACATGTACATCTTTTACTTTCTTTCCTCCCCAATAAAGTTGTTTTTTTTTTTCGTAGCCATGAAACAGGAGCTACTGTAGACGCTTGTGGTCTGTATTGTAGCTTGCCCATCCCGTAGTATGCCTCCCCTCTGATGGGCGAGAAGTGACACAATACTTCCCATTTGGGTGCTGGGTCAACACGAGCGCACCGAAAGGTATCCCTTACAAACAACTGTAACATTATTTTGTTTTTATTGTATATAGGACTTGGTCCGTAAATACACAGCCGTTTGAGGGTAATTATTATTACTATTATTATTAGAAAGAGGTCTTTGAAAAATACCCCGGGAAAAAATGTTCCTGAAGACAACATGTTTTATGTGTTTACTTGTGTACATGCTCTATCTTATAATTACTCCTATGTACATTCATATGCACCGGAATACGGCTAAAGCTGTATAAATCATCGCAGGTGTATGCTGAGCTGCGGTGGCGGTGGCTATGTATGTAATGTATGTGGCTATGTATGTATGTATGTAATGTATGAACCAATTGGAAAGATAAATAAACTTATGCTAGTGGGGAGGTGTGCATATTAAATATAATTTACGTAGAGAGGGGGAGGCATTGAATGAGGCTGGGTTTAATTTTCTAATTCCTATTTTTTTAATTCCTGTATGCAATACATAATTTGTTATCTTGTCATCTCCCCCGACCCCCTCCACAGAACAATAGGTTAGTTATTAGCTCCATTATGGCTTCGAGTTTTCCGCCCTTTCTCCTTCTACAACTTTCTCTCTCCCTCTACCTTCTCATCTGAGTAATCTGAGTTCAACCTCCTCTACTCAAATTATTTTCAACTGTGCTAAATTCTCAAGTTAAATGAAATCCAAGTCATAGATCTGTGATAAATACAAAAATAATTTTCTTGAGCAAGATTCGCATACCTTCTCATGAATCACCCATCATCTTACTCTAAAAGTGAGACTTTTTTCTAAAAAGAAGCTTCATTTATTTTCTAGCTTTTCAACATTCTCGACACTCCCTTTCAGAAATCTCCTCCTCTCTCTCTCTCGACCACCTCCACCACCACAAGTGAAAGTCAAAGGATTCTGTCGTGGAGGTGAGACTGCGGAGGTGTGAGGCAAAGTGTGGGAAATGATCGGATGAGAACAAGTGTGAACAAGAACTGATGCCAAGGATAAGAACAAAACATGGAGCGTCTCGGAGGAGAAGAGAAGGAAGTGACAATAGAATGACGGAAATAATAGAATGGAGGGGAAGGAAGAGAGAGATTTTCTCAATGTTGTTCCAAACAATAGTCACTTTACATTAGTCGAAACTCGAGGAGAAAGAGAAAGAAAGGAGGAGTGAGAAAGAATTTGTTCATTTCTTGTGAGGAAAAACACTCGAGGAATTCCAACACACTGAGAGAGAGAAAGAGAAAAGAAATGTCTTAGAACAAAGAATTAATGAATAATATGAAAACAATGGATGATGACGAATGAGAAGAGAATGAAAGAGAAGAAGAAGAAGAACACGACCAAAGACTTCACAGTGAGGTTGCTCCTGGAAATTAGCACAAGGCTTTCTCCTGCCGTCTCTTCATTCATAGACCTTAACTTGAACCTATGAAACAAATGCCACCCCCAGGGAAGGATGGGATAAAGTTTTGAGTAATGCTTTGAGTCCAGGAATATTAGGGATTATGGACCTACAGGTAATAGGTATATCACTTTCTCAGATCATAACTGGCTCCAAACACATGGGGTGAGAAGTTAGATATTTTCACTCAGTTTTGATTGGAATTGATTTCCACCCTAGTAAATGTAATTGCATAGTAAATGAGTCTCGTATGATATGTGATGAAATAAATGATAATATTGATAACATAAAAAAATGAGAATTTGGTTAGACTCTGAGAGTAAACCGACTCTTTAGCTATATTCTCATTCTTGCAGGATAAACAGAGTATTGTATTGTAATTAGTTCATCAACTGATTTTGAGACAAAACTATCGCTTCTTTGTGAAAATTTGAGTAAGCAAGTTGGACTAAGCTTTCTTTTGAAAACTCAAACGGCTTTGTTTCTCAGCTAATGTGTCCTGGAGAGTCTCGGGTGAAGATACTGGCACCTTACCAATCACAACACCATATCCACCGCTCTGCAGTTGTGTCAAAAGTGACTAGACGCGGTGTGCTGAGGTTATGTTGAGTACTTTGAGAAAGTTGAGATGTGTTAAATTTCCCTACTCTTAAGTTATCCGCCCGTGCAATTCTACTTTCAATGTTTTTTCCGTTCATACCAAGAATGGGAAAATTAGTGGATGCTCCAAATTTCCCATTATTTCTTTGCAGATCTGTGAGGAAATTATAGGCGTCGCAGATCTGCGAGGAAATTACAGGATGTTTTAAATGTACAATGATATACTGGTTCCCTATTCCATTCCATGTTGGTTGCTGAGGGTGGAATTAATAGATGTTTTTGTAATACCTCTGTGGATATAAGCCTAAATTTTGCGTATTGTTTTAAATGGGGAAATAAATGCTAAAGTCATGACTTATAAGATCTCGATTTTGTCTTCAAATTAGCCAGTTTTGTCTGAAAGTTTTCTGCGTTTCAATGTTTTCTGCGATTGCATCTTTCAATTTATCTTATTAAAAAAAAAAAAAAAAAAAAAAAACCGTGAGCCTCTCTTTGGGAGTGAAAAAGACATACTTTTCATAATAATCTTAATTTTTGAGGAGGCACAGAAGCTTCTGGAGATTTTCAGCCTTTTTTATTATTTTAAAATTTTAGGCACCGTGTAACCTAATTACTCCATTTTATTCGACACTTTAATTATGCATTACTGGAACACTCAAAGGCTGCGAGGGTGGGCGAGAGATAGGGGTGAAAGTGGGTAATTATATAAAAATATTTTCAGTACGTTTTACCGAAAAGAGAAAGGGGTAATTTGTTGATTTTTTTTTCTTTTGAAAAGGTTGAACGTTAGATTAGTAAGCATCCCTTTCATTCAGGTAAATTAAAAAGTTTCAGATATAAAAATAATAATAATCCACTGAAATTTTTGTGTTTATCGTAAGGCAAGTTTATGATCAAATCTATAGGACCTTAAAAAAGAGTAACATATTAGGTCAAAGATATGACTAGTTTATCCTCAGATTCTATTCTATTCTTTGAATAAATCCACTCATATTGGGTACGTTTCACGTTGTGAAGGTAGAATACCTAAATCTTTGTATTGTGGATGGTGAAAAATTACATGGGTTTGCTGGAATTTTAACACGGTGTCGGTGCATCATTGTGCACCGACACCTCAAACCAATTAACCACCTTCTTTGACGACAGTATTTTTTTAAAAATTGATTCCATTGCATGGCTTTCTATAGGATAAGGAAAGTAAAAATAAAAAGCGCTGTTGTGCGTTCGTCACGTGAGAACTGAAGGGAGCTTCTTCCTTTCGCTCAATGTAATATTTTATTTTTAAAAAGAAAAAGGAAATACTGAAATAACAAACAAGGAGGGACTAAATTGATTAAAAGCTTTCCTTCGCTCTCCATTATCTCATCTCCGTGTACCCATCACTCGCGCTCCCAAGTGCTGCTATTATTCTTGGAGTGGATCCTTGTTCATTGTATGGTGAATGTATGGACTATGTATGGACCAGGAGAGCTTTAAAGATAATTACCGGGCCGTCGCGCCGCCAGAGTTGTGTGAATTTACTCTCATGGTGTTGTGGAATTAGGGGCCTAACTATGAAACAGGATTAGATTTAATCCAAGTGCACATTATCAGCTGACTGAGGCTATAGTGCGCTGTGATTGGTTGAATTTCCCCCTAGAAGGCGTGTTAACGGACAGTGTCCACTTGTATTTAATCTAATCCTGTTTCAAGTAATAATGTAATATTTACTATTTAATTTCAAATTCAAGAGAGAAAGACAGATAAGGAAGAAAATGATAGCATCTACAATTACCAGAGCTCCTCCATTATGAGTGCCGTCGGACCTCAGGTCTGTGGAAAGCTGGAAAGCGACACTCTGACATGTGGAAAGCGACAGGTGGAACTCTGTCGCGCCGGGAATTGGTCTATTGTTGTGTTGTCCCCTTCTCTCCTTCTCTTTCTCCCCTTCTCTCCTTCGTGAGGAAATTAGCTTCTCTGCTCGTGTCAAAACCACTTTTCTTTCCATTTTGGAGGGGGGAAAAATCCGTCGGAAATTGACAATTTTTCTATCAATGAGAGAACAACAGTGGTGTAAGGGGGGGAGGGACAGAGAGAGAGAGAGAGAGAGAATCTGAGAGAGAGAGGAGAGAGAAGGAGGAGAGTGAGAGAGAGAGAGTGTGAGAGAGAGAGATGTAATGGAGGAACGAAGATTGGAGATGAACTGAGGAAGTGTTATTGGGAATTTTTTAGGACCTCTTATTTGATTTGTCAGGTGGAAGATTTGGCGAAAAAAATGCCTGAAATCGGCACGTATACTTCTTTCATCATTTATCCTCGACTAAAGGTATGAGGGTTTGTATCTTTTAAATGGTCAACTTTCTTGGTAAGCTGTCATTGAGATTTGAATTTTTGTGACGAGTAGTCGTATAGGATACTAAAAATAATTTATTCGCTTTCTCTTGGCACAGAAGATTTAGGTTATGCCGCTTTGTAAATAAACCTAATTAATATATTATAGAATACATTGTTACATAACAAATAAGTCATCATTCTTTCCGATACATGGTGCCTACCAGGCTCGAGACATTTCCACGCTTAACTACCAAAGACAGTCGTTGGAGTAAAAATACCCCGGCCCTGGTATCACCACATGTGATTTGTACCTTGGTAGAAATTTGGTCTACCAAAGACTTGAACTGTCGAGAAAAAGGTCCAAGTGTTTCAATAGCCATACCATAAAAAACAATACTGTTGTGTTAATAGAATCCAATTATGTATTATAAAGAAGATTGTTGTCACAATACTCGGTCTCCAAAATTTGTATCACTGCTTCTTGACTCGAACTCTAACATCCCGGTTCAAAATTTACTACGCCAGCCTCTCGGCTACGGTATTGTCTAGTTAACACAAGGGGTATTTTACAAGACGTACTTTAGAAAAATGATACTTTTAAACAACTTGGTTTTTTTCGAAGTTTGATCACCCCTCCTGCAAAGTCATACTTTGAAACGGTTTCATTTTATTACCGCCAGAAGATGAGACTTATGGAACATGCGAAGGTCGTTACATCCTCCTCCTCTCCTTCCCCTCATGAATAAGAAAAGTATCCCTCCCATCCTCCGCGCTGACCCAATCCTCTCCTCTCTCCCTCTGTCTTCTCCCATCTCCTCATCCCATCCCCTCCCACACTGAGTCACAATCTGCTTGATGGCCCTCCCTCCCCTATACCTCCCAATGTTTTCCTTGCAAAACAGAAATTGAAAAACTTTTTATTACATTATCCCCTCCGAAAAAAAAACAAGAAGACCTGACTGAACTTTAAGTCTGAATTTAAGGAGATGAAATTAGGCTCGAAGATACAAGCAAGGCTTACGCTTGATAGGGATAAACCCGCGGGTTTTTTTATGGGACGAAAGGCAAGATATTGGGTCACATTTGACACATATAACCTGTGAATATTGAACTTTATGAGTGTGTATTACCTACTGAAAACAAATATGTGTTAATACCTTTCTTCCTTCAGACTGCTCCAAACATAGGTACCTACCATCTTACTGAACGTTGGATGTTGCGAGGTCCATGTATACCTCGTGAGGAAAAATGAGTAGCTGATTTGATATGAGCAGTGGCCAATTGTGGATTAATGAGCAAATTTTGCGCTACCTACTAAGGTTGTGATATAATAACATAAAGAAACACATTACTTTATTATATTAGTATTTAATTATAATCATAATAACAACATCAGGAATCAGGCAAGGTTTCTTTCCTTTGCATTCTAAGTAATTACACCTAATGTATTTTGGTAATAAAAGGTATTAAAAATTGATATAAAACATAATGGCCAATTTCCTTTCCTCCCTAATCTTTTACTTTATTTCTTCCAATTCTTTAAAATATAATTCCTCCTGTTCTATTTTCCTCATCTCTTTTTCCTTCTCCTACTTGCTTCCTTCCTCTTGTACTCTCTCTCTCTCCTTTTTTTTCACTCTCTCTCACCTCTCTCTTCTATTCTTTTCTTCTCTATTCCTCTCCCCTCCTCCTCTGTTTCATTTCTCCTTATTTAATTTTCTTATCCCTCTCCCTTCCCTTCTCTCCTCTACCCTCTTCTCTCTTCCTCTCCCTCCCCTACATTATCCTTTCTCTTCTGTGTTTCTACTTTCGCTCTCTTTCTTCTCTCTCTCTCTCTTTCGAATGGAAATAGCGCTAATTACAGGTATTAATGAGACGACAAAGAAGCACTTGAACAGAAAGTGAAGGGGGGGGGGGGTGCTATCGACGTAATGGGGATTTTCATTAATATTTTTGTGAGGTGTTTCACACTGTGAAGTATGAATAAAATTACTTGGGTTCTTATTCTAATACAAGAGTAACTTTTAATTAATTATGGTTTCTCTTTCTCTCACTTTCTTCCTCCCCCCCTCCCTCTCACTTCTTCATTGGATGTGATAATAAATCGTTATTTGCTTGTACTGATGTTTTTCAGAATCTATATCCTTTTTTATTAGTTTATGTTATCTACCTGAATGATTTTTTTTATTTTTTTTTATTTATTTGTATCACTCGTGATTTGTAAGTAGTCATGTGGCAGAGCGATTAGCGCGTAGCATTGCACACTGGTGACTGGGTTCGATTCCAGCGGGAGGATTTTTTTGCTCTGTACTTGGATGTTCGGGGTCCACTCTACTCGTGAGAAAAATGAAGTAGTTACTTGTATGAGTAACGAACGCAGTGCGCATACAGAGTAAAGAAATTATTATAATAATTCGAAATGTAAAGGGTCTAGTAATCTGGTACACAAAATTGTGAGAGGCCTGTGTTCACCACAAGAAATTTGTACATTGCTTTGTATGGATGTTTTTCAGAATTAATCCTTTTATTATTTTGCTTATTACTGAATGATTTTTTTATCTATTTGTATCACTTTGTGATGTCACAGCTAGTCAAACTCGCTTTACTGAATTAACGCTGAAACCGGGAATTGGAACCACCAACCTCCAGGTTACAAGTTCGCCGCCTTATTGATCAAGCTACTGAGGTTGTATATAGGTGTAGGTTTGTGAGTTACCCGCAAATGAGGGAGGGTAAAACCCCAGTCTTGAATGACCTAGTAGTTAAGGAGACATTGAGCAACAAAAACAAAATCACAAACTACAGTAATTACTTGAGCATCTCCCAAGTAATAAAAGGTATAATGTCCCATTGTTTCGGTCTGAAAAGCTTCATAATACATAATTGCTACAATTAAAACTATAAATTATATAATACCTACTATGGGTTATATATTTCATAAAAGCTCTCAAGGACATAGGAAGGAATCAGACCATCACTTTAAAGAAAAACTACTTATCAAAAAACTATTTGAGGAGTTTTGTCGTGAGATGTGATATCTAAAACGATCAATGTCTCTTCATTACTCAAAATGAACATTACTTAGCATCAGTTCAAAGTTGCCCAAGGCGGAGAATTTTGACTAACAAGGCTGGCTCACAAAGCATTAATAGCTTGCAGAATTCCACAGGATAAAGTTGGTAGGGGAATAAAGAAGAAGCAATTCTTTTTCAAAGAAAATCAATGAGAGAAGAAAACCATAGCCTGGAATTTTGAATAAAACATTTCTCCCCCTCTCCCACTTCCTTTTCTTCCGAAACTTCCAACTTATCAATGTGGAAAATTAGCAATTAATTTTTCTCCTGCTCTTCCTTCAGTATTTGTATTCTATATTGATTCCCCCTCTGCAAAGTAAATTTAATGAAAAGAAAGAGATTCAGTTACCGCTTGAATTTTTCTACGATTTTGTGCAAAGAAAAGAGAAGAAAGAACGAAATTTAATTTGTTCAATAATTTCTAAAGACGTTATAGGGAAAGTAACAAGTTTACTGGTTCTGAAACTTTGAAAAGTAGGTAGCTACTATCTATTCGTACCACTTCTATTGTACTGATGATTTCCACAAGTAGAACAACCTGTAATTCAAGCGACTATTTGATATGAAGTACGGAATTGGACGTTTTCTTCTATATTATCTCTTATTTAAATGAGCGATAGAAACACATTTTGAAGAACCAAGGTTGTTTTCTGGAGAGAGCCAGTTGAAAAAGCATCACAGAGTACCTACGGTTCATGCATAGTGCATTGAGGGAGATCGAACTCATCCATGACGCTGCAAGCTGCATTACTAGCTCTCAGACTACCCGCCCTCGCATACAATAATCAGTGGTTGAAAAATGGCTTCATCAAGGGTATATATGTATACAATTGTTTATAAGCTTGCATGTTTACATACACCTATACTTCATGCATTTTAAGTTATGTACTCGCTATTTACTTATTGGACGCAATATCAGCATTAGATCTAATCGGATACATAGGTTCAGCTATCGACTCTATCTCTGTCACGGTGCAGGCATTGTCCACACCACGTTCGCCCTTGACATAATGGTGCAGCGGCCATGCCTTATCTCACGTGAAATCATTCGTTCTGCCCGATCCTGAATAGCGTATTAAGCTCTCCATATATCATCATTCACCACCATGCAGCTAGGTCGCTAATGTGTACTTAATAGCGCATACGGAACCATGTTTACAGGGTGTATGCGTGTCCTTATATGTATTACTTACTTTACTTTCCGAGTCCGTCGAAACCAAGATGATGTCATAAATTTCTCCAATGGCTGGCGGTTCTTACTCCTATTTCATTTGCATTGATTAGATCTTGCAGAGTGCAGGGTTGTTCGAGGTCAGGGCACGTGAGAAGGTGAGGCATGTCTTGGACTTCTCCACATGGGCATGTGTCATCCTCCGCAAGATTCTATCTCTTCAGGTTTGCTCTATACCTTGCAACACCAATATGTATTATAGGAAGAGAACGGACAATCACCGCTCATCACTCCTATCTTAGTATATAAATCCATTTACATTAGTTCATTCATAATCAACAGGACATCAAATGACTATCAATTTGGCGCAGATTCTTCTTTCGGTACTTTAGGTGACTACTAAGAAAGTATTTTTAAAAATTCCAAATAGGACGCCATCCACAGGCAAAATCGGCGACAAAGTACCGGGTTTTACCTAGTTTTTTAAAAATATTTTTTAAGCTTAACATGCGTGTTATGATTCATTCTCTCTACCTAATCTAATCCACCCTGATTTTGAGTTGATTTGCAAAGATTGTATGTATGTGTTGCACGGCTTACCTACCTACCTTTTGTGTCTGCAATTACACCAGAGCCAGCACCACTGATAGCATAATCGCGGTATAATAGGTGATAAGTACACCACCTGTTTGGTCCCGTGGCTTTCTCGAGTAGCCTCTTTGTTATCTTGAGGCTTACAGAATAAAATGGCACAGATGACAAGTACGTGTGACTAGGAATCAATTAGCCTTCACTAGAGTGACCATTACTACTGACCACTCTCTCATGTATCTACAATATCTACATGTTTAAACCTAGATTATTTATCAGTGCACTCGAAACTCGAAATTAGTCACCGTTGCTGCAAGGCTGCTCATTTCAACAACTGGGTTTTTTGTCTCCAAGTTTATTGTATGGCTCAGCTCTTTCGCAGTGTTGACATAAATCAACTCGTTCTGGATGCACTTAGTATAATCGAGTTAGCAAAACCAACATCTTTTGTTGTTAGTCAATGTACCAGGCGTACCACGAGTTAGCGATGACTGAGTGCTGCTAGTTGTTAGCAATTGGAACTGTGTACATGTTGATAGTACAGCGGTTTGGCTTTCAGGTTTAAATTTGGATTTCTGGGTTCTCTCTGGTCACGGTGGAAAGAATAAGAGGGATTTTCTGACCCCCTGGACGTAGAAAAAGGCCTACGCTTCTACGAAAAAGACCATAATAATATGTTGTGTCATTAACGTTGTGAATATTTGGACCGAATTAGTTAGTTATCATACACGTGTTAATCACTTTCGCGATGTCACATCTTTTCATACTCGCTTTACTAAATCTTTGCTGAAACCGGGACTTGAACCACCGACCTCCAGGTTACAAGTCCGCGGCCTTGTCGATTAAGCTACTGAGGTCGGTTTTTAACCGAATTATGAAACATAATAGAATTTAATAAGATAAGACAAGTCGGGCTATAGTGCGCTCTGATTGGTTGAAATTCCGACTTATACACGGTGAAAAACCAACTGCGAAATTTAACATAGTATTGTGATTAATTAAACATACGGGGGACCCTTGCAAAGTTAGCATACGCGATATTTTCGACTTTAGCATAAAGTGGTTAGCATAATTTATGCTAACGAAATTTGTCAAAAGTCGTGACGTCATAGTTGTGACGTCATTACTTTTATGCCAACAGATGTATAAAGTTATGCTATTGTTCCTCGTTTCTTCAATTCAATTCAATTCATTGATAGCATAATAACATGTTTAACTTGCATAGTCTATGCTCTGAATTTCATTTGTTTAACATAACATTATACGTATTTTAGCATAAAGTAATTCGCCTATCATAAAGATTATGCATACTTGCTGTGTCATTTTCATACCAGTATACGAAGTAACCATAGTGTTATGCTAACTGTTATGCGAAGTACGCATACTGTTAAAAACCGCATACTAACGTTGGCATAGTGTTATGCTAACTGTTATGCGAAGTAGGCATACTGTTAAAAACCGCATGCTAACGTTGGCATAGTGTTATGCTAACTGTTATGCGAAGTAGGCATACTGTTAAAAACCGCATGCTAACGTTGGCATAGTGACCCTTCTATAGAAGGGTCTGGCTTATCTTAATATATAAATGTCAAAGTCACTGACTGACTGACTGACTGATCATCGCTCTACAGCCCAAACCGTAATACCTAGCGAGCTGAAATTTGGTAGGTAGCTTTGTCTTATAGTCTAGATGTGCAATAAGACGGGATTTTTCGAAATTCCCACTACAACACCTGCCATTGGCGAAAAAGGATTTTTTGCTTTCACGGCCATGCCTCGGCCCGCAAAGCGGGCGACAGCGCGCTAGTTATAAATATATTTTAAATATTTTGTAAAATATTTTACTCTTAATTTGGTTACTTACGTACACAGTGTGTTCATTTAGTTTTAAAATGGTTAAAAATAGCATCAAAACTGGGCTTCCCAGGATCCATATTAGCTGGCCCTTGAAACCACAGAGAACCACAGCGCCCGGCGTTTGTGTAGGTGGATGCTATGCCAGTGCTGGTATAAGGCAATATGAATTTAGTAAATTGTTAGTTATCTAAAATATATTTTATTTTCTCTTTTTTCAGGTAAGAATATTCCGCCAATACCAAGTGAAATCACCACACCACACCACACCACACCCCACACACACACACCACTCACACACACACACACACCACACACCACACACACCACACACACACACACACCACACACACACACACACACACACACACCACACACACAGGAAAGAGAGAGAAAGAAAGAGAGAAAGAGAGAGGGAGGGAGAAAGAGAGAGAGAGAGAGAGAGAGGAAGAGAAAAAGAGAAAGAAAGAGAGACAGAGAAAAAGAGAAAGAAAGAGAGAGAGAGAGAGAGAGAAAGAGAAATAGAGAGAAAGAGAAATAGAGAGAGAGAGAGAGTAAGAGAGAGAGAAAGAGAACAGTAATTGAATTACCACAGGGAAGCTCTTTGTTAACGTAAAATGTAATTATGTTAAAATATTGTTCTCTCTCTCTTTGTTGCATTATTCTTTTTAATTATTATTATTTTAATCATAAAAAAGTCGTATAATTATAACTTCTTTTATAAAAAAATATTTTTCCGCTAGCAGTTTAAAGAGGACAATAATTCTCTTCTTGTCTCCGTCATCTTCCTTCTTCCTTATCTCTCGTCTTTCTAACTGTTTATATTCCAGCCTCCTTGCTCCTTAATTTCAAGTTTCTTTGAATTCCTGGTTTTATTTCATCTTTCCTTCATCATATTTTGCTGTCTGTTTTTCTTTCGTTGTGTTTCACTTCTCTTTCATCTACGTGGTAGTATCATGACGGAGGTTTTACCCTCTTCAACTAACCCAGCTACTCAAATGAACCTCACCCAACCATAGTGGACCCGCTAGCCGAATGGAATTGCCAAGATGACCCTGGATGAATTCGAAACCAGAACCGTCACCAAACAGTCTGGATGTTGCTTAACTTCAGTGATCGAAAGAGAACTGGTGTTCCAAAAAACAGGCAGACAGTTAGTTACTGAGGAGGTTCGGACATGTCCAGATACATGTTTTTTTGAATATGGAACAAAAATATTATTATTTTTTACAAAACCGAACACAATACTTCCGATTTTTAATATTAGAAATTTACGGAAATAAAATCAGCAATATTGGTTACTAGTCGCTATGTTAATGTTACAGTCGGGCAGTCTGTCTCAAAGAGAGTTGAAAGAAATTGCTCCAAATGCCCCTTTCAGTTCACCCAGTATAAGATAGTAATGATGTGTGTAATGAATGCTTGCTGTGTTTGCACTAGTGAAAGTTAGAGACAACCCCCGTGTCATCCTATAAGTTCATTGCTCGGGTCGTTAGTCATTGTCATTATACCTCAAGCAGAGAACTAGTGGCACATATCTTGCACAATAGAAATTGGCAACAATCAATGAAACACTATAAATAATGATTCATAACGTGAACACAATCGTTTTCTCTCCGGGGCCATGGCTTCATTGCAAATTGTGGAAGGACAACTTTTGGTGATACTTTGGCACTACTACAAGCGAATGCCGTTGATTATTATGTGACCATGTCAATTCAGTTTGTACGTGATAATTGCATATAGGTTATTTTGCGATACTTTCTGTTATTTCACACAACCAAGGACTGTTTGAAGTTAGGTAACGCTAATATTCTGAATTCGAACATGTATTTTTTAAAAAATAAATTCCATGTATTAATTACATTAAATTATTACAGATTTGAAAATTATAGAGAATGTGTACCCTTTAAAATTATGGTAACGATGGTAACCCTGTGTTGAGAAAAGGAAATGGACTTAATATAACTTTATCAAGACTTAGCTTATGTGGAAGAGATCCCTTCCTATACTCTTACAGCCAGCATAATCTTCAGCTTTACATATCTGAGTTACTATCTATACATTGATCATACACATGTTGTAAGACCTGAAACAAGTGAACCATATCTCACGTGCATACACATCCATATCCAGGCTTGATTAATGCGCTGGGATCATTCGCCATGGTGTTGAAAGTAGCGACTTTATACACACATCACTTGTAGAATACAAAGGAGGAATACCAGAGGACGAGGGGTAGGGGGGTGAGGAAAGGCTTAGGGAATGAGAAGTGCGGTAAATTCGGGTGGGGGAAAGAGAGAGAGAGAGTGAGAGAGATAGAGATAGATAGAGAAATAATAGGAGAGAGGAAGGTGAGAAAAAGACAGGAATGATAAGAATGTAAAGGTACGAGGATGTCGAAAGATAAAATGCTGGAAGAGAGAGGTACTAATGAATAGGTTAGGAAAAATAGTAGAAAAGATTGACGGGCATAGGTATTTGTAAGAAGGTACGAGTTTATACTTACAAGAAGAACTAGGTGAAAAAGAAGCAAAAGAAGAAGAAGACCAAGCAGAAAGGAGTGGGGGGAGGGGGGGGGGGGGGGGGGGAGATGAGTCACCAAGAACCTGAAACACGCTGAAATGCTGTCATGTCACCGTTTTGCGAAATTCTGTCGTTTTCCTGGTGACAAATGGAAAGAGCGTTTTATTTATTTTTGACATTTACAAATATGTACACAATCATACAGACAGCTGTGAAAGAGAACGTACCGATTACTTCGCTTTCCAAGAGATGAAATTTGAAAAGAAGAAAAAATTTAACAAGATTTTTGCACTTTAGCAATGTTTTACCAGAGAGAACAGTTTTTTTGCAAGTCGATCGTTCCATGAAAACACATTATGTCATTCATGTGTTTCATTGTGGATAACACCCTTGACATAATGGAGCTGGAAATAACTATAAAATTTAAGAATGATTCTAGCTAGGTTGTAAATAAACTTGCTGCACAAGAATTAATTGAGAATTCAGATCATGCAACCTGATTTCTCTTCATTGGATAAGCTGAAATACCTATCAATAATAAACAGCAAATATATTTACCTTGAACAGTAAAATAAATGTTAAAATCACAAGAACAAATTATTAAACATTATTTTCTGCAAATCATTATGAAGTTTATGAATGTTATTATGAAATGTTTATTCGAATGTTAGCAGTGTCACTGGTATGTGATGCTATCTGAGGAGAATATCTTGCAGGATTGATGAGATGTATTGAAAGTCATTAGAGAATGTAGTGCTACACCTAATTGGTTTGTCAATACCAATGTTTTTTGTAGAGGAATAAGTAAGTATACATCTATGCTATCATAAAATACAAGAACGAAACAAGTAAGATTGTAAAATACCGATTCCATCAAAGTTTATTTGAATAGTTGAATGTACTTGGGGAATATGATGATAGTTGGCATCATCTATAAATCTATAGTCAAATCTATTTTTGAGGTTTTGTTGTTACAACTTTGGATAATATTCAACAGAGAGTGAACTTTTTATTTAGGCCACACTAGGAGTTCGCATGCATTCAAATCTCTTTCAAATCGTTCTGATAGCCATAAGATACTTGAACTCATACAGAGAGACGTCCTGCTGTATTGACTCACTGTTATCACAATCATTCTGAGCAATCGTCACGATCCGCCAAGTCCAGTACAAATGATGGCGTGGCCACTTCACAATAAGTAGTGCTTTATTTAGACAGTTAACTGAGTTAGCCCCACAATAGTTCTCTTCACTCGTAATCCAATTTGATAAAAAAAAACCCGATCATTGAAACTCATGTGTTGAAATTGACGCCAAACCGGCGCGATCTATTGACGAGAATCACGATTGAAATTCCAAGACCAGTAGTCACTTGGTGGTCGGTGGTTAGTGGCAGTAGCTCTGAGTGGCGGCGGGCGGGTGGCTTAGGTGTCAAATGGTACTGTATAGACTTTTGCCTTAGTTACCCACTCTACTCAAGTACTCAGTCCCCGTCAATTCTTTCACTACCTGATTCACTCTTGAACAATAAACAACCTTTATACACATTATGCAATTTTGGCCTATAACTTATTTGAAGCTGTTAATTAAGATCTAATGGTCAGGAAGTTCGGGAATAACCCCGGACCAAGATCCGAAAAGTGTTTCGTTTAATGAATTGACAAATTTGGTACCAATTTTAATAGCAGATAAGTAGATTCATACACTTGTACTGACGTGGTATGTATGTCTGGTATAAAATTCAACATGTTGTTCACAAAATATCAAGTTTTGACCATTTCATTTGGCAAATGCATCTGTATGGCTAAATGTTGCTGGAACATTGGTAAGTTACCTCAGTTTAAAGACATCATCTATATTCGCCACTGTTCGTTGATACGGCGCGCATTGTTAACTGGTGACTTATTTAGTGCGACTACTAATATGGTGCGCTACTCACCAAGTGAAGTGGATAGACAAAGCTTTGATAAAGTAACCGTTTTACTTTTATATTGTAAAGAGAAGGATTACTGTTCCCCTTTTATTTAAGATTTGACTAATCTAATATGTATTTCTCAGAACTGGGCCATAAGAATCTATACTAATCTATAGTGACAAGCGCTCTCCAGTATCTTTCTTAATGGAATGATTGGTCCTTGCAAATGAAAAAAAAACACCAATAACAAAGACATGAACATTTTTAACATTTTTTTTAGCAAATATTTATCATTTTTAAATGCATATTATATTTATTTATTTTTTCATCTAAGCGTATTTGTGTCATTCCCAAAGTATCTGTCATATTTATTGAATTTATATTTTAGGTAGGTTGTGAGTAAAACATTTGTTCTTATATTAGAAGAAGTACAAAATACTTATTATAGACCGTGCACTACTGGAAATTTTTTCAGAAGAAAGAACCTGGAGAATAGCAGTTAATGAAAAGCAAATTTATGTAAGAATGAGTAGGGATTTGGAAGAATAATTCAAACTTTGGAAGTAAAGTAATTCCTAAATACACAATAATTGATCCTCTATTTCGAGTTTCTCAATGGAAAACCACTTTTCTCTCGAGTACCCCTATTTATTCCAGATTTGTTTTTCAAAATAATTTCAATGCGATTTTCTTTATTAATTTTAACGGTGAGAGTTCCTTTTCTTTTCCCTGCTTCTTTTGTCGAAAGTTCAATCATAAGTTTTAGCTAAAGATATTACCTACCTATTCTTCGAATCCAAAAATGCACAATGCGAATTTCTCTGGGAGCAGTTTTTTTTTATAATTTATTGATTATTATTATTTTTTTTTATTGAGAAATTTTACGAATGCAACTCACCACAACTCACATAAAGATGAAATTTCTTATCATCAAATGTTTCCTACCACTAAAACATTCTGTTGAATTTGAGTTTCTTCCCTGAACTCCCATGAAATCTCGCCTGATTTTTCTAGCAGGTGGTTTATACTTATTTCTAACCTCAAATGGTGTTATCTTGAATATAATATATAGCGGACTGTGGTTTGGCGGCCTGGCAATGGGTTAAAGCATCCTTTTTCCAATGCAGTGTTGTCATTCAGTTTCGAAAGATTCTTATTTAATCTTACTATTAGACAGTACCTTTAAAATTTAGTTCTAGGACTTACTTGGGCTTAACGATGACAGTCCAGTGGTTTATTGAGTGTGCTTTGACATTTAATATAGATGATCACTTGTTTAGTTATGTTGTTTGGAATATTTTGCCTGCAATTAATTAAAGAGTCGCAATTTTTCAAAATATCGATCTAGTTCATCCATTGCAGGCTTTTCTTTCTGTCCGATTTTAGGTAACCTATATTCTAGAAGTTGTGGCTGATAACTGAGCTCAGTAATCAGACAGTCTGATGTGTTTATTGAAGTTTGTGTGCAATCGTGTTCACACCTGGATACTGAGTTGGGCGAATTAATTCGATTTTTTTTCCTTTCAACGTCTTACGATATTTATGCAACCATATCATAAAAGATAGATCCATTATATTGATCAGATATTCAAGAAGGAATCAGGTCAACCAGTGCGGCTTTGTACTTAGGCGAGTGATGAGCTTGGGTTTTGGCGCTCTTAAATGTGCTGTCAGAAAAATATACAAGGTGTATAGCTTTATTTAACTTTTAGAAAGAGATAACATTTCTCCATTACTGCATTAAGTATATCTGCAGCTTGAGTGCGGCAGATAATCGATGTCGATTTATTGTTTCTTCTCTCTAGTATTTATTTTTTCTCTTTGGAATACCAACGCAGTTCATTACTCCAGTAATGGTCTTTGTGCCTTGTAGGTTTTGGCGGCCCATTGCCCCTCACCTCTGACCGCGCACTAGAATTTGAACCAGGCGAGCTTGGCGGCCCTGACTGCAAGAGTCAATGACTCATTGGAATACCAGATCCCGCCAGCTTTCAGATCTCCAGTAGATAATAATCAGATCTGTTGATGTGACATTGACGAGAAGTGAAAGTTCGCTAAGTTGATCTTCAAAGTGAACTCTATGGACGGATTCGTTCAGTTATTTGTATAGAGTCATTTAGAGGTCTATTATCACTGTCACTGTTTACTCGTTTGGCTTCAGTTGTCAGGTTGTGAGTATGCAGTTGTAGAAAATACCTGAGTAATTTTATTATTTTTAGAAATCTACACAATTAACTATCTCCATTTAAAACTTACTCAATTTAATTTAAAGATTTTAAGGTGTGCATTAGTTTGTACTTTTAATAGTAGATTCTGTATTATACGTTCACGGTACTGAATCTTTGAGCTCCAGACATCTCCACACAGTTTCAACCTTGTGAGCCTCGTCAGATGGGAACTATAGAGAACTCGAGAACAAAGCCAGTCATTACACTTGAACACATCAAGTGTAATAAGTTTAAACATGAATTATGAACTATCATTTAAGTTTCGATCTGATCGAGAGTTCATATATTTGGAAGGTCATGTTAAATTGACACCGGATGTGCATCATATCTTGTTGAGTTTTCCATGATGAATTCACAATCGCAATGAGAGAGACTTGTGGAAGAGAAGGAGAAAAGGGACCTCCTTAGTCGTATTGTAGCAGGATGAACATAGTTGCATAGTCTGTATCACACGTGTTCAAATATCTCATTAGCCTAAACAAAAGACATGGCAATGCTCTGATACCCTTATAAATTGGGACACCTCAGAAACTTTAATTATAATTAGTTTCATAGATGGCATTGTGAAGAGAACAGGATCAAATCCTCGTCGTGTTTTACCATTGTAATGCCAGGCACAATATGCACGGGGATGAAACTTACCTGACTCTAATTTAAGAAACCACATGCTCCTCTACTTGAAGCATTGAGAAATTTCCACATAAAGTTTCTACCTCTTGCAATACATTTAAGAGCATTATGTCTGAGGTACAATACTGTGGAGGAAATTTTCTTTGTTACTCTCCCAGCTCTCTCTCACCTCACCAGGATTAGGAGACTATTGAGGTAAGGGTAAAACTCTTGTTCTAACCTAAGAAGTGTAAGACATGAAAACAAATTAGGCTATTATACGAACAACAGTTAGAGTTATCGTCCCTACGAGCATGATCAGCAGCAGTGCTATCAATAGCAACGTCATCAGAAGAATCCATCTTCATCAACAGGATTATCATCACTATCATCAGAATCACCACTGCTCGAGTATTCTCATGAGAATTATCAAAAGCAACATCGCAGGGTCATTATGTTGGAAAATCCTGTGAGATTCTAGCGGATGAAACTAAAGTACAAGATGAAATGTAAATTCCAAAATAAATGACAATTAATGGGGTGGTGGGGGAACAACAACAAAAGACAAGACCGCGAGAGAGAACAAGAAATAGGGAGAGAGGAGAGAGAGAGAGGAGAGAGAGAGAGAGAGAGAGAGAGCAAGGAGAGTAGAGAGAGAATCAGGAGGAGACGAAGAAGAGAAAATGAGAGATTCAGAGGAGGCAAGGGATGAAGGAAATGTATAAAGTTTGTCGCTTCCTCGTCCTCACGAGCAACATGAAAGTTACTTAAAGTATAATGCCAGAGCTTTAGAGCAACTACTTTATTCTCAAGGCAAAGTAGTGTACATGAACATATTAGAAACATATCACGAGGAGCAGCGTGGTGGGTGGAAACTTCTTGTGTAAGGGATTAGGGGGCTCTTGTTTTTTTTATGAATCATCTACTTTTGGCTGTAAAGTGCTCCAGTATTCCTAACTCGATCGTTTTTACAAATGAATTAAACAAGTAAGTGGTTAGCTCAGCTCAGTGTCCTTTAAATCAGGGGAGATTTTTTGCTATCAAATCACAATAAGAAAAAACATCGCACCATTGCGTATTTGAAGAAACTAAAAAATAAAATTTCTAAGTTAACAAATAGATTAGATTGCTTTATTTCTCATGATATATTATTGCACTACCGATTTAGATTTTTCTTTAGTACCATCAGCTGTATCATGATTTTCATTGATAGGTTCATCACAAAAAATCAGCCTTGGGTGCAGTTCCTTGCTAACACTCGGTCCTACCACAAGAAGTTTCGGTGGTACATAAACCTCAAATCTTTTACATTGGCACTTTCTCATTTTCTCCCATTCATCATTATTTTGACCATCTATAGTTTCTTCAGATGGTTCTTCGTGTGCGTTCAGTCCAATCCGCTTTTTCCAGTATTTACTCTGTTCCAAGTGGTTCCACCAAGGTTGATTGAGAACTTCAGGTCTCACAAATTCACACTCTGACAGATCAGATTCCGAAGTGTCTTCCCTGGAGTCCACATCCATTTCATATGGGAAGTCAAGGATTTGCTTCAAGCGCGATTCTTTCTGGCTCACTAACTTAATCATTGTGTCTTTTAACGTCTCCATGACTTCCTCGATTCGCTCAACGTCCGTTTTTCGAAATGCTTTCACTGTTGCTCGAATCTCTTTGATCTCATTTTGCACAGGCAGGATTTCATTGTTCAGTATTTCGTTGATGTCAGCTTGCAAGGCGTTCAACGCTGCAACCTTAGTATCGCAAAATATCGACAGATTATGTGGTATACCCTTTGCCCTGGCGTGGATAACTTTTTTACCCGTTACTGGTTTGCCCATTACACTAAACAAATATATTTATGGTAGATAGTCAAACTTTTTGTGTATATTTGTCTATTTATTTATTTTGGAATTTTCAACAAAAAAAAATATATTATTTCAGTGGTTGTTACATTTTTTTTCTTGTTCTTTATTGAGATGAGGGAAGCCTGAACAGTGTGAAATTAGATTTAATTTATCACACTAGTCAGTACTGCAAATACATAACCTTCCCTGTTCATCAACTATTTCAATTTCAATCGAACCTCTTTGTAAACTTGTATTCTTAGAGAGGTGCAATGTGTACTGTAGACAGGTGTCGAGGCTCATGAGATGTTAAGGTGGCGTTAAATAGGTGTTGATGAAATAGAAAAAAATACACTCCTTACTATGTCAAGGAATCTTCTTTGTTATTTTCTTAATCTTAGGTAGATATAATACAGATACAGCTAATTACAAAATGGAATGTGCTATTCGATTAAGAGGATGCTATAAATGTGCGTCATAGGAGCATTCCTACCAATCCTTCTGGTTTTTTCTCCATCCTGAAATGACCTTCAGCATTTTGCATGCTTATTCCATCAATCCCCTTTCTTTGATTGTGCCTCATAGTTGTCCAATTAATCCTCTTATCTGATAGGTATCACTGACAGGGAAGGTGTGTACTCCAGATTATCTCACCAGTAATTGACTGACTGTCGCTTGTGTTGTAGAGTAGTAGTTGGTATAAATCAGCGCAGTGTCGCTCTTTCATAGATCATTAATCACGACCTTGCCAATGTTCATGTGCCTGTCATAGTCCTCCCACACTTGTGGGTGGCTTGATAAACGGCGAAACAGGTGTGTGCGGGGAATCGTGTGTTAGATCCTCAAAAGATATAATTTTCTTTATTGCTAATTTTACCACATTAATACAGCCATTCGTATTATTAGTAAACATATGTAATAATTATTTTTTGAAGATATTTTTTCAATCTTGTTCATTTCTCAAATTTAATGTTGTTGTCATTATTGATTTGCAATATTGTTATCTCATGAACAAATTATAAGTATAAGTAGTGCTTTATCTAGGCTGTCAGCGCAAGAGAGATAGTCCCATAATGCCAACAGTTTGCCAAGAGACTGCATGAAATTATGGGCAACTTTCTTTGGCTTATCATATGTATTCATACGAAAAATAGGCACCAAAATTCAATAATTTTTCTCAGTTAGACATTTATATTTTATAATTTGATGCCGAATAAATAGCAACTAACAATGCTTCTACAATTTTGCGTACTTTGGCACTTACGATATGATATTTGGTACATTACGTATATTTTGTGAGAAAAAAATATTTTTCAGGAAAAATTCTCGTGTTATGAATCTCTTTCTCCTCACCGTGGAAGAGTCATAATAATAATAATAAACTTGCACAGACGGATATGCCACATATTTTGCACACTCTCGCACACGCTTCCTCTGCGTCCAACCTTCGCCTCAACTGCTGTCTTCAATTAAACCGTCCGAGATAAATATGTGAAACCGTACATCTCGGATGCAATTGTCTTGTCTCGTAGGCGATCCGTTCGGTTCCCATCCGTGAGTCATTTCATTCATTCGTTTTGGAGGAAGCAATACATCCGGCGCAGATCCTGTTGTAGTTGCTGGCAATGTAGTGTAGTATACTACAACAATGGCGGCCGCGTCAGTCAGGGACCGGGAAGTATTTAGTGTGATGTGAACGGTATGCACGAGACGGTTGTGCCCAACTGGCGGGTCTTGCAATGCAGCAGGGCTAAGCCTAGTGAAGTTGGCACTTGAGATCCTAATTACTCAGCCACCTCAGAGCCTCACCTCATATGAATGATAATAATATCGCCTTATTTATACTGCCCGATTAAGACTATTAAAGTCCCATTATTCCAGCAGTAAGCCCAAGACATATTATAATGTAGTAAAAATCCCAAATGGGAGGATAACTTGTCATGTCCCGGCTGAGTTTCGAACCCACGATCTCTGGAATCTCTGGATTCACAGAGTGCCGCCTTTACCACTGAGCTACCGGGACAGAATGATGAGCGCCAATAATCAAAATCACCTACTCTGAAATAATTTACATTGTTGAATGTCAGAAGATTCGTAAAAGTAACTTTTGAATTTTCCTTACTACATATGAGTGGACCCGGTAGAATGCAGAGTACAGAGCCAAAGATTTGTGAACTTGGAGATACGAACCCTGTGTCCTGCGTATAAGCCAAGTGTGGTACCCACTCGTCCACGGTGAAGATTAGGATAGTTGTTATTTTCATTGTAAGATATTTTTACATGTGACATTGTTGAAAGGGTTTGTTTCGGCAGCATAAACAAAGGGTTCTATATTATTATTCATTGTTGGCACTCATGAATTTCTAATAAAGGTGGAACATTGTGAAGAATAAAACAAGAGGTCAGATGTACACCATGCACAGCTTGTGAACTACTGGTGCATATTCCATGCACTTTGCACTTGCTAATACGAGGAACGAATGAATGGATTCCATAACTGCAGCTTCAGCCCGGCTGTGATGAATTGTTTCCGTGTTGCCGTGTGGTTACCTTGGTTTCATTCAGCGGGCGCAAAGTTGCATTGAGGATACTGATGCCGTCCTGTTATTATTTATGACGAGGTCCTGACAGTAATCTATGTACTTATGTTTACCTAGTAGATAGACGAGTTTACTTATCTATGCGGAATATAATCTTGTTTTTTACTTCACAATGGAATGGAGAATTTAATAGATGAGCAGAACTATGGACAAGGAAGAAATATTGAGATACCTATGAATAGGTGTGTAATAACTTGTAACAAATGGCTAATTTGATCAACCTTGATGCATTTGACGTTCCCTGATTGTTGAGCATAATTTTCTGCAGAAGGATAATAACTGGCATTAATAAAGTCCTGAATGAATGGAGTGATACACTACCATAAAGAATAAGTAGGGAAACACCATCATTCATCTATCTCTTGTGGTGGTTTATGAATGATTCAAGATCTTTTATTCAAGATGTGGGTGGGTTAGTTCATAGCAATGCATCCAAGATAGGGGTAAAGTTGCTTGACAAATGTATAATAATGGTGGTAACATGATTTTGCTGATGGTATGTTTTTTAAAGGATACCAACTTGATAAGATTTGATTTTCCATCACGTATCTATACAATAATGAGCTGATACAACACTATCATTGTGCAAAAGTTTCTGGGTGGAATAATTTGAAATTTCAAACATTTTATGGTATATTATTTAACTTGTGAAATTTTCATTGAGTACCAAACCACTGCCTGAACATCATAATGTGAGCCAGAAATAAATGATATTCTAAAAATGATAGTAAAATAATTAGCATTATATTATTTACCTATTATTCTCAACATTATCATCAGTAGGTCGGCATATCTTCCTCGGAAATCTAATCGAATGAACATTCGGGAAATTGTTATTATTCAGTTATTTATCAATCATTTATGATTTGTGTGTGGTTACCATTTCCTGCCCATTTGGATCTCCCTACCTCTCTCTCTCCCCTCCCCTTTCTCTCTCTCTCTCTCCCCTTTTTTTTCTCTCTCTCTCCCTCCCTGTCTCCCTCTCCCCCTTTCTCTCTCCCCCACCCTTTTGTTCTCTCCCTCTCTATATCCCTCTCTCTCTCTCAATATCCCTCTCTTCTCTCTCTCTCTCTCTCACGCCCATCCTCACACACACCTACACCAACACTGACAGCATTGTATATTATATTTTTTACTGAATGGTCATCGTATTCTTCATCAATGTATAACATCATAACATATTTTCTGTATAGTCTGCTCGTATGCAAAACTGTTTGATGTTTCCATCACTAGAGCATAGGGCCAGGGTCGTAACTAGCATCTGTGTGGGGGTGTAGTGGTATAGTACAGGGGCACAAAATACCTAATGGAACCATGAAATATAATTCATAAGTTTGATGATATACTCTGTAGCTCATACTTAGTGAAGTGTCCAATAATGATGGATTAAAAGAATTTCGTTAGCCTATTTATGCGAGCAAGGACGGTAGAATAGTTTTGTTTAATTGAAAAACGCTTCAGTCGAAACCTGAGTTTTACGAGAGTGATGCTTCCGTAATTGAGTTGGGTAAACTTTTGGTGAGTAAAATAAACTATATTAATTTCTCAATTCAGTCGTTTCACAAGCAGTTTTTATCTCCTTTCGACAGTAAAATTCATGATCCCGAAACAATTGAAAATTCCCCAAGTGAGAAGGGTGGCGGACCTTCCCCTTCTAATTTTATTCCTGCTTTGGCCATGTTTTTTATGTTTTCAATGGAACTCATGCACATACGTAATTGCCAGTTGTCTTTGCCACGACGTGACGTGTATTTCATGTGATTCCGTCATACTCGTGTTACCATGGGGGAGAGAGAGAAATTGAGGGAGCCGGAGAGGTGTGTGAGTGTGTGGGAGAGAAAAATTGAGGGAGAGAGTTTAACGTGCATTGTAAGGTTAAGCCCTTAGCTTCTCAATATTGGTTTTGGTTTTGACTTCGATTTGTTGTGTACTGTCCTCTTTCCTTCTCTTCGCCTCACATATTTCCACGTACATAAATATGTATGCATATTATGTTTAGTAATTTAGTCTTTATCTTCTGAGTTGAAAAAAATGGAGGGATTGTGTTAGTAGATAGAAATAACGTGCAAAAAGGAAGGCGACAGACGAAATGGATCTTCAACAAAATAAAGATAGAGAAAGAGAGGAAAATATAGCAAGAGAGACAGGAAGATGGATTCTAATGGGACAAGACAAGATTATCATTATACGTAGGAAGCACGAGGTGGCTAGTGTTTTAATGTCCTCCCTTATTGCAATATGACAAGGAGTCCTCAAACGGGACCTCTGTGAAAAGAAGTTGTAAATTGAAACACTGGTATCCGTATGACGTATGCCAATCAGATAGCATTGTCCTGGTGAGGAAGGGTAGATAATGTGTTATAGATGTATTTGATCAAGGCAGAATTGACAATTTTGACATCCTCGTACACTCGTTCAGAATTGGACAATGCGGACCCAAGAGACCCATGTAGCGTCCCCTCACCCTACTCTTGATTTCCTTACGATCCTTTACTTGGAACACCATGAAACAAATTACAGCAGGGACCTAAAATTATACTCCGGCCCATTATTTCAGTCCTAGGGGTGATTTAAGGAGCACTTATTAAAAAAAAGCAATTCCAGGAGAAATGTTTTAACTGCGTTTTTTCTGCTCTTCTTTTAGTCCCTTTACATCATTTTAAATGTTTTATGGAGAGTTGCTTCGAAAATATATCGTGTTTTATTGCCTGTTTTTTCGAAGTACTACTTTTTACATCCGTAGGCTGAAAAAAGTTAAGACCTAAAGTCTTCATTCAGCTTAATTCTTCTCCAAGTCGATACAATGAATTTAATACAACAATATACATACTCGTAGTTAACATCCAGGAAATTGAATCTTTCTAGTTGCAATGATTTATGAATAAAAATTATTGCATCTAGGAAATTTTCGTTGCCCTAATCTGTCTGTGACACTAAAAACACTAAAACAGAAAGTAGACTGATGAATACCTGAACCACCTGAAGTAGATCGTTGACAAAGTATTCCAAGAGCTTGCGATTAAACAAGCCTCAGATCCTGTCACCAGTCAACCCGTAAGAGACCATCAGGAACTCAGTTGCAACGCGTTATGGCAGCAGGATAGATTGATATTATCATCAGGTATGCAATCACGTTCATCCTATTGAAAATCATATTGAAAGACTCCTGCTAATCTTGCCACGAAGATTAATCTAATATTTGACGAAGAATTCTCACGTATCTATCGCTTCTTTGTGCATTGATAGTGTTGATATTATTCTCCAGTGAAGTGAGGATAATCCCATAGAAATTTATAAAGAAGATGAAGTTATTCTTGTAATAGAAGCTACTCCTGACGTCAACCTGTGGAATAGAGATGATGACATTGCTGTTGTCATTGGATTTGATGTGCTCCCGGTTGTTGATGTTGTGTTTACGTGCTGTTGTTGCTTCTAGTGTTTTTGTTGGAGGCAGTTCTCTTGTTCTTTTCCTAATGTTTTGTGGGTAAACATTTTTCAATACTGTTTTATTGTCTATGTTAGAGTTGACTATTGATGAACGTCTAATTCGTGATGCATAATGCATGGGCTAAAAAAATATTGTCCTCGTGATATCACGTTGAGTTTGAGTTATGTGTTGACAGTAACTCAGAAGATATTTAAGTGTCAACTTCTATTACTGGATTTACTGGTGCATTGATAGGAATGTTTGTATCTTCGTCCTAAGGAAAATAAGAATCTAAAACATCAGTTCGATGGATTCTTGTGGACGAAATACTTTTTTCTTTGTAATAAATGTGCTTTACCAATAATAAATCTTTCGTCAGTAGTTGGGGCCTAATTTATTTCAACATCTATTAATTTATATTGAATTCCTTGTGTATGTTTAGATTGTTTAATATTTTGCCATGCGATAGATTTGTCTCCCTTGTTTATTATCTTAGTATCAAAGTGGTCCAGAGCTCTTTTAGTTTCGTGGCCTTCATAGGTGTCACAAATGGCCTGAACAGTAACATAATAGTTCCTTCTCTGTTGAACACTAGGAATAAGTGCGCTGTGCATAGTTCTTCTTTGACAAGCAGCTCCCGAAGGATCCAAACTCCAGGCGCCGACTACCCATTATAATGACACCTGTAATTAACCCGTCGTTACGACAGTGACACTGTCTTAATTATATCCAACCTTGGCCTTGTCTACCCTTACACTTTACCCTTAACAGGTAGCTCCTTCCTAATTATGGTAGTTGATTATAATAACATTATACTTCAAAATGACGCTATTAATGTGAGTTTATCTGTTTAACCTTGATTTATGGTCTAGTAATTTCTTGTAATACTATGAAGTTACTAAAAATCAATCTGTCCACGTAGCAGTGTGATGCTTTTTCTCCGCAGGTTGTCTCTGTCTTGTTTCATGACAGCAAAAAAGGAAAACTCGATCTAATACACGTATGATACTATGTCTCTTTTTTTGTATAGGGCGTTCTTCACACCTTAGCCGAGCTGTATGATAAGTATGATAACCATCATTTGGACGTAGGCTATATAAAGGTGTATTAAATATATGTATCCAGAGTCAGACCATTTAAATATAGGATTATTATTAGTCGAAAATGATTTGACCATCAATTTTTACCAAATACAATACATACTTATTTCACAAAAGAATATTAATTTCTGAGATACTTATGTAACATTGTTTCACATTGTTTGTTCCAGGTATGTTACCGGTTATTTGGTTGTATTGAATTCATTGAGGATTATTCATTTGGAGTAAGTATTCTTTCCTGAAATCCAAATCTTTATATTATGTCAATGTACATTATTTGAACATTTGTATATTTATAAAACACTTTATTTTGAGTTCATATGTACGTATTATGTTGTATCTACTAATCACAAGAGGGATACACATCCAACTAAAGTTCGAAGTTATTGTCTGTTGACAATCTCTTCCAACCCTAAAAGTTTAGTCCGTAACCACTCACTCATACACTTCATTTGTTCGAGCGGATATGTAAAAATAAATTCATATTTTTTGCTTGTTCGTTAGAAATTAGAATTGCAACGGTGGATACTCTGGATAGGCTTTCCGGTGCATTAAATATTAAAAAGCCCAACAATGAAAAGCCGGGAATTTTAAATTAGCACGCACATTATATTGTATTCAATGTGTGTGCTTCCTCAGCGGTCTAGTATAAAACTTTATTTGATATAAGTGTATAAGTACAGGGTGATCGAAACCACCCAGCCACTATCTTTTTCTCGAGAACGGTTTGAGTTAGGATCTTGAAACAAAAAATTAGTCCCCAATATGGAGTCTGAAGTTTCATGGGAAAATATTTTGAACCTCCGCCCACCGCCCCTAAGGGCGTTTTCAGGGGGGCACATGTCCGTTTCTCCCGAATTTTAAATGGAATGCATATTTTTTTATTTTACATTCAAAACATGCAAAGTAAGTTAGTAACACTAGTAAAAAGAAAAAAAATATTCCTTGGTTCGAGTCCCGAAAAAACACGGCTTTTAGAAGAAAATAGACCCAGGTTCCGGAAGTCATTACGGGCACCCGGTAAACGTTGTAAAAAAAACAAAAATGTCAAAAAATAGGTAAAGTTCTCCTCTTTAATTAAATGTACTTACTTTTATTCTTCAAGTAAGTCATAGGTCCTTAAATTGGTCATAAACTTTTTTCAGGTTCAAAAGACCAAAAGTCCAGAAATTTAAATTCGACCCCCTATTTTTTTTTCTTCAACATAAAAGTAGAAAATAAGTAGCATACAATGCAAAAAAAATTAACTCTCTGCGATTTTTTTTCTGAAAATGGCAGACGAATAACCTCTGAAAAGCGTTCATTTCCGTGCGCGTGTGTCATGACACGAGTCCGTGCCTGAAGTTTGTATGTACGATGTAGATAACTCACCTCTACAGATGTTCAAAAACACCACCCTCTGCTGCAATACATTTCCTGAGTCTGCCAGGATAGGTGGCATGAACTCAGTGGTTAAGCACTCGCTTGCCATGCGGAAGGTCCCGGGTTCGAACCCCCGCGCCGACAAAAATTTGTATTCAAAATTTGGTTACAGTTGTTTGTAAGGGTTACCTTCCGGTGCGCTCGTGTTGACCCAGCACCAAAATGGGAAGTATTGTGTCACTTCTCGCCCATCAGAGGGGAGGCGTACTACGGGATGGGCAGGCTGCAACACAGACCACAAGCGTCTACAGTAGCTCCTGTTTCATGGCTACGAAATAAAAAAGGCTGTGAAACACTCATCTTTTTTTTTCTTTTTTTTTTAAAAAAAACTCTCTCTAGCTCCTCAGGTGTGATGTTCCGGCAGATCTCAATGATGCGCAGCTTCATATTTTCCACATCTGTTGGCCTGGTTCGGTATGCTAGATCTTTCACCTTTCCCCACAGGTGAAAATCGGTTAGGTCCAGGGTGCGGAAAGACGAAAAAAATTTACTTTCTGCGATAACCTCTGAAATGTGTTCACTTCCATGCGCGTGAGTCATGACACGAGTCCATGCCTGAAGTTTGTATGTACGATGTAGGTAACTCACCTCTACAAAATTAGAAAAAGAACGACAACTGATGATAATATTATTAATGTTCGTTCTGCGGTTACTGTAAACCATGAAGTCAGCATCCGAGATAGGTACTCGTATAGCAAGAGATTCGGCCATTCCTTACACGTGCATTGAGCAAATTCTAAAGGAGAGTAATTTTCATTATTTTCCTTGCATCAACAGCTATCTGCCAAGGATCAAGTGAATAGGTTAAATTAGACCCCATTTTTATCTGAGGGTGCGAGAACAACTTGATCGCGTTTTCCCTCAAAGATGGATCGACAAAGGAGAACCAAACCCTTATCCCCCCGGCACCCTGGACCTCACCGTCATTGATTTTTACCTGTGAGGAAAGGTGAAAGATTTAGCATACCGAACCAGGCAAACAGATGTGGAAAATATGAAGCTGCGTATCATTGAGATCTGCCGGAACATCACACCTGAGGAGCTAGAGAGAGTTCATGCCACCTATTCTGGCAGACTCAGGAAATGTATTGCAGCAGAGGGTGGTGTTTTTGAACATCTGTAGAGGTGAGTTATCTACATCGTACATACAAACTTCAGGCACGGACTCGTGTCATGACACACGCGCACGGAAATGAACGCTTTTCAGAGGTTATTCGTCTGCCATTTTCAGAAAAAAAATCGCAGAGAGTTAATTTTTTTTGCATTGTATGCTACTTATTTTCTACTTTTATGTTGAAGAAAAAAAAATAGGGGGTCGAATTTAAATTTCTGGACTTTTGGTCTTTTGAACCTGAAAAAAGTTTATGACCAATTTAAGGACCTATGACTTACTTGAAGAATAAAAGTAAGTACATTTAATTAAAGAGGAGAACTTTACCTATTTTTTGACATTTTTGTTTTTTTTACAACGTTTACCGGGTGCCCGTAATGACTTCCGGAACCTGGGTCTATTTTCTTCTAAAAGCCGTGTTTTTTCGGGACTCGAACCAAGGAATATTTTTTTTCTTTTTACTAGTGTTACTAACTTGCTTTGCATGTTTTGAATGTAAAATAAAAAAATATGCATTCCATTTAAAATTCGGGAGAAACGGACATGTGCCCCCCTGAAAACACCCTTAGGGGCGGTGGGCGGAGGTTCAAAATATTTTCCCATGAAACTTCAGACTCCATATTGGGGACTAATTTTTTGTTTCAAGATCCTAACTCAAACCGTTCTCGAGAAAAAGATAGTGGCTGGGTGGTTTCGATCACCCTGTATAAGTATTGCTTTATTGAGACTGTCAGCGCAAGACAAATAGTCCCATTATGCCAAAAGTGTACTACTTTCAATGATGAATATTACAATATGTAAGTATTTGCTGTAATTCTAATTAAATAGACATGTAGTCTGACATGTTCCAATGTAATTCTTAAAATAATGTAAAAAGAAAATCGGTATTTTTAAAATGTACCTACATCAAAAAACACTGCCAATTATGGACACAATACTTCCTCGTAATTGCTTCACTTTGTAAAAACGTGCCAATTTTGAGATTTTATAGAAAATTACTTGTATCTCCAAAACGGCTCAACCGATTTTCTTCAAATTTGTTTTATATGGTAGAATATTGTTTTTTCTACATTCTATATTCCACAAAAAATTCTGTATCGGCAAGTCGTGGTCCTTATTTTTTTACTTTTTTGTCCAAAATTTCGGATTTTCTTAAATATCAGAGTCAAATTATAATTAATTTAAAAATAAATATAAATAACTTAATTAAAATAGTAATATGCATATTCTTACAAAATTTCATCAAAATCGGGTGTACCGTTCACGAGATATAAGCGTTTAAGTAAAAAGTTAGTGGTCAGGCGCATGGTCTCTTTCACCCAGAACCGCTGGTATGAATTCGATGAATTTAAAATGGGACCATCTACAGAATGTCTCCTAGATGTGTGCAAAATTTCAACAAAATCGGTCGAGTAGTTTTTGAGATTTGCGCGTTACAAGGAATCGTTTTAACAGACCGACGGATCGACGGACCGACAGACCGACAGACCGACAGACGGACACAAAACCAAATTTACTCAGTAGGTTATGAAACTTCCAGAAATATGAAAAAAATTGAAATCGGAGCAAAAAAATATTTTTTTTTACAAAAACGAACACAATACTTCCGATTTCTAATATTAGAAATTTCTCGGAAGTAATTGCGATGAGTTACGCTATTGGAAGTAGCGTTTGAGATTTTAAGAAGAAATATTATAATAAATTTATTCCAATTAAAGTTAGGGGATTTTAATACCCGATTCCTTCCACTGGACCGTATGTATACAACTACTAGCGGGCTGTCGCCCGCTTTGCGGGCTGCCGCCCGCTTTGCGGGCCGAGGCATGGCCGTAAAGCAAAAAATCCTTTTTCGCCAATGGCAGGTGTTGTAGTGGGAATTTCGAAAAATCCCGTCTTATTGCACATCTGGACTATAAGACAAAGCTACCTACCAAATTTCAGCTTCCTTGGACTTACCAGTTCGGAGAAACAGTGATGAATCAGTGAGTGAGTGAGTGAGTGAGTCAGTCAGTCAGTGAGTGAAACTCTCTTTTATAAGTATAGATACAACCACTTCACCAAGCCATCACATACCCAACCACAAACACACCCACATTCGCCTAAACGCCCTAAACTCTAAACAAATTGGACACACAAACATACAAACAAACGTCGTCCATATTTTTCTTCTATGTAATCTATTTTTTTTTATAGAGATGAAAAAGACCTACAAGAAGAAGACGAAGAGGTCCATCTTTTTTCAGTTCAGCAATGTGCTGTATATTGTAACATTTTCAGGAGCAAAATTGACAAAGTGCGAACTTCTAGCACTGGAGAATTTTTACATACAGGATAATAATAGAGATAATGCTGTGCATACAAATATGTAATTACTTGTACCCACAATGGTATTGCTAACTAATTACCCATCCCCTTCTATACCGCGGGGTCTATTATGCCGCAGCCCACGCGAATAGCTCCTGCTTAGGGGAAAAGTTGCACAAAGGACTGCTTTTACTTTTGTCACCAGTAGTCTCATATGGAAATTTTCTGGCCACCGCGCCACTTATGTAAGGGTTGCAACATTGAATATTGCCCCCTAGGTCAAGTTTAAACCAATTACAAAATTACTTATCGTAGGCTCGCCCACCTAATTTTTTATGTCTTCCTAATTTAAAACACGCTTTTTGGATCGGTTTGATGGATCCCAATCAACAGAGTTTCAAGTCTTGGGTTCCTTTATGTCACGTTCCCCTATCACCCTTGAGCTGATGAGTTATTTCTAATGTCAATTATTTGTAATGTTAATGTTCTTTATTATGTGCTGTAATTATGTGTGCTTGTCATCTGTGTTGTTCAGCCTCATTGAATGTTGTAAAACAAAGTCCGCATGTATCATTATCAGACACTGCTTTTGTATAACAAGTTACATGGGGTAGTGCGGGATGATCGCTTTGATTAGAGGCAACAATACACTGATGTTGTTTCTCCAATGTGCAACTTCAGGTAACTAGTACAGTCCTCTTCATTCATGCCCCTGAGTCCTGACACTAGTGATACAGGTCGTATAGCTCCTGATAGGGAACTTAAAAAAATATTTATTAGACTTGAATTATTTATTAGACTTGGGTATTAATAAGACTTGAATTAATTATTAGACCTGGTTATTTATTAGACTTGAATTATTTATTAGACTTGGGTATTGATTAGACTTGAATTATTTATTAGACTTGGGTATTTAATGCAGTCGAACCTGCATGCAGGAGAACTGGATATAAGAGAAACCTCGATCTAAGAGAACGATTTCCAAATCCAATATACCTTTCTAAAGGGAAAATAACCTCTTTATAAGAGAAATCTGAATATAATAGAAAAAAATCTGGTCCCTTTTCTTCTCTTATATCCAGGTTCGACTGTATAAATGATTAGATAATATCAAACATGTTTAACTATTTTACTTCAAGTTTAATAATAATACTAATAATGATAATAATACCATGTTTCTATCTCTTATTTTCCCCCACTTTTTTCCACGGATCCATTATGTAAATGAAACCAAGAGAGACTGGAGGCCATCAAGAACTCAGCTTGAATTTTTCATGATTTTTTCGGAACCGATATTTCGTTTTTAACCATCATTATTGAGAGCAAGAGAATAAAATAATTCCGCTCGGAGGCGGTTTCGTTTTTCAAAGAACATGAATGCCAAGCTCAACGTAATGATGTTGGAAAGCTGAGAACATGATCTAGGACCCGATAAATCGAATAGTATGAAAGTAAGAAGGTAGAACAACCCTCAAGTTCAGCCTCGAGTTTAGTTTGGTGAAGTGAAGAATAATAATACGACCTCAGTAGCTTGATCGATTAGGCGTTGGACTTGTAGTCTTGAGGTTGGTAGTTCAAGTCCCAAGTTAGCAAAAAATTAGTAAAACTAGTTTGAGTAGTTGTGATATCACGATTGTGACCAACACAAATATGATAAATAAAAAAAAATTACACCGTAATAATAACTTCCTCGTATACTCTTGGCAATAAATTTCTAGCGACATTTCTTAATTGATATTCTCTATTTTTTTGAGTTTTTTTTATTTATTTAATTTCTTGTAATGCCAAATATCCTCAACTAACTTTTTCCAAGCATGTTTTATATGGTAGAAAGAATAACGATTTTCATGCCTTTTCAATTCCATAGAAATTTATGCAGCGGTAAGTTGAAGACCTTATTTCTTACACTTTCTCTGTTCTCGGAAGTAATACTGATGTTGGTAGTCAGAATAAAACAGATGGAATTTTTCTCAAATCACCAGCCGTGTAAGGTGTAACGTGTAAGACAATATAGCGTTCCTATTTTAGAACTAGTAGGTCGCCAAGCCGCGTCGGGTCGATTCTCATCGAAAAATTATTTGTAGAAAATTTACCAAATGTTTCACCATTTGCTGTTGGCTGTTTTTCTTCTATCCCCTGTTTCTTTTGTAAAATATTGCGCTATCACTGAAAGGATTATTCCTTACACTCTTATCCTATTTTGTAATCACAATAATTCCACTTCCTCTTTTAAAATATTATGCATTGTACTAGTCATTGAAGACAAGTTTGCTAAGTTGCAGATTTCACTGATATAAAAAAGTGCATTTTGTACGCTTACTATACAATTACCATCACCGAAAGAAATCTTATAGTACTAGTGAATATCAAAGAGGTGTACAGTCTACAATGTGGCGTAAAATCAGGAGATAAAGAACGTAAAGTTTCATTTCCCCTACGTAGAATGTAATGATTCGAACTTTTTCTATAGACAACATTCAAACCAGAGTGAAACACTGAAACTTCAAAGAGATTGTTCCTCCCTCTTTTCTTTCTCTGCATAAGATGTTTGTCTCCGGGAATCAATTAATTCCTGATACGGTCGGCACGTCGAGTGACACGTACGTACGATCTCGTCACGTACGCTTCGTCTTAGCGTGCGAGGATGCGAGGGAGATAAGCGCAGCACATATCACTTGCTTTCTAGCAGGGTGGTAAGGAACTAAAGATGGCACAGATGAAAGTGTTGAGTGATTTTGATAGAATTATTAGCCTATCAAATTTGAATATGTCAATGAAAAGCTTATCTAATTATAAGCGTACTAATTAGTAGTACCCTGGACTAGATATACTATGTACTACTATACTGCTTACTCGTAAAATAGTCATTCATACTTCAACTGTTTTCTCTTTCACATCTTTTGCTATGTTTCCCTTCCGATTTCCTTCTGCCTCCCCCATGTGAACAGTTTCCTCCTCGTCTATTTCCTCTTCATCCCTTTCATTCTCTACCCTCCCTCTCATGTACTTATCTGCCCTGTACTTCCATTACCCTCCCTCGTAATGTTCATTGTTTTATTATTCACCATTGATTGGTTCCACTCCCTCTCTCCTGTCATCATTTCCTCTATCATAGTGGCAGTATTTCTCTCCATCCAGTCTCCTATTACCTCTTCCATTTCTCTTTCTCATTTACAGTCACCTCTACTACTCTCTCCATCTCCTCTCCACCTTGGGCGTCGTTTAGCTCTTGTATTACTCTAGCCAATAGCTCGTCATTATTGTTATCCTTCGTGGATTGCTGCAATATTCTGTGTTATTATTGTTCTAACATTTTTCATCAAGCTCGCCGGGAGGCGAGCGCTCGTCAAGCAGCGCCAGCCTACCGGCCTATATTAACACGAAACAGAGTTTATATGTATTTTGTTTTATTGTTTTCGCACACTTCCCGCAAACTTTTATCAATTTTTATTTCAAATTCGTAATGAGACGCGAAAATAGATTGTGTTTCACGAAAGCGCGAGGTTCCTACGTACAGTTAAAGTCGTTTTCTAGCCACGCCGAAAATCTTGAATTTCATGAAATTTTTCATACGGGTTTTTTTTTTTTTTTCAGACCAATTTTCTGTCAAGGGTACAGCAACGTGTGCTTATCGTGGAAATACGTGAGCTACGTTTTTGAATAGGGAATTTTTATCTCTGCATACCTTTTATAGTTTCAAGTATTTATTTTTTATAGGATAGGAGATATAGCCTTCTAAAATAAAACCGGAAAGTTGCACAGAGCCGTCCCTGGTTATCTTGGAGCTGCGATTGTGGTATTTTTCGAAAGGTCTTACCATAGGAAAAAATATAAAAATATAACTAAAGTATTACACTGGACCGAACTTGAGTTATAGCCTTTGAAAGGAATACTTATTATGGAGGCCAGAGCCGTCTATTGTTATCCTAGAGATGTATTTCTGGTGTTTTTAGAAAGGTCTAGTCAAAGGGAATGAGATCACTTAATTTCAGATGGTTGAAAGAAGTAGAAAAGTATTTAAAGTCCTCTAAAGGAATATCTATAATGAACCCTGGAGCCACGCCTAGTTATCCCACGTGCATGACTGAAGGTTCTTTCTAAAGGTCTAACTACGGAAAATTATAATATGATGTAAATAAAAATTTAGAAAAATCAACGACAGTGTGAGACACAAAAATAAAAAACTGAATTAAGATTAATGAGAGTAACAAAAAAATCTTCGCCTCACATAGAACTTAAAATATGGGTAGGACTCAATCGTCTTTGCTTCATCCAAGCTGCCAACAGACCGCTTTATTCGAGTGGGAATAATAACGTTTTATAAATTCAATAATAGGTTTCTACATCAAGAGGTAAACTAGATCTATATTATTATTATGAGCAGTGTATAAAATATTGGCCAGTTAGAAGCAAAAATATTGATTTGCAGATCAAATGATAAATACATCTCTATATATAAATGAGAAATATGGACGGGCTTTGTATCTTTGTGTGTCCGGAATTGTTTAGGCGAAACGGTAAGAGATAGCGAAAAATTGATAAGAGATGACCCCAAGTAAAATTGCCGGAAAATACCAGGAAAATTATCAAAAGTCCGAAATTCCAAACCGTCCTTGAGTTAGGACCTTCCTCAAGTATTTCCTTAAGGAAGGGTCCGATTTTAAGACAGTCTTTGCCCTGGAACTTGAAATCTATCGCGAGGACCTACATTTTTTACTATTTAATAACACATTAGACAAAATTAGCTTTCATTTAATTCATTTTAGGCCACATTCTGACGTACCGTTCTGGAGATATAAGCCAGAATGTTCGAAATTTCGACCTTTTTTTCAGACTTTTCACGTTTTTTAGCAGATTCCAGCGCGGAACTTAAAATTTGTCGCGAGGACCTATATTTTTTTATTATTTAATAACACATTAGACAAAACTAGCTTTCATTTAATTCATATTAGGCCACATTCTGACGTACCGTTCTCGAGATAGAAGCCAGAATGTTCGAAATTTCGACCATTTTTTTAGACTTTTCACGTTTTTTTTTTACAGATTCCAGCACGGAACTTAAAAGTTATCGCGAGGACCTATATTTTTATTGTAAAAACTGTCTGAGAACATCACATGATTTTATTTGAGCCCTTTGTTGCCATATTCTGACAAACCGTTCTCGAAATATGGGCCAGTTTGCTACATTATCAATATCCGCTATGATAGATTTGGCTCGGGATTTTGAAATTTACAGCAATGATGGTTGCGGTGTGTGTGTGTGTGTGTGTGTGTGTGTGTGTGGTGGTGTGTGTGGTGATGTGTGTGTGTGTGTGTGTGTGGTGATGTGTGTTTGTGTATGTGTGTGGTTTGTGTGTGGTGTGTTGTGTTTGTGTTGTGTGTGTTTGTGTATGTGTGTGGTTTGTGTGTGGTGTGTTGTGTTGTGTTGTGTGTGGTTGTGTGTGTGTGTGTGTGTGTGTGTGTGGGTGTGTGTGTGGGTGAGTGGGTGTGTGTGTGTGTGTGTGTGTGGATGGGTGTGTGTATGTGATGTGTGTGGGAGTGTTTGTGTGTGTGTGTGTGTGTGTGTGGGGTGTGATTGGGTGGGTGTGTGTATGGGTGTGTGTGGATGTGGATGTGTGTGTGTGTGTGTGTGTGTGCGGATGGGTGTGTGTGTGAGGTGTGTGTATGTGGTGTGTGGGTGTGGTGTGTGTGATGGCTTGGCGAAGCGGGTGCAGCCCGCTAGTATTATAATAAAATATTATGTATTGAGCAGTCTCTGTGGTGGTCGTCGACTGGTGTAGGTAAATTACAAAGTTTGAAAGGTGACCTGGGTTCGAATCCCGCCTAGGTAGATTTTTTTTACTCTGTACTTTGGATGTCCGGTATTCTCGTGAGAAAAAAAAAACAGTAGTTGCTAGTTTGAGTCAACCTCCTATGACCGTTTAATTTCGAACGAAGTGAGTATGGTTCAACTCGATCAACATTTATTTGTCACAATCTAATTATCCATCTACCTATGTATGAAACGTGATATAAGTTGCATTTTTGTCCAATCGAGCTGAAATTTTCAGGGTATATTCCATGGATATATGCTTGCCTATTAATTCATAATTATTAAATGTATATCTAGTACAATTTCTCACTTCTTCTGTTTATATCTACCGATTATGCTGAAATGACACCATGTTTAGCAACTCGAAGTTAGGCAAATATATGGGTCAACATTTCTGAACACATAATAATACTCGGCACTTTCATTTCTCTCTTTATTTTACCAAGATCGAATTGGTCATGTACGTAGGTACATAATATAATTAAAATTGTATTGTAAACAAAACCACGAAACAGAATTGTCCGTTTTTTAACGAGTTCATTACTAATTTTTCAATACAAGGTTAAAACACTAGTTGATTATTAATGAATTATTGTTAATGGATTTTAAGATTAAATAGGTATGTTTTTTTCTTCATTATTATAAACTGGTTTAAGTCCCACAAAAGAAGCACCATTTATCACACCAACCTCATTTTAAAACGATTGTGACCAGTTGATTGTACTATTTTGGTTTTAACGTCCTGATTTGAACTAGTCAGGGAACCAGTCAGGGGAGGGTTTTACCCTCCATTCACTGGGAATTGTTCCAGCTACCTACATTTACCTCACCCAGCCTGGAGGGCTGTGATTCCAGACTCACGTGTTTAGAGGGGAAAAAAATATTAGAAAAGTCTGCAACAACCGGTAATGGAACTCGAAATGTCTGGACTACGGGCAGTAGTTACAACCATTACGCCACGGAGGCTGGCCACTGACAGTCTAAATAAAGCATTTATTTGGATCAATACTTTTGTATTTTGAATCGTAAATTACGTAGATTTCATTCAAAATTTACAAATAACTACCTACAAATACAGGACATCCATAAAGTCTCGCCCAAGCCTGGGTTTCTCGAAAACGACTCAATATATCAAAAAACGCTAAAACCCGTATATCTACACAGCCCCAGTCAGGCTGGAAATGGACCAACTTCAAAATCTTAAATAAAATGGTGTGTCTTGTGGAATTTTGTCTAAAGGTGTCATTGAGAGAATTTCATTACAACAAATTTCAGTGAGTTACGACTTGCCGTTCTTGAGATACAGGGTCGGACGTCCTGCGTATCCATATATTTTGACGTATAACTTGTTAACCGTAAATTATAGAAAAATGAAATTTGTCGATAAGAACTCCTTATGGCAAGACCTGTCGAACAATTTATAACACGACATACACTCTTGATGTTAGTTTCTGGTCGGTTTCGTCAGGCAGGCGGACGAACAAAAAAAAAATTATCGAAAAAAACAGATCAAGTTTTAACTTGTTCGAAAGATTTTACCACAAGGAGTTATTATCAACAGACTTCATTTTTCTGGAATTTACGGTTAACGAGTTATACGTCAAAATATATGGATATTAGGCAGGACGTCCGACCCTGTATCTCAAGAACGGCACTAGTTAAATATAAATTACCCAACATTTTATATGATAGTCTTATAATATTACTGCGTATCACAACAACCTTAAAATAAAAGTCTTTTTTCTTTTATCTGTTCATTACTTTTTATCCCCAAAAAACACTTCGTGTAAAAATAGTCGTCAAGTGTTGGAATAGTCAAAAAGAACTGATATCAAAAACGTCAATATTTTATGGTTCAAGGAATTATTTTTCACGTAATTAGTCACACAACAAAATAATACTCTTGAAAGAACCATGTTGTATAGTTACAGAACCACGTCCTTGACTACTGCACACTGTTTTGTTCTGAAATTTATGTGTAGTAATCTGCTAACAAAACAGTGTGCAGTAGTCAAGGACATGGTTCTGTAACTATACAACATGGTTCTTTCAAGAGTATTATTTTGTTGTGCGACTAATTACGTGAAAAATAATTCCTTGAACCATAAAAAATTGACGTTTTTGATATCAGTTCTTTTTGACTATTCCAACACTTGACGACTATTTTTACACGAAGTGTTTTTTGGGGATATCACTACTTTTTGATTTAATTGATTTTCCTCAATCAATGATGCAAAAAGGACGTAAATTGACTTACGCCCTTTTTCCATCAAGCCCCGCAAACAAAAAAGAAACTTTAGTACTTTCTGAAGAGAGGAGAAATCTTGAGATAACAAGTGTGATCCTTTCAGTGACACTAGATAGCGCTCAGCAATTTTGTTGATCTTTTCAAATTTTGAAACCCACTGCTAGATTCACTAACAGAAAAATACCCCGTTTCAGTATTGTTGGCAATAATTAGAGATGGGTGATACCGAGTATTTCATAGAATCGGTACTTCAGTAATCGATTACATAAAAGTACCGAGTATTTACCGAGGTTCTTTTGTACTTGGTTTTTGAGATTCTGCGAGCGGATGTAGATGGAATAGTGGATTCGAGTAATTACTCAAGAACCAAGTACGAAAGCACCGGTTCTTTCATCATTCAGTGCACTAACTAAATCTCACAATTTTGTATTCTGAATGTGTACAGGAGATAAATGTCGGTTCACAACATTTGTTAGGTGTTTTGGTTTTATATCTATATACAATTATACATATATAAATGCGAAAGTTAACACTCACTCACGTGACAGTCACTCACTCATACATCTCGATTTCTCAGCACTAGTAAGTCCTAGGAAGCTGAAATTAGGCATGTAGGTCACTTTTAGGTCTTTAATGCACAATAAGAAAGGATTTTGAAATATTCCCACTAGGGCGCCCGCCACGGGGGAAAAAGGGCGCATTTGCATGAAAAAACGCGCTTTTTTATCTTTTCACCTTTTCATCACTGTTTCTCCGTACCGGTAAATTTCTGGTGGCTGAAAATTAATATATAGCTTGTTTCTATATTATAGATGTGCAATAAGAAAGGATTTCATTAAAATCTAACTAGGGCGCCAGCCCCGGTGAAAAGGGCGAGTCCTAAAAATTGGAAGGGCGACACAATTTTTTTTACGTTTTTAGACCTAAATGACATTTTTTCTCGAAATTTGTCGCAACGACCTATCAACTCAGAGCCAGAAAGTTTTAGGCAAGGGTTTGAGCTTTCAATTGACATATCGATCGCAAAATTCTGATGAGCCCTTCTTGAGCTACGCCAGGTAAGGTAAAAAAATGGATGGGTAACACGTAAAATACAGTGACCTAATTGACATTTTTTTTTTAATTTGAAGTGACGACATTTCAACTCAAAGTGAGAAAGTTTTAGGCAAGAGTCTGAGCTTTCCTTTGACATATTGATCGCAAAATTCTGATGAGCCCTTCTTGAGCTATGCCGGGTAAGGACAAAAAATGGATTGTGACACAATTTTTTCTCGTATTTTTACTTTTCTGTGCGGTGTGGTGTGAATGTGGTATGTGTGTGTTGTGTGTGTGTGTGGTGTTAGTGTGTGGTGTGGTGTGATATGTGTGTGTTTTTGTGTGATGTGTGTGATTTGTGTGTGGTGTGTGTGTGTTGTGTATGGTGGTGTGGTGTGGTGTGTTTTGTGTGTGTGATGGGCTTTTCGCTGGTCATTATTCTTTCTGCTAAAACTGAAAAAGGCTGGCGAAGCGGCGGGTGTAAACCGCTAGTGTTTCAATAAATTAGAAGTTCCTCTTCCTAGTTTAAAAACTGAGTTACATAATCTACACTTCCCTAAACCGTCCGATTGTTTGAAACTGTTTCTTACTATGGCTTTAAGAAATGATGACCCATATATTTGCCTAACTTCAATTAAGTTCCTAACCATTAAAGTTAAGTCACAACTACTCAAAGGCGCTTTACTAAATCTACGCTGAAACCGGGACTTGAACCACCAACCTCTAGGTTACAAGTCCACTGCCTTATCGATCAAGCTACTGAGGTCGGTAAGTTGCTAAACATGGTGTCATTTCAGCATAATCATTATAAAAAGAAAAAGTAAGAAAGTGTTCTAGATATACATTTTTATTATTATTATCTGACCTGATTGCAGGTTTTTCCAATGAAACCCTTACAATAAACACTGCGACCTAATTAGATCTATTGTGACCAGTTGATTCTATTAGGTTTTAACGTCCTGACTGAGATAGTCAGGACGGGGGTTTTACCCTCCATTCGCTGGGAATCGTACCCGCTACCCACATTAACCTCACCCAGCCTGGGTAGGGCGGGAAAAGCCAGCCTCACGTGTTTGGATGAAACAGAATTTTCGTCGAAAAGTCTGCCCCAACCGAGAGTTGAACTCGCGAACTCTGGACTACGGGTAGTAGTCACAACCATTAAGCCACGGAGGCTGGCTAGATATACATTTAATAATTATTAATTAATAGGCAAACATGTATCCATGAATCATACCCTGAAAATTTCAGCTCGATTGGACAAAATATGCAACTTATATCACGTTACATACAACATGTAGACCAATAGTTAGATTGTGACATATCAATGTTGATCGAGTTAAACCATATAACAGAAAACTGGCCATCCAAAGTACAGAGTAAAAAATTCTACCTAACCGGGATTCGAACCCAGGTTCACCATGCAAACTTTGTGTTTTACCTACACCAGTCGACGATCACAGAGACTACTCTGTGATCGTCGACTAATATTTTATTATATTAATATTATTTATCATTTGATCTACATTAATCAATATTTTGCCTCTTACTGGCCAATATTTATACTTTTCTAATAATATCAGAGGCACGCTTCCTCTCAGTAGTGAGTTTGAAGAAATGTTTTACCTTTGAAATATAATGATTGTTATGATAATATTATCGTGATGTAGAAATCTTTGAACGAACTTATACAACGTTATTATTCCCCTTCTGACAAGCCGGTCTGTTGGCAGCTTGGATGAAGCGAGGACGATAACCACATGAATTAAGTTCTATGTGAGGTGAAGATTTGTTTTTACTCTCATAAATTAAAATTCAGTTTTTTTCTTTTTATCTCTCACACTGTTTTTTAAAAAAATTATTTACATCGTAGTATAATTCTGCGTAATTAGACCTTTAGAAAGAACTTTCAGTCATCCACTTGGGATAAATAGGCGTGGCTCCGGTGTTCATTATAGATATTCCTTTAGAGGGCTTTAAATACTTTTCTACTTGTTTCAACCATCTGAAATTAAATGTGCTTATTCCCATTGACTAGACCTTTCTAAAAACACTAAAAATACATATTTAGGATATCCAGAAAAAAAAGAAAAAAGAAATCCGGTTTTCTTGTAAAAGGCTATAACTCAATTTTGGTCCAGTGAAATACTATGGTTATGCCAAAATATTATTTCCTATAATAAGGACATTTGATAAATACCACAATCGCAGCTCCAAGATGACCAGAAAAAAAAAAGAAAAAAGAAATACGGTTTTCTTGTAAAAGGCTATATCTCCTATCCTATAAAAAATTAATAAGTGAAACTATAAAAGGTATGCAGAGATATAAATTCCCTATTCAAAAACGTAGCTCACGTCTTTCCACGATAAGCACACGTTGCTGTACCCTTGACAGAAAATTGGTCTGAAAAAAAAAAAAAAAACCCGTATGAATAATTTCATGAAATTCAAGATTTTCGGCGTGGCCAGTAAACGACTTTAACTGTACGTAGGAACCTCGCGCTTTCGTGAAACACAATCTATTTTCGCGTCTCATTACGAATTTGAAATAAAAATTGATAAAAGTTAGCGGGAAGTGGGCGAAAACAATAAAACAAAATACATATAAACTCTGTTTCGTGTTGATTTCATCTATCAGAGGATTTCATCTAAATCAAAAAGTAGTGATATCCCCAAAAAACTCTACGTGTAAAAATAGTCGTCAAGTGTTGGAATGATTAAAAAGAACTGATATCAAAAACGTCAATTTTCTATGTGTTGAAGGAATTATTTTTCACGTAATAAGTCTCTTGATAATTCAACCAAAATAATAGCCTCACAACAACAATACACCTTTGAGGAAACTTCGATTTGGTAATTTGAGAATTTAACCAAAAAATAGCCACACAACAAAACAATGCTCTTGTAAGAACAATGGTTCTGTAATTATGCAACATTGTTCTTACAAGAGCATTGTTTTGTTGTGTAGCTATTTTTTGGTTAAATTCTCAAATTACCAAATCGAAGTTTCCTCAAAGGTGTATTGTTGTTGTGAGGCTATTATTTTGGTTGAATTATCAAGAGACTTATTACGTGAAAAATAATTCCTTCAACACATAGAAAATTGACGTTTTTGATATCAGTTCTTTTTAATCATTCCAACACTTGACGACTATTTTTACACGTAGTGTTTTTTGGGGGATTTCCATCATCTTCAATATCTTCATGCTCGTCATCATCAGATTTCTTCCCCGATGTAGCATGCAGGTATCCTTGCGATTTGTGACGGATTGCACAGTGATTGGGAATATTGAGTTTTGATTTTGGAATGTTATATGTCATAATGAGAGTCTTGTTTATACTGCCTAATGGGTTTATAAAACGCTTGAATTTATTAGTTCCTTTAGTTATCATGACACATCAAAGGGTTGGATCTCAACTATATTGTTGTATTTACATGTTTGGTGTAATACTGTGTATATTGACCTAGATCAAGTGCTTTGTCTATGGATCCGTTAAGTCCTGTGGGGATATTTTTGTAAAACTAATTTCTTTACGAAAGAAGTTTCTACAGTATAAATAAAATTAGACCACTAGGATGTCCTACCATGTTGAGAGGGTGAGACAGAAATAGTGGAGGAATAACACAGGGGAGGGGTCTATGTTCACTATATTATTTATATTCTGCATAGAAAAAACCCCGACTGGAAACTTTCCATTTAAAAAGCTTTGGTTACCAAAAGAGCCGCAAGCTATTCTAAACTCTCTTTCTCTCTCGTTCTCTTCTCTTTCTTCCACTCAGAAATTCGCATGTATTCTCCTTCTCTCTCACATCCTTTGTTTTTTCTCTTCAATTTCCGCAATTTAAGAATCTCTCTCCCTCACTCTCGTTTGCCCTATTCTTCTCCATTTTGTCGATTAGTTTCTGCCCCCACCCCGACACACTCGGACCCTTGCTACTTTTAGTTATGAGGCACTCAGAGGGATTTGGGGTGCAGGAATGCAGGAACCAGGCGCGTATGTAAGAGGAGACTTTTCAAGTGAAAACTTGGTAGTGTACATCCATATAAATGAATAATGTATTTTATCAGGTAACTTTATTTTAAGCCAAGAGGTATGTTTATTAAAATTTACAGATAGAACATGGAAGTTAATTCTTCTGATGGTAATGCTCCCAATATGCTGGTAGCATTACCTCTCTGGATTGTCATGTTTATTTTTGCTGTTAGGTGACTCCTTAATGACTGTGTGTTCCCTGTTTTCTCAATCATCTTTTTTTTCTTTTTTTATTCTCTTTATTCTCCATAGATAATATACACTATAATACAGTATGTCCCAGAAGTCCTCGCCCATAACTTTTGAACGCGTGGGAATTTTTCAATTGTTTGTTTCTAAGGATACAAAAGAGCCCATGGACAATCTGCTGGTAACCAGGTTCAAGCCCTGGAAGTGGTATTTTTTCAAAAAGTTGGTCATTTCTCTATCTACGGGGTACGCCAGTAGGTCCTTATGTTGACCTTTAAACCCCCCCTCACTCCGCCCCTGATTATGAAAGAAAAGTCAAATATAAATATGTCCTTTCCTTTGTAATATTACTCCCGAGAAAGTTCTAATATTTTGTGTTTTTTTATTTGTTTATTCACATTAATTAATAGACATTATACTATTCTATTTGAAATTCTAGAGAAATGACCAATTTTAAAAAAAAAGAAATATCACTTTCGGCGGTCGAACCTGAATTTTGAGGTCACTAGCAGATCGCCCATGGGCCTTTGCCTATCCTTAGAAACAAACAGAATTGAAAAATTCTCACGCGTTCAAAAGTTATGGGCGATGGGCGATAACTTCTGGGACATACTGTAGATATAGAAAGGAACAGAATAAATAGAACTTCTATAAGGGTGCTTATTATTATCTTCTGGCATTTCTTCTCATATTTTTCATAATATTATATTCCTTCTTATCTCAATCATCAATATTCTCTTTATTGTATCCTATTTTCCAATTCTATTCTTCGCTCTCTCTCTCTCTCCTATCCCATCCCCTTTCGGTCGCATTCTTGTCTCTCCATTGCACTTCCCACTCCTATCTCTCCTACGATTTTATACCTCCTATTTTACTTCCGAGAAATTTCTAATATTAGAAATCGGAAGTATTGTGTTCGTTTTTGTAAAAAAAAAATATTTTTTTGCTCCGATTTCAATTTTTTTCATATTTCTGGACGTTTCATGACCTACTGAGTAAATTTGGTTTTGTGTCCGTCTGTCGGTCTGTCTGTTAAAACGATTCCTTGTAACGCGCAAATCTGGGAAACTACTCGACCGATTTTGATGAAATTTTGCACACATCTAGGAGACATTCTGTAGATGGTCCCATTTTTAATTCATCGAATTCGTAGTAGCGGTTCTGGGTGAAAGAGACCATGCGCCTGACCACTAACTTTTTACTTAAACGCTTATATCTCGTGAAAGGTACACCCGATTTCAATGAAATTTTGTAAGAATATGCATATTATTGTTTTACATAGATTATTTATATTTATTTTTAAATTAATTATAATTTGACTCTGATATTTAAGAAAATCCGAAAATTTGGACAAAAAAGTAAAGAAATAAGGACCACGACTTGCCAATACAGAATTTTTTGTGGAATTTAGAATGTAGAAAAAACGATATTCTACCATATAAAACAAATTTGAAGAAAATCGGTTGAGCCGTTTTGGAGATATAAGTAATTTTCTATAAAATCTCAAAATTGGCACGTGTTTACACTGTGAAGCAATCACGAGGAAGTATTGTGTCCATAATTGGCAGTGTTTTTTCTTTGTGTCTCTCTCTCACTCTCTCTTTCTCTCTCTCTCTCTCTCTCTCTTTCTCTCTCTTTCTCTCTCTTTCTCTCCCTCTCTCTCCCTCTCTCTCTCTCTCTCTCTCTCTCTCTCTCTCTCTCTCTCTCTCTCTCTCTCTCTCTCTCTCTCTCTCTCTCTCTCTCTCTCTCTCAAAATCCCCGTTCAGTTCGTTTCAAGCGCTTTTCTTTATATCAGTTCTTCAGCTCAAAGTATAAATAAACTCGAGGTTCTTGAAATAGCCAGACAAAGAAGAGAAAGAGAGAGAGGGAGAGAGGTTGGAAATGGCAACCTAAGTGGCCACTCGAAGTTATTTGGATTTCAACTTTCATTTTTCCTTGTCTTCACTTCTCTTTCTCTCTCATGTCTTCATTTTAGAAATTATTAATCTTCAAATGGTTAATAATTCCAACAATTTCCCTGTCCAAAGGTAAAAATATCTGAACGAATTTATTCCGCTTGGGTGTAATCCTGGTTCTATCTCTCGTATTCTCTCCCTCTCCCTCCCTACTAAGCCTTTTCCAGTGATTTAATTTGAAATTGAGGACTACCGTTCGTAACCACTTCATTGGCTGAACTGAATATTTTTTTTTTTAGTTACGATGCAACATTGTGCATAGTAGAATTACTGTGCACAACAATACAAGCATCAAATTATGTACATGACAGATAAAATACAGAAGAAAAAAAAATCTGGTGTAAACATCACACGACTTTCCTTATCTCCCAAAAAGGAGTCGAATTCCGCCACTGGTGACTGAACGGTAACAGATAACTAAAAATCAATGCCAAATTCGTGATCAGCACTTCAAAATCATTTAATTTGATATGTCACAACCCCCATCTAGGATGAATAATAAAAAAGTTAGTCCAATCGGGTCCCCCTACAATACAGGTAAATTGGGGCCGGTTTCCAAAAAGTTAAAGATATCAAAAAAATGATCAGAGTGAACCCCTATTATTTTTTTAATCTGAGAAAATGTTGTTCTCTAATTTTTTTTGTATCTTTAACCAATTCAAAGAAGCGGTGCTTGCGGCCAATATTTGCGGCCCTGCGGCCGCAGAGTGCGGCCGATTTCAACCAAAAGTTTCATGGTTCGTCTGGTGTATAAAATTAATTACCATATCAAATTTCAAGTCTCTAGCTCTTACCGTTCTTGAGATATCCTGTTCACACACACACAGACACACAGACACACAGACACACACACAGACAGACGCACGGACCAATGGCTGCAAAACACTTTTTTGGTATCCTGAGGCTATGATTCGTCCAGAAATGTGAAAATCTGGGTAGGTCAAATTTTCGACGAATACAATACTTTCCTTATTATAGGATAAGGAAAGTAACAAGAATATATCAACTTGAAATTAAAAGAAAAAATATAAAATTAACAAATACCTATTAGAGTTTATATCCAATCATGTCCCCCCAGGCATTTTTGGAATTGAGTTCAAGATTTTTGAAAAATCTACCATATCTAAAGAGAAGTCTGGTTCATTTTCTAAATCATCATATAGTTTCATCGCTGTAGACAAAGGAGATTTAGCCGCTGATGTGTTTTGGGCTATCTTGAAAAGATGCTTTCTTGGTCGGAGATCAGGGGGAGGAACTTGAAATGTAATTTTCTCAAGTATTCGGGGCGAATCGATGGTGTGGTTAATGATTTTATGAAGAAATTTAATTGTTGTCTCTTCTCGTCTCCTTTCAAGTGTTGCCAGGTCTAATTGTTCTATTAAAAGTTTGTATGAGATGTTTTCTGGGTACGTGGGGTAAAAATTGTTGACTTTTTTGAATAAATAACGACTAAATTTCGCTTGTATGGTTTCAATAGATTTGATACGACATCTTTCTTGTGGGGACCATATAATAGACGCATATTCCAATTTAGATCGAACTAGAGAAAGGTAAAGGGTTCGGATAGCGTCGACGTCATCTATTTCCTTACAATAACGAATTATTATACCGAGATTTCTAAAAGCTGCTGACGTAATATTATTAATGTGATTGTTAAAAGAGAAATTTGAGTTAAACAAAACGCCTAGGTCTTTAAAAGAATTTATGGATTCAACTGGTTGGTTGTTTATGCTATAGTTGTTTGTGATGATTTTTCTTTTGACTGTCACTGAAAGTTTTTTGCATTTTTGGGGATGAAAATTTAAACCAATTGTGTCTAACCAGGTTGCGACCGAGTTGATATCATGCTGTAGGAGTTGACAGTCTTCTAATGTTTTAATGGAGCGATAAATTTTAAAATCATCAGCATATAGGCTGTAATTTGAGTGTCTGATGTAGTGTTTTATGTCATCATAAGTCATAATAAACATGAGACTAGATATCTTCGATCCTTGAGCTACTCCCGAATTTGGTACTATAGACACATCTCCGATATTTAGTTTTCTGTTATGTAAGTAGGACTTAAAAAAAGATAGAGATTGCTTGGAGAAACCAAGACTGTTCATTTTAGTGAGAATGGCATCATGATTCAACCGGTCGAATCCCTTTTCAACATCAGTATAGATATTGGCCGATATCTAGTCGTATGTATCTAGCATGTGGACTTAGTTTTGTAATATCCCAAAGAAAAAAGCATTTCCCCATGATTTAAATGTTTTATGAGGATGTGTTATTTTTTCAGGTGTGCGGGTTCTTTTTCTGTTTCTTGTGTACTCCGTGTTTGTTTTTTGAAAAACAAGTTACCTATTTCTGCTATTCCACTTTTGAAACAACTAAATGCCAAAAGCAAAAACCAAATGCAATACGTCAACTCACCTCTGTGCAGTGTTTTTGACTGGAAAAGTTGTTTTGTTTCTGCAAAAATAACAACATTTACTATTTTTGTTTCGGCTTGTTCTGTGCTTTGTCTGTGTTTTTTTTTTTTTTTTTTTTTTTTTTTTTTTTTTTTTTTTTTTACATTCTTTCCGTGTGGTTCTGTTTCATTGTAAATTAAATGTTTTATTACTTCGGGAGAAGAGAAAGGAAAAACACTACTTGCTCTAGGGCAACTTGAAGGGAATGGGGGGAACTTCGTCAAGGCTCATGAAAGTGACAATATTTTTTTACTTCTAATGGTGGATGCTGGAATGCAGCACCCCTAAACCGAAAATAACTTGAATCTAGATATTTTATCAACCTTTGTTATGTGCTAAATTTAGAAAAGAATAGTAGTTATAGTAAGGTGGAGACACTAGAGTAGTTTTCAGATGTCCTTGTGGATTCCTTGATCATAAGTTGTTAAAATATTTAAGGGTTGGGTGGAAGAGATTTACACAGGCAATAACCCCGCCCTTTAGGTAGGACATTAACCTCATTCTCTTTTATTTGTTCTTGTATCTTTGCTTAATCTTTTTGTTTTTCTTTATAATTTCTTTGTATTTTACTGTATATATTTTTGTTCTACCTAATAAAGCTTACTATGATAATAATAATAAGTTTTGGAATTTTCTACGCTGTTTCATACTGGGTTCCCCGACAATGTGCAGTACGTATACTTAATGATTTGAGACCTCAGTAGCTTGATCGATAAGGCGGCGGAGAAGTCCCGGTTTCAGCTTAGATTTGGTAAAGCGAGTTTGAGTAGTTGTGATATCACGATGATATCAAATATGATATCTTTTTAACTTTAACTTACTTGATATGACAACTCGAGAGAGTCCATAATGTTTTGTTGTAACATCGAATATGTGATGTATTTTTCAAAGGAAAACAACGTTATTATTTATTGCATGTTCTCACGCCCGAGCGGTACACCACTAGTACATCATACTATTTGTCCATGCAGAAGAGCATGCATCACCATTATGATGAAGTGCCCAGGATCCCCCAGACATGCAAGTCACCTTATCTCTGCATGCCACTCCCTTCTTTGCTGAATATCAGGAAAGAATTCTGCACGTGGGTGAAGGGAAATGTCTCATTTGCAACGTGACAGACGACCCGAGCCATCGGATCTTTGAGTGCGACAGGTTCGCGCGACAGCGCGACATCCTAAAAAACTCATGCACGGAATCCGGATTACCATGGCCCGCTAGTCTCGAGCAAATTGCACAAAGTCGAGCGTTGGAGCAGATATACTTGTTTGCCCGCCATGACGAGCAAGACCAGGGTTAGGAAAGCAAGACGAGAACGACCGGGTTAGGAAGATAGAACGGCAATCCACCTACTGAGCTGCCCGATGACGTAAATCCGTTGCCAAATGTACACAAAAACGCGGATGGGCAGTTTCAGAAAAGCTAATACGAGAACGGGCTAACGTGTACATAACGGCAGATAAGAAGTGGCTACCATGATGATGCAGTTATTACCGCTTTAAGGGGCAACCCAGGTGCGGGGCGTCGCTTGCGACGAACATATTTTGCTGCCCATATTAATTTATGGCTCTGAACCGTTCTTATCTTCGTCCCCCCCTGCCTCCCCTCCCTCCCTTATGCCATCACTCCTCCAATTTCTCACCCTCCCAAGTCCCTCTCATCTCCTTCATCAAGTCCACTCATCCCCCCCTCCTCCTCCATGCCACTCCTCCTCCTCCTCTTAACACCTCGAGCCCAAGCCTCTCCCATCCCCCTCCCTCAAGTTCTCCCCTCCCCCTCCCCAAGGCCCGCACTCAACCGTATCTGCTTACCTTCATCACAGTATGAAAAGTAATTAAGAGGAATTTTTTCACCGCAATTTTATGAAGAAGAAAGGAGAGCAAAAGAAATGAGGAGACGCTTAGGTGGAAAAAAAAATGACGGTACTTTTAATTACGGTGAAAAACTGAAAAATGAGTTTAGAGAGGAGTGGAGGGAAGGATGTGTGAAGAGTGAAGCACAGTGTTAATAGACAGCTGAGGAGAGCTTTGTTTTCAGAGTGGCTACTTTTCATGGATATACACTCTCGAATTCTGAAGCTGAGATATCCAGAGTGGTACAGGAACAGTAGTATAGTGAACACCTAAGGCCGAATTATGAAACAGGATTGGATTTAATATAAGTGAACACTATCAGCTGACTCAGGCGCTGTGATACTATTACTATTTTGTTAATTTATTCAAGAAACATAACATCATGAAAAAGGAGATACAAGAATTATGCATAACAATATTCAGGTATACACTTAACATTATCCATCGCCAATATTATATACTCTTAAGAGCTGTCCCCAAAGATGCTGCTGAAATAATTTCATCTTCAAAAGTATTCATTCTACCCTGAATTGTTTAACTAACTAATAACAAGAAGGTTTGAATTATGTATACTATGTCAGTTGGCAACTCTTTGTTTAGAGCAGTTCTAAAAAAAATAAAAATTATTTTGTTAACAAAAAAACTGACTATACTGCGCTGTGATTGGTTGAAAGTCCCACTTAAATTCCCAAGGAATAGTTAGTGTCCACGTAGATTAAATCTAATTCTGTTTCATAATTCGACTCCTAGACATTATTTTGAAATTTTCACCAAACGGTTTTCACTTCTCAAAAGTGACTCGCAGGCTGACGAAATACAATCGGGTCTATTCATTCAAAATGTTAAATAGAGAGGAAGATAATTAAAAACTATTGAATATGTTTTCTAGCTACAAACAAAACCATCCATGCTGTTTGGTAGACTTGATTTTCTAAGAAAGCAATGTGCTGATCCTGCAGACTAACATAAAATTAATGCACCGGACCATTCCCTACCACCTTGTACAACCCGAGATGGGGGGAGCAAGGGAAAGGCTGGAGATAACTTTTATGTACAATGTCTCACAAGTGAAATATCCCTGACAACACCCCTCCCCCCTTTCTCTCTTCCTGCGGCAATTTTCTTTTCTGTAAAGGCCTAATGGACGGAAGGCCTCTATACAGTCTTATCCAACCCATTAATGAAATCTAATGGGTTTTTAATTCGTTACTTCATAACAATATCAGCTTCCTTCGTCTAATGTCTTCTTATTCCTTCAGATACTAGGTATACTTTGTATGTATAATTATCTATATATATAAAACAGAAAAAAGGACTACCTACCTACCGATGTTTGTTTGTTTGTTTGTTTGTCCGGAGTTGTTTAGCCAAAACGGTAAGAGATAGCGAAAAATGTCTCAGAATTGACCCCCCCAAAACCATTATTGCTTTGTCCAGAAAAATTATAAAAAGTTCAAAAAGGCATTGCTGTCCAGCAGTACGGCCATGCCTTAGTAAATTTGAAATTTAGTCCCGTTGCAAAGCACGGGCAAACGGCTAGTATAAATATATATCCCTTCTAGACTATCTGGGGGAAACTCATAGTAGGAGGGCCAATCTGTTAAAAGGTCTAAAATTCAAGCTTGGTATGTATAATTACTACAAGGGTTTGGTGGAAGAGATTGCCATAGGCAATAAAGCCGCCCTTTAGTCAGGACATATGTTTCTATTCTTTTTCATTTTCATTGTATATATTGTTTCCATTTTTTTCATTGTTAAAATAAGTTTTAAAGTTATCATATTTGTGTTAATCACTTTCGTGATATCACAACTACTCAAATTCGCTTTACTAAATCTACGCTCAAACCGGGACTTGAACCACCGACCTCCAGGTTACTAGTCCACTGCCTTATCGATCAAGCTACTGAGGTCGGTTCATTGTTAAAATAATTATTTATATTGTACATAGGTATCTCCATTTATATCTAATAATAATAATAATGTTTATGCCAGTGCACTTGAAACATGCAATGCCACGACAGTTTCGAACCTGTAGTCCTCAGGCTTGAGAGCTGTGTGGTGGTCACTGGGTCAGGGCTGCTGGATTTGCCATCACACATTCGCAATACTCACAGAAACCCATGTCATGTAAACATTATTTTCCCACCGTTAGTTGTATGTATCTCTCTTTTTCTAAATACACTCTCTCTCTGTCTCTCATATCCTGTTGTAGTAAGTCACATGACACACTTCACAATGGCACAGGAAGACCTCTGTAACAGTTGGGGAGAGGGAGAGAGAGAAAGAGAGAGAGAGAGAGAGAGTGAGTGAGTGAGAAAGAGAGAGAGAGAGAGAGAGAGAGAGCACCTATGTAATTACGTTCCCGCGCTCACTACTTCACAACAAATAATAGTAATTTCAGTGTTTGACGAAGTGTACATGAAGAACTAGAAAATATTAGTTTTAGAAGGACATTCTAGTGAAAAAAACGGAGGAATTTATTTAGCTTCTGACTGATAGAAGTATTACTAAAATGTATATTTGTTTGAAGAAAGAAAGAGGCAAGAGGACTGAGAAAGGTAGGAAATATAAGGAGAGAAGTGGTACAGTGGAAAATTTCAATTCCTGTTTTCGAGGTGTACAAAACAGGCATATAGAATTTTTTTAATGGCAAACAGAAAATTTGAAATTCAGTCAACGTAGCCTCCATGAGTTTCTTGCTCTCTCTCACCCCACACACATCTACATTCACTCTCTTTCTCCTTCCTCATTTTTTTTTACTCTCCTCTTCTCGTCACCTCCTTGGTATGTAATGTAAAGCCATAATACCATATCTTCCGTGAATTTCTTAAAACATCTTACGAGTATCAATCGATTGTGGTACTTTTTTGTGAAAAACACAACAACAACAAAAAAAAGATTATCTTATCCTAAATCCTTGTGTATATATCCTCACCATATCAAGAATATCTGTTACCGTGTCCTCACCCTATTAAGAATCTCTGTTATCCTGTCCTCACCATATCAAGAATCTCTGTTGTAGTGTCCTCACCATATCAAGAATCTCTGTTGTAGCGTCCTCACCATATCAGGAATCCCTGTTATAGTGTCCCTCAACACATCAAGAATCTCTACTATAGTGTCCTCACCGTATCAAGGGACAAGATGTCATTCTTGGTGTATAGATGGAGATAGCAGAGGAGGAGGAGGAGCGAGGGAGATAAAAAAAGAAGATGAGATGCGATCGATGGGGGAGGGGGGAGAACAATAATTTTAAAAGTCGCACAGGAAAGGAGCTGAGAGAATGAAAAGATATGACATTTTTTTTACTATCAAAGTTTATAAAGAATAATTTAAAAGTCATGTTTCCTTTGAAAGTCCCCTACAGGGTGGGCTCGAGTCTAGATTATTATTAGTCAGTAAATAAAGACACCTTCTATCCACTTGGGTGGAATATTGAGTGAAATGACAAGTTGTATGTGGTGATTACAGATGAAGAGAAGTAGATAGAATAAAAAATTGCAAAAATAAAGTTTTCTTTTCTTGCCTCTAAAGGTTTTTTGTAAAATTGAGAAAGTGAGAGAAACATTATTTTAAACAAAACATGTTCTTGCTTGTTTTGAGAATAAATTAAGATGGAGGTACAATTGTTTTTGTAATAAAATCTAAGAATATAATTATCAATGATGTAAAATCTATATTTTTTGGCGCTTAATATGCCTGTGTCGAAAACTGGCATTATATTTTGTAAACTCTTCATGTCTATAATTCAGAGACTAAAGTAGGATCTCTCTTCTCTAGTATCACTTGCTTTCTTGAATCTTGGTATCCAGTACCGGCTGATCATGTTTTCTTACGAGGCTTGGAAGAGGGCAAAGGAGGACTAAAATCATAAACTGGAGAACAGGTACAGAACCATTAGACTGGAGAACATGTACAAAACAAGTAGACTGGAGAACAGGTACAGAACAAGTAGACTGGAGAACAGGTACAGAACAAGTAGACTGGAGAACAGGTACAGAACAAGTAGACTGGAGATCAGGTACAGAACAAGTAGACTTTAGAACAGGTACAGAACAAGTAGACTTTAGAACAGGTACAGAACAAGTAGACTGGAGATCAGGTACAGAACAAGTAGACTTTAGAACAGGTACAGAACAAGTAGACGGGAGAACAGGTACAGAACAAGTAGACTTTAGAACAGGTACAGAACAAGTAGACTTTAGAACAGGTACAGAACAAGTAGACTTTAGAACAGGTACAGAACAAGTAGACTGGAGATCAGGTACAGAACAAGTAGACTGGAGAACAGGTACAGAACAAGTAGACTGGGAGAACAGGTACAGAACAAGTAGACTTTAGAACAGGTACAGAACAAGTAGACTTTAGAACAGGTACAGAACAAGTAGACTGGAGAACATGTACAAAACAAGTAGACTGGAGAACAGGTACAGAACAAGTAGACTGGAGATCAGGTACAGAACAAGTAGACTTTAGAACAGGTACAGAACAAGTAGACTTTAGAACAGGTACAGAACAAGTAGACTGGAGATCAGGTACAGAACAAGTAGACTGGAGAACAGGTACAGAACAAGTAGACGGGAGAACAGGTACAGAACAAGTAGACTTTAGAACAGGTACAGAACAAGTAGACTTTAGAACAGGTACAGAACAAGTAGACTTTAGAACAGGTACAGAACAAGTAGACATTAGAACAGGTACAGAACAAGGAGACTGGAGAACAGGTACAGAACAAGTAGACTTTAGAACAGGTACAGAACAAGTAGACATTAGAACAGGTACAGAACAAGTAGACTGGAGAACAGGTACAGAACAAGTAGACTGGAGAACAGGTACAGAACAAGTAGACTGGAGAACAGGTACAGAACAAGTAGACTGGAGATCAGGTACAGAACAAGTAGACTGGAGAACAGGTACAGAACAAGTAGTGCTCCATTATCCTGTCAGCCTGGGAGCAGAGGTAAAGAAAAGTACGTGCTCACACTGTCTGTACCGCCAGCTCTCCTAGGAGGGAACACTCATTTTTAACGTCCCACCCTTCTCCCATTGGAAAATTCAAAATGTCGAGGAAAATGTATTTTTAATAACAATAATGAAAACTGAACCGTTGGAAGGAAATGAGAGGAGAAGGAAGGACAGAGAATCGTGAGAGAATTGAGGCGGGGGCAGAATTGACAAACGATGAAATGAAAGTTATTAAACATTCCTGATGAATAAAAAATTACTCGGATCTGTCTTGTCTCTTCCATCTTCTCCTCCTCCTCCTCTTCATTCCATTCTTCCACCTCCTTCTCTTCCTCCATTCCATTCTTCCATCTCCATCTCTTTCACCTTCTCCTTTTCCTCCGCTTCTTTCTTCTCATTCTCTTCCTCAATTCTTTTCAACTTTCATTTTCTTTTTGTTCTCTGTTCCTCGTCACCTTCTTTGGTTCTTCATTTCTTTCTTCCATATTGCTTTGTTGGGGAAACATTTGAATGGGAGCACAATATTATTGCTTGTTTCCTCTCTAGTGATGCACATTGCAGGAGCATCAGAGAGAGAGGGAGTGGGGAGAGGGAGGGTGTCGTTCAGTTATGTCTTGTTCCACGGTAACGTTTTCTTGGGGAGGGAGTGGTGGGAGCTTGCTGAACAATACGGGGGTATGCTGTCATGATAAGACAGGTTCAATTGAAAGAACAAATGAGTTATTTGAGAACTTTCATTGCAGGTGTGATTGAAAAAATATATACCTACATATTTTTATGTAGTTCTCAAACAAAACGAGTGAATAGTTTTACCTAAGTCTATTAAGGGCGGAATTAATAGACGTTTTGTAATACCTCTGTGGCGCTAAGTCACGGATTGCGTACTGTGTAAGATAGGGAAAACCGACACTTACCAACGACTTAAGTTATTGATGTTGTCTATTAATTCCGCCCTAAGTATTGTGTATCTTTATTTCCTTAATTGTGTTTATATTATATATATTTTAATTTTTTATATTTTATAAATACTGTCCTTTTTTTGTCACGACGTTGTGAACATACTTTATGTATCAAATGCACAATAAAACAATCTTACTTACTTACTTACTTCCCCTCTGAGGGTATTAGTGCTACATCCCGTTAGTGCTAAATCCAGGTAGTGAGTATGAATTAAGTATAGCTGCAAACAGTAAGTGAGATAACCGACCTCAATAGCTTGATCGATATGGCGGCGGACTTGCAACCAAGAGGTTGGTGGTTCGAGTCCCAGTTTCAGCGTAGATTTAGTAAAGCGAGTTTGAGTAGTTGTGATATCACGAAAGTGATTCAACCAAATATGATAACTAACTTTTTTCCAATAAGTGACATATAGGCATAGGTACTTGCATCAAATTTGGAAAGGAAGTACATACTAACTATAGCTAAGTGCACTTTTGAAGTGAGACATTTTGGTTGAGACCCAAAAATATCTTGGACGCAATTTGGATAAATTTTGTGTTTTGAGACTCGTTTTGGTGTTACCGGATCATTTTGTTCGATTCTTGGAAATAAAATTCTGTTTTGAAAAATTGCTCGCGATTTTATATTGACGAGCATGGGAGCTACAGTGCTCCCTCTACTCTACAGTGGGGAAAACAGTGAAGAAAATCCCTCTCCTAATGCATTTTTCCTGTCTACGGTGTGTTTTCTTCCAGTAATCTTGACTATCTCTATTTCTTGTTACTTGATATCTGCTCTGCTGCCCGCCAGTGGCGGAAATGCTCCAGCTAGCGTCTGAGATTTTTTCTCTCTAGAAAACAGCTTTCGTATTCACAGCTAATGGTGTAGATTACTGTAGATAAAGCACTCTCTAAGCTTGGTTCTCCTTACTGCAGGGATGTTGTTCTACCCGTATTTATCCATTGATAGAAGTGATGGTCAAACCATTTGTCCAGGACCCACTATTTTGGTTCGCGCACAGCAGTGTATCATTCATTAATGTTATGTTGTCAAAAACAGTATTATAAGCTGTTGGGCAGTATTATAAGCTGTAATAATATAATGAACTAGCCGTTTGCCCGTGCTTTGCAACGGGACTAAATTTCAAATTTACTAAGGCATGGCCGTACTGCTGGACAGCAATGCCTTTTTGAACTTTTTATAATTTTTCTGGACAAAGCGATAATGGTTTTGGGGGGGTCAATTCTGAGACATTTTTCGCTATCTCTTACCATTTTGGCTAAACAACTCCGAACAAACAAACAAACATAGGTAGGTAGGTAGGTAGTCCTTTTTTCTGTTTTATATGTAGAGATTGTTATTGTTATTAACTTGAACTTTCATTTACATGTTCTGTGAGTTTCTTTTTGTACAGGCACATGATAGGGCTCTAGCCAATGTGTGTTTCATGACAATTTTTTCACCCCAACTCACGATTTCTGAAGTCTACTTCTGTAGTGTCTGTCCTTCATTGCTCATAGTGATGTCACTACAGTAATTTTACTCACAAGAAGACATTCTATTTTTCCCATTCAAAATCTATATTATTACCTAGCTGTAGGGTGTCATGGAGTAGAGTAAACTTAAACTTCCAACAAATGTATGTTCATGTAGCTTCTGAAGAGTCCCGTAGCTCTAGCACAAAGCGTATAGCAACTTTTCTCTTACACCTTGGCACTGAGGCAGTAATTTTAATATGTGGGTTTTCCATTGGGTTTTCTTAAAATTTGTCTTGGGAAACCCCTGAGATTTATTAAAAATTAAAACCATAGTTGAAGTTTTCGTACTGTTAAATTCGCAAGAACGAAATAATGTATAGAATATTTTTATAAACTCTTTGATCTTCCTAGATCTGATTTTGCCAACTTTTATAATGTCCGAAAATACCCGCATTATACTTATAAATATGTTTTTCCTCTTTAGAAAATCATGATATACTTAGGGCCGAATTATACAACAGGATTAAAATTCAGATTAGCCAGAACCAGAATGTCCCTCAACTCGTGCTATAGTGAGCTGTAATTGGTTGAAAGTTTCAGAGTTTCAACTTTCAGAGTTGTTTTATAATTTGGCCCTTAGTCTGAATTAATCTGGCATTCTCTAGTTACTATATCATGCGTAATGCGGTATACCTGCACCTGATCAAAAAACGTATCTTGGTCCTTGTATTGTAGCTCACAAATAGTTAGTGAGGAATAAGAATAAATTCACCATGAATATGTCAAGAAGTGTGTATGATGGAATAATTGTACACTTCAGGAGTAAGAGGAAATAGGTGCAACAAGAAAAATTATGTTGAACATGATGGAGGCTGTGGCGTCTCCACTGATCAATTCCATTCTCATCCATTTATTTTACTCGTCAAGTCTACTCCTTACTCCTTCCTCTTCCCTCTCCATTTTTATCTCTTCCTCACAATTCTTCCTTGTTCTTCCTGCATTTTTATTACTTTGAAAAGTAGGTACGTATGGTCTGGTTCAGCTGAAGAGAGATAGAGACATCAACCTTGTCTCCTTGTTCCTCCATATGTTTCTCTATAATTTATATACAGGGTGAGCATAAAGTCTCACCCCACCCCCCGTATCTTGAGAATGGCTAAAAATACAAGAAAATGCAAAACCCGTATTCCTTCATTTTTAGGGGGATTAATTTTGAGCCAAAAAAAATTTGCCTACACGGCCCCAGTCAGTCTGGGCATGGACCAACTTTAAAATCTTAAATAGAATACTATGTCTTGTGGCATATTGTTTTTAAAGGTCTCATAGAGAGAAGTTCATTGCAACAAATTTCAGTGAGCTACAACTTACCATTTTTGAGATACAGGGTCGGACGCCCTGCGTAATATCCATATATTTTGACCTATAACTCGTTAACCGTAAATTATAGAAAAATGAAATTTGTTGATAATAACTCCTTATGACAAGCACTTTCGAAAAAATTATAACTCGACATACTGTGTTGATATTAGTTTCTGGTCGGTTTCGTCAGCCACCCGGACGAAAAGTCCGAAAAATTTTAACGAAAAAAACAAATCCAGTTTTAACTTGTTCGAAAGTTCTTGCGATAAGGAGTTATTATCAACAAATTTCATTTTTCTGGAATTTACGGTCAACGAGTTATAGGTTAAAATATAATTATGGATATTACGCGGGACGTCCGACCCTGTATCTCGAGAACGGTAAGTTGTAGCTCACTGAAATTTGTTGTAATGAACTTCTATTTATGAGACCTTTAAAACAATATGCCACAAGACATACCATTCTATTTATGATTTTAAAATTGGTCCATGCCCAGCCTGGCTGGGGCCGTGTAGGCAATTTTTTTTTGGCTGAAAATTAATCCCCCTAAAAATTAAAGGATACGGGTTTTTGCGTTTTCTTGTATTTTCAGCCATTCTCGAGATACGGGGGGTGGGGTGAGACTTTATGCTCACCCTGTATACATATATAATATGTCTATACTTCACCTCCCACCTCCACTACCTCCTCCCCCCCACCTCCCTGTCTTGTCTACCTCTCTCCTCCTTCCTCACTAAACTTTACCTATCTCCCTTTCCTAATATTCTACATCTTGCTTTTCATCTTTACTTTTGTTTTCTTTCTCACTCCATCTTATCTTTCCTTTGCTCTCTCTTTCTCTCTCACACATACACACATCTTCTTTCTTTTTCTCCCGTCTTTATTCATTTCTTCTCTAGATTTTCCATCTTTCTCTTATCAACTTTTCGCTCTCTCTCCTTTGTTTTTTCTTGTTGAAGAATATTAAATTAGTTTCGTTTTCTCGTGTCTCTCCCCTCTCCCTCCTCCCCCATCTCTACTTACAAAGCCTGAGAGGAAAACTTTTATATTTGAAGGAGTATGTAGATTTTGTGTTTTTAATACCCTGGCGATATATTACACATATTCAAAGTCTCTACGGTGAAGTAGTATATAGGTAGTTTGTGTTTTACCTTTCTGTGGTAGAAGTTACTAGGTATACATACAAAGAAAGCATTTATATTAGCATATTATCTCTCTTCCTCCCTTTCTTTTTCAGGTTGCTGGCTTTGTGGTATGGTGGTAGATAGAGTACGCTCACTTTAAAGTACATACAGAGAAGTGTCTTCTGCTGGCATTTTTGTACTCATTAAGTTGATTTTTAATTCGGATGCACCTAGGGAGTCAAAGAGAGTGTGATATCTCTCTCTCTCTCTCTCTCTCTCTCTCTCTCTCTCTCTTTCTCTCTCTCTCTTTCTCTCTCTCTCTCTCTCTCATTCTTCTTTTGTATCCCTTTTATAATGAAGGAAAAAGTTTTGCTTTCGCGAAGGTAAAACTTTGTAACTTTGTTGCAACGGAGTCGGCAAGGTATTTTTAATTTCTATGAAATTGCCACAAAGGGAGCGTAGACTAGAGGCAGAGGAGCTAGAACTGTTAAAAGTAATGTGAAGTTCATAATAATACACTTCGTTATTTATTAACTAGGATTTGCACCACCCGCATTTTTCTGACAACTCTTTAGTCAATAATTTAATGGAAAATACATCAATCCTCTGAATTACCAGAGTCCAAACATCTATTTGGACTTTGGTAATTAATAAGTTTATCACAAGACTGGACGGAGCCTTAGGCCGTAGGATAGCCCCGGTAGGTACCACGCAGAATAATCTAACCATGTTATTAAATGTATGCGGCCTCAACCCCAACATAGTCCTGAAAATCGTTTATTATCTAGGATTAGATCTAGGGTATAGAAGCCCAGGGTCCTCATTGTGGCCGCCTACTTACAGAACTGTCAAATATTAGTCTAAAATTTCTAATTTCTCATTATACATACATATTATGAAAGTGATACTTTAGATACTTCAAAATCTTTTAGTAACAAAGCATTTTTATCTAATGGCGAATTTCAAGTAGCTATACTCAATTCTACTCACAGAACTGACTGCTCTCCTGAATCCCAAGTCCAAACTAGAGGATAGATCTTCATCCCTACAAGAACCAACCCTGACACCTCCAGTGTAAGAACTTACCAGATACCTTCCGACATATTCCATCCTTGTTACTCCTAAGACTCATCTCATGATATCTCATCTTCCTCTATTCATCTCTTTTCACTGTCTAACATTCTTTATCTTCTTTCCTTCAACCCCTTTTATTAATGGATCTCCTCTTTCTTCAATATCTCTTTTCTCCTGTCCTCTTTACTCTTGCTTAGTAATTGGTTCTCTTTCCTCTTTATTTATCTACCCCCTCTATGCTCGTCACTTCTCTTTCATCATCTCCCTCGTTACTTAAGTTTCTATTTATTTACTGCTCTCCCTCTCTCCCCTTCTCTTCCGCACTTCTCTCCTCCCCTCTCTGTCTTGTCTGCGATTTTTCCTTCAGTTGCCATCATAAGCAATTTTCTCATATTTTTTTAATACACTTTTTTTAAACATTTTCTTCGTTCATTATTATTGTAACCATTTTATTTAACAAAAGAAAGTTGAAGGATCATAAATTCATCCATCATTGTTCTCGCCTTTCTCCTCCTCCTCCCCCTCCCCTCTGTATCCCCCCTCTCTCCTTTCTTTATTTCTATCTCTGTACATTTTTTCTGGAGTTTAATTCCGAGCAATTAACTTTGCTGTGTCCCATTTATTCTTCCCCTTTTCACTTAGGAGTTATATTTTACTCCGCGTTTTGATAACTGTCTAATACCTTTTCTTCTGTAACTTTCTCTTTCTACTTCCTCTTCCTCTTTCTCCATCCTCTTCCAATCCAGGAGAGCCTTACTATTTTCAGTTCAAGCACAATAAATGACATTTTCACGATATTTTCTTACTGTCTAAAAAACAACTTACACTACCTAGTACAAAAGAAGGTTTTTGAATTATTTTTAATTTCGAGAAGTATGTTTAGATTTTAGGTCCTTGTAACTGAGATTATTTTTGATTTTTACTGATAAATTATATTAATAGTATTAATGCACTTATTTATATTGCCGGATTTGTAATAAATACTCCATTCACTCGATCAGTTCTCTTGGCGGAATTATAATGGGGTCAAATTCTCTTTATTAGAAAGTTCATCTACTTGAAATTCATTCATGTACAGGTCTCCACGCTTACTAGTCGATGACTCGGTTCTCACAGGATCACCGAAGTTAAGCATCGTCCAGAGATGTGAAAACTTCGTGATGCTAGCCCAACGCAGGCAGGGTGAGGTTAATGTGGGTAGCAAGTTTGTGAGTTTCCTGCGAATGGAGGGTGACACTCCCGTTGTGGTATGACCATGCAGTTGACGTTAAACACAAATAAAAATGGACAGCGCGTTAACTTCCTTGACCTCCAATGTATGTAATGTTTCAGTCTCCTTCTTTACTTCTCTGTATTCTTCCTCTCCTCCCTTCACTCTTAAATTCTTCCTCTTCAATGACTTCTCTTCTTCCTCTCTTTTTCTTTATTCTTCCAAGGAGAGTATTTCAATCAGCAGTTAAGCCGCTAAGGTTTTATTTTTTAAGAGCGTTCGATAGCAGTCTGCCTCATTTAGTAGATTAAAAGCAAATACACCATTATTTGTTTCGCTGAAGGCTCGAGACAGCTCAGACCTCCCTCCTCCTACCTCCTCCTTGTCTACAGCTTTCACAGACAATAATTCTAATCCAGCATTTGAAAAAAAAAAACCCTGGCTAGTGAAGTAGACTTGAATTATTTTTTTGCAAGAATATAAAATGTGGCGTTAAGTTGAAATGGGTCAGAAGTTCTATTAGATAAAAATGCTTAGTGAATAAGGTTAGGTAGGATTAAATAATATCGGATTGCTGGATCCACAACTCACTCGATTCATTTCACCTCCTGGTTCGCCAGTTTTCTCCGAAATTGAATTTTGAGATATTAGCTAACACTTGGTTTCCAAGCACAATTTCAGATCTTATGTGGATCTGAAATCCTTTGTTGTCATGTTCTCTGTTTCTGTTCTGCTCACTCTTAAGACTATTACATTACTATTTACTAAGTTACAATTTATTACTATAACCCTATTCTGTGGAACTTTGCCCAAGATCGTGAATATCCTTCTTTTTTTATCATCAAATGAGGAATTGAACCCGGAACATCTGCTTGCCAATCAGCTGTGAGACTATAATTCACATCCATACCGTGTAATTTGCAGAGGAGCGTGCAGTAGCATCATGAATGGGAATATAGTTATCAATGATAAGCACTAGTACATAGTACAGTATCATCGTTATCTGCATCAGAGCTATCATTATAATTATTCAGTACACCAGTGATTCTCAGTCCAAATTACGCGAATCACAAGGCCTTTAAATACGTACTTCTAATACTGACCTAAAATCAACAACCATGAAGACAGTTTTGATTTAAGATTTGCCTATAAGAAAATGTCTACTAAGAGTAGAACTTATTTTTTTTTTTTTTACCATACTGACTTAATAGTTAACACCCTCCTGTATTTCAGTGATTACCAGTACCTCAGTTGTCCCCACAAACTTACACCCGTATTTATGAACAGCCAATTTTGGATGAGCAATGTCTCAAGCAAGGTATTGGCCAATAATATTAAAGGAAATCATGCTTCCATTGCTCAGACGGCGCTTTCTGTTCATAAATACGGCTGTTAGTGTAAGAGCCCGTTCACACCAAAACAGTTTTTACTGGAACAGTTTTTTTACTGTGTCCAGTAAAAAAACTGTTTCTCAGAGTGCGTTCACACAGGCTACAAACAGTATTTTTACTGGTCCTACTTTTCCATGCTTTTCTTTATGTTCATTCGTGATAAAGCCTTTGAACGTGATGGATGTGAATACATTAATGCTTTTGTACTGGTACCGGCAACGACAACGAAGGAATAAGAGAAGATGGTGGAATCATCCCATAGTGGCACAAAGGTATCAAAAAGGAGCATTTCTAAATATAATTTAATAATTAGTGAGGCGCTAAAGCCGAATTTATGATTTTCTAAAAAGGCCCTTATTTGGCCCTAATTCGGCCCTAGTAGGTGACGAAAGGCCCTAACACTAACCCTAGATAGCAGCAAGTCATACCTATCTATAGAACTTAGTTTGAACCAGATCGCCACCAAAAAGTCATTTGCTCGCCCCGATTTCCATTGTAGCGCCTCACAAATAGACACGAATTAATTTTCATTCGAAAAATACGATATTATAATAGGTTTCAGAAACAATAAAAACTGTGCCGACTGCAGTGTGAACATCTCCATTTGATTGTACAAGCGACTGGATGTAGAAACAGTTTTTTTACTGGGCCAGTTTTTCTACTGTTTCCGTTTCTAGTGGCAAAATCTGATGTAAAAATCTGTCGATCCAGTTTTTTTACTGTTAACAGTAAAACGTTGCCGATGTGAACGCTCTCTTTTAAATGTATGCGCCACTCAGTAAAAATACTGGACCAGTAAAATTACTGTCCCAGTAAAAAAACTGTTTTTAGTCGGTGTGAACGGGCTCTAAGAGCCCGTTCACATGAAAATTGTTCACATTTTTCGAATGAAAATTGATTCGTGTCTATTATTTGTGAGGCGCTACAATGGAAATCGGGGCGAGCAAATGACTTTTTGGTGGCGATCTGGTTCAAACTAGGTTCTATAGATAGGTATGACTTGCTGCTATCTAGGGTTAGTGTTAGGGCCTTTCGTCACCTACTAGGGCCGAATTAGGGCCAAATAAGGGCCTTTTTTGAAAATCATAAATTCGGCTCTAGCGCCTCACTAATTATTAAATTAAATTTAGAAATGCTCCTTTTTGATACCTTTGTGCCACTATGGGATGATTCCACCATCTTCTCTTATTCCTTCGTTGTCGTTGCCGGTACCAGTACAAAAGCATTAATGTATTCACATCCATCACGTTCAAAGGCTTTATCACGAATGAACATAAAGAAAAGCATGGAAAAGTAGGACCAGTAAAAATACTGTTTGTAGCCTGTGTGAACGCACTCTGAGAAACAGTTTTTTTACTGGACACAGTAAAAAAACTGTTCCAGTAAAAACTGTTTTGGTGTGAACGGGCTCTAAGGCAGAGCATGAATTGCTGTCTACAAGTGAATTAGATCTCGCCATGCAAGACGTCGCCTATAACTTCTTTGATCCTGCATATATTTTTGGCTTTCAAACTCCGCTTGCAAAGGTCCTACTGTGTTCTTGTCTGTCCCAAAGAACAGAACTGCAAAGGTCATTGGTTAGGAACCTCTGCCAGAGATAATAGTATAGTCAGTAGTTACTAGTAATAATCGGTTACAAGGTCACCACGCCAGTCCATTCATAAATTTCTCACAAGTCTCAGAACTAGCTGCTTTCAACCTGTGGCATTTTAACTATCCATGGCAAGTTTATGCCAAGCTGGTGTATGTATAAGTTGTATTGTTCATGAGAAATTTTGGTAATTTTATCAAATTAAATTTACTATCACTTTTCGATTTTTTTTATTTTTTTTTTAATCATTTGCACTTTATCATTTTATTGTTTAAATTTATTTTTTATTGGCATTTCGTAGAGAAGATGCAGTCTATTGAAGCGGACGATGTACAAAATTGCATCTGGAAGAGAAGGCTTAATCTTTTGTACACAACCTTCTCCTCCCAAGACTAGGCTGGGAGACGGTACAGTCCTGACTTCTGCCTTGTTAGGATACGTCTTCTTTCTCTTGCTATCCTTGTCCACTGTAGGTCGCTCCAAAGTTGAGGGTTCACTTGTCTCCTGTAGGTTGTTCCCAAATTGAGGGTACACTCGGCTCCATAAAACTTTGGGAACCTCCGTGTGACTCAGCCTGTAATTTGCTTCTTTGTATAATTATTCTGCTGTCGTAAATAGTTAAAACTACTTGGTATACTTATGAATTATTTAATTTATGTACAAGAAAAAATAACCCATGAAACATGCTGCTAGATCGCGTATTTTATGCACCAATACGTGCGAGTATGAATTCTTATCAGAAAAGTTATGGGTGAATTACTATTAGCTTGCTGTTATCACTTCCGACCATTTTCAGATCCACTTTGCTTGTTTATCGATTTTTGACATTTTCATGTCTTTGCTCTGGCACATAACCAAAATTATGTAACGAAATTATGTAACGAAATTATGTAACGAAATTATGTGACGAAATTATGTAACGAAATATTAAATTATAAAAAGAGAGAAGAGAAAAAGTATGTGTCATGCGCACAATACGAAATTTGGTCAGTTAAGTTTTAGACCTTGAATAGTAAAGATGAAAATGTCCCAATGGTTGCAGACTCGTATGCAAGCGTTTAAACTTTTTACGTTCAGTACTCTCTTACTTTTAACACGATGGACTTTTGATAGCTACTACTTTCTTAGACGATAGGCTTTCGATAGTGACTTTGTGAGGGACTTATCACATCTAAAATCAGCTCGAGTACATATGAGAAGAATAAGATGGGGAACGTCTGTCTCTAGTGGATAGTGTACGTATTTGTCTTATGTGAGGTAATTTGAAGAATTTTTGCATTTATTTGCATAAAACTGCGAACATTTCAACAAGTTTATTTTCTTTAATTTAGGTCACACAGTCACCATTAAGACTTCTAATGGTTTAGAGAGAAGAAAAAGTTTGAAATTGTATGCAAAATAATGGAGTCTTGCATTAATATGAGTATACGTTAGCTTTTATAAAGTTAACTTAGTATCCTAATAATAAAACCGTATACAATCGTATAGTAATATGGGAGTGTACCAATGTAAACAAATGCGAACAACAGTGTTATTAATGTAAATTTATGTATATTATTTTGCCATAATGTTGAAGTTTTATTGGGTATTACAGCATTACAAGTTACTTCTCATGAGTCCCTGTAATTACTACGATGGTACAAACTTCCATCTTACCATGAACTAGCTCAGTACTGGCGCTCCGTCGAGTCAACTCAAAAGTTTTTCGGTTGTAGCTACTGGTGAGACGTGTCCTTTGAGATTTAGAACACTAATTTCTAATTATAAGAGAAAGAAACCTGTGGGCAAAATTTCATAACTTGAGTGCTGTTTAGTGACATAAAATAAGACTAATGCTGAGTAGAGCCAGCCAGCCAGCATTTGTATGATTATGTGCTGCATTATGAAACTGGGTTAAACTTATGATATGCCAGTCCGCTAGATAAGTCGGACTATAGTGTGCTGTGATTCGTTGAAAATCCGACCTGAGGTAGGGTGTAGCTCTCCTAATATTAAAATCATGTAATATAGTTACAGCTTTCCCACCACAGTCATCACTTGCTGCTATTTTCTCACGTAACATAGATAGGGTGAGTGCAGACCTAAAGAAGTTACCTCTTACGTATCTAGTCCTTGTGCTATTTTTGAGTAGTCCACTTGACTAAAAGACTGGGCTTACCCGGGGTTACGACTGAAATACAGGCATATTACGTGCTATTACTGTACTGTGGTGCAGTAATAGTAGAATAATAATTATTGTAGTAATAATAATAATAAAAAATCAGACCTCACGCCTCACCAAACATCAGACAGAAAAAGTTCTGGACAAAACCCGTCCTCTGCAGACAATCTGTCCCTGAACATATCCTTATTCTCTCTCTCTCACTCGCTATCCTTACTTCTCTCTCTCACTCGCTATCCTTACTCCTCTCCTTCTCCTCGCTATCCTTGCTTCTCTCTCTCACTCGCTATCCTTATTCTCTCTCTCCCTCGCTATCCTTGCTTCTCTCCCTCGCTCGCTATCCTTACTCCTCTCCCTCACTCGCTATCCTTACTTCTCCTCGCTATCTTTCCATCTCTTTCTCTCTGATTTTTTTCTTATCTTATTTCGTTTTCTCTCTTCTCCCTCCCCCTCCCCCTCTCGTGAGCTAAATAAAGGACAGACAGAATAAAAGAAAACTCAGATTACTATAATGTACGTTTTCTTCTCCTTCGCTTTCTTTGACATAACTTCGTTATCTCTTTATATTCTCTTCCTCCGCCTCCCTCCTCCTCCCCCTCCCCTGTCTGTATACACGGTTATAAGTTCCCCCTCTCTCTCCTCCCTTCCCTTCCACTAACTCGTGTTTTGTTAACTTTTTTAATTCCCTTCATTTGAAAGTTGTTGGAGATGCAGCAAGCGCCTGAACGTTAAATGTGAAAATTGAAGTGTTCAAAAACAGCTAGAATTGAATCAGGAATTAGGGTGCAGTGATGTACAAAATGATTGAACCACCCAAAAAATATTACGGGCTAGATGTATGTAAATCTAAGTAGAGTATAGCATATTATTGTTTCATTTAGACCAGGCATGTCAACTTGACCGCTTGGTCAATTTGTGCGGCCCGCTGCGAGCGTTAGGGTATAATACAATACTTCCTTTGTACCTAAACTCTTTGTACTAGATTTTTTTTTTCATTTTACGTCAGGATCTTTTTTTTTAACGAGAGGGGGAGGGGTTGAGTACCTACCTCAAACATTTTGAGTTTGACATGCCTGATTTAGACTGTCGGCTCGAGACAGAAAATAAGTATTTCCTGAAATCGCACTGAATGATGAAAATCTACTGAAATCCTCGACTTTTTTTGTTGTAATTTATTATAAAAAATTACGACATCTTATCCAAAGCCAGAAACCATTGAGAGATTGAACTTTGAACCAACTTAATTTATCTGTTTGATATCTTTTAAAAATCTTGTTAAAAAAATATCCTTGAAAGCCGGACTTTATAGTCAAGTGACGTAGTCTTCACACGGCCGTATATAAATGAGTATACTTCTACTAGTAGATTATACTATTATACTAGTAGATCTACCTGTATAATATGCCTTAAAACCAATAGCCAGGTCGAAATATTCATGTTGGGTGGAACCAAGCAAATGTTTTGTGGTTGGCGAAAAGTCTTTGCCTGGCTTGAGCTAATACACATTATATTTACATAAGTACCTCAACACAGCAGGATCTCTTATTTGACAGCCACACTCTAGGATATGAACTGAAACCCTTCGACTACAAGTCCTCTGCTCGACCTCGCCGTAGCACCTCACAGGGAGACCAATGAGGACGGCTCCTGCTCTCTGATTCCAATACAGGCATTACGTATTCCTGGGGCGTCTTATGAGTTTTGTTTCTTTTGAACTTAACACATACTGATAACATTGTTTACTTTAAGCAGTGGCGGCTCCTGACTTCAAGACTAGGTGAAGACAAATTATACCCAGAAGTATTGAAAAAATAAAATTATTAATTTATCAGATCTTAGTTCTTATGGTCTCATAAACACAGCCCATTGTAAGTTATGGCTGTTTCCCTGCAGAGCATGACTTTCTCTCATACCAGTTTTGCATCATATAAGTTTTTATAGGTACTTTTTTTGGAGAACACTTGGTACTTAATAAATAAACAAGGCCAGCAGAACAATTTGTCAACACTTGAGCTGGTACACAGCCATTCATTTTTCATAAGCCATTCAGGCTTGAACTGTATGGCTGTGGGGCAGGCATTTGCTTTACTTTTTTAGTGGTGGTTATTGGAGATCCAGTAATCATAATAACTTTCTTATCCTCATTACTTCTTAATCTGAATGGGGTTACTTTTAATGTTTGAACCCCATGATTTTGTGGGGATCTCATTGTTTCTTTGAAATATTGTTATTAATTATTCATCTTAATAAAAAATATTTATTCATCTTAATAAAAAATATTAACTAAAAGTTGGTAAAAAGGAATTAAAATAAAAATATTAGGATTATACCTCAGTAGTTAGAACTAGGAAGGAAAGAAAGTTAGTTGAAGACTAAAAATTACAATCCAAAACTGGAAGAAAATCCACCACCAGATTACAAAATAAATCTAAGAAAACATACTTACTACAAATATAAAATCAGCTTAAATTTGTGTTACCATTGATGTTTAAATGACTAGGTATTTAAGAAAAACACAGATATTGCCTTATAATTTTAAGTACTTCACTGGAAGCTGTGTGCTTAGCTACCTGCAACCTGCATAATTATAATGTTATTTCTGACACTGAAAGAAGTACATAGCTACTTCATATTCAACTTATTATGAAAAGCACAGGTCAGATCAGGTAGGAATAATGTTTCTATCCTGTATCAAATACTGGGAAATAACTTTATTAACTAGTTACACTAATTAAAAGTCACTTGATTACCGTTGAAAGGATTTCAAAGTGGTCTAATAAAATTTAAAAAGTACGCGACAAGTTTTGTTTACATTCTAAAGATAAGAGATACAATGTTGCCAAGTTAATTTCATTGCTAAATTTCTACAAACTTCAAGAGCTATATTTTAAATTTAAAGAAATCCCTCAAATCATGTAAGACGTATTTATTTATTTAAAAAAATATTACCACACCGCCTGAACAGAATTTTCTCTTGAGAATTTCATTTCAACACGTCTAATTTCATGATTTTTTTTAAAGTGGTTCCATAGTCAGGATCTTAAACAGGACCACCATTGTCCCTATTTAAAAACTTCTTGGAACAACTAGATACCAGATTATCTTATTTGGCTCAATTTCGGTACCTACATTAAATAATTATTTCCGAGATTTGACTTCAATCGAGATGTCCTTTTTAATACTACATATAGTTGACAAGATACATAAAATATAGTTAAAATTTATTGGTATCGGCTATCGTTTAGGAACTATGTACAAAACTAGAACCCAAAAAATGAGAAATAATATCCAAAATTCCTGACACAAAATCCTGCTTTCCTAGCGCCTACGTTATTATTATTATTATTTTTTTTTTTTAATATTACAAGATTGTGCTAGATATGGGAGGCTAAATCATTGACTGGTTTCCTAGGTCTGGCATAATGCTACTGGCAACAATAGTCGTGTTTTTTTATGTAACTAAAGTTTACTTGAATCCAAATCCTAATCCATTCTGGTAAATTCTAGTTACCCCCACCACAATTTTTTATAACTTACTCAAGTCAAACGAGAGTGCGCTTCGAATGCTAACCCAAGAGCGGCATGCTTGAAGTGAGGTTAGAATACTACAAGTTGTATGGAGGGATTTTTGAGATGAGATGAAATATGAATAAAATAGTGTAAATAAATCTATTATTAGGAGTAAATTTCCAGGAATTTACTGATCTGGTTTTTTTTTTTTACTTAGATAAGTTGATTATTGATTTGTTAACGCAATGAACATTTCAAATAGGTTATCTTTTCTATACGAGCTACATGAAATTATGTTTACTGAAACCAATACTGTAGATGAGAACAATAACACATGCATGATCCTCACAGATTTTCATTCACATTGTGATTCACTAATGACTCTAATGGTTGAGAAACACAATAGACCCCAGAATTATGACAAATTAGTTGATAAGTATGTGTCCTATGACAAGAAAATATTGTGTTCCATTTATACAAATTAATATTTTACTTTCTCCTATAATTAAGAAAGTTTAGTATAATGAAAAGTTAGACCTACCTATTTTCACATTTCTGGCAGAATCATAGTATTAATACTATGATTTAGGATACCAGAAAAGAAATTTGGTTTTTCTATCAATATAATAGGTATTTCAAGAACCATTAGCACAAGACTTGAAATTGGGTATGATTTTATATACCACTTAAACCACAATCCTTTTGGTTAAATTCACTCCAATGAACTCCTTAGGTATATCCTTAATATGAGCAGCTTGAAATTAAGTTTCCTAAAACCAATACTAAATATGAAATTAACAATCAATTTTATGGTCAAGTGCAATAACAACAACAATTCTGTGTCTGAAATGACCAAAGCAGCCAAGTGTAATCATTAATAATTGTACCTTACAAATAAACTAATTGCACTTTGTTTTATAATCATTTCAGCTATTCAGAGGAGGATTTTTTCTGTATGTTTTGAATGTGTAAAAATACGTTCAATATTCTACTATCTCTCCTCAAGCAGAATCCAAGCTTCACCACAGCTTGGTCAAATGGTATACAGCCAATTTCACCAGCCCAAAAGGCACTGGTGACATTATTTTATTTATCATCACAACAAACAGTGAGACAAATAGGTGACAAATTCAACATTGCTGATATTTCTGTAATAAAATCTAGGAACGACTTTCTGAAAAGTATCAGTACACTAAGAAACAAACTTATTAAGTGGCCTACTACAGAGGAGGAGCAATGTATTGTTTCTCAACAATTTGAGTCCTTAGCCAATTTTAAAGGTAACACCTATAACTTACCTAACCATTTGAGTGTTCAACAGAATAATTTCTTTTTTGAAATTTATCCTCATGGTTATATTATGACAGGTGTTTTACTCTACATTCACTAGAAACTTACAAACAACCCACTCACGTAAACCTCACCTAGCCAGAGAAGGACAAAGGAAAATGAGAGCAACAAGGGTTCAAATTAAAATTGTGACCCATGCAAGTCCTAAACTTGCTGGGTGTTGCTTAACTTTAGTGATCCATACCACCTTATTTATTTTTTATCTTTGATCTTCAGCAATTGGATATTTTGTCCAAGGAATATCAGGCATTATAAGTGTATTACTACAGAACATTTAAAGGGAACTGTTTTCTTCTTTCAGGGATAATAGGTGCCATTGATGGCACCCATATAGAGGGACTATTTCCAAAGGATGTGCAAAGAAGTTACTGTAATAGGAAATCTAGATACACCATGATTCTCCAGGGCACCTGTACAGCTAAGAAGATATTCACCAACATTTCAATTGGTTGCCCAGGAAGAATGCATGACTCTCGTGTGTTGAATAATTCTCAGTTACAACAAAAAATTGAAATAGAAGGAACACAATCTCTCTTCTGCAACAATGACTTTCACATTTTAGGTGATTCAGCCTACCCTTTGAAGTCATGGTTAATGACCCCATACAAAAAAACCAGAGGGTAGACCAATTCTGAAACCCGTTTTAATAAAGCACACAGTAAGAGTAGGTTTTCTGATTTAAATTTCTGATTTTCTTCAAAACATTATATAAAATAAAATTCTGAATGATTTTGTCCTAATATCTAATATGTATAATTAAAAATGGCTTAGGATGGGTCCTCTGTAAAAAAGAAAAGAAAAATAAAACAAATGAATAATTTATTTATTATATATTTATTATTATTGCATACACAATATTTATAAGTAAATTATTATACAGAATATTTATAAGTAAATCGGGAAATAATACAGAATAACTTAAAGTAATAAAAAGATCAACAATTTTAAAACATAAAATAATAGAACTGAAAAATAACGCGACATCAACAAATTACAAATCACAACACAAACAAAAAACAACAAATTAATAAAATGGCGATTTCCTAGTAAACTCTGGTAAAAATCTATGGAAGAGAGATTTTTTCTCTTCCCCGAATACTGGAATAATTTTTACCAGAGTTTACTAAAAAGGAGGGGAAATTTCCTAATCCAATAAAAAAACAGAAATCTTCCAAAATGTAAATTCTGGTTAAGTCTGGTTACATAAAAAAACACGCGTAATGTTAATATCAAAAACACATGACATCGCACATGGTATGTGGCTTCGTGACATTTCGTATGAGGTCGTGTAGATAATGTAAACTGAATACAACTGAAGACTGTCCTCAGTAGCATATTACATAGATATAGTTCTTGCCTAATATTTCATGATACCTACTTGGAAATACTCAACTCTGATTGGTTGATTCAAGGACAACTGAAGACAATTTCGAATTGTCTTCACATTTGGTGTTCTCCTTGGAAAGTAACATGAAATGTTAAGCAGCATTGATCTATTTTACACAAAGCTTACTCTTTTTTTTTTTTTTCTTTGAGTTGGATCAATTGTGCCATGTTTAAGGGATTATGAGTAGTGTTTTCACTGTTCAAAATTAGGTGAAAATGTCTTCAGTGTCTTCACCCGACGAGCCGCCACTGACTTTAAGAAGAGGGAGGGGGAGTGAAGAGGGAGGCAGGGGGACTGAAGAGAGCGGGACACTGGGGGAGTGAAGATTGAGAAAGAGGGAGGCAGGAGGAGTGAAGAGAGAGGAAGCGGAGGCAGGAGGAGTGAAGAGACAGGAAGAGGGAGGCAGGAGGAGTGAAGAGACAGGAAGAGGGAGGCAGGAGGAGTGAAGAGAGGGGTAGAGGGAGGCAGGGGGAGTGAAGAGAGAGGAAGCGGAGGCAGGAGGAGTGAAGAGAGAGAAAGAAACAACAAAAGTTTTCTCCCTCTAATCAGGTTCAAAGTTTCTAGTGTCGAAATGTTATAATGGACATCTGAAAGAAAATGGTGACTATAATGAAGTTACAGTGTAGTCCTGTATGCAGTGTACGCTACTAGCAGCAATGTATAGTTCTCATCAGGCGCGCTCGATGCTAAGGAGCTGTGGAACTGCAGCATCCCTAAAACCCGCAAAAGAAAAAGAAAGGTCCATTTTTAGAATAATTAATGTATAATAATTAACTTGATCAACATTAGTACCTTGATCGATAAGGCAGCGGACTTGTAACCCTGAGGTCGGTGGTTCAAGTCCCGTTTTCAGATTAGATTTGGTAAATCTAGTTTGACAAATATTATAACAAATAAAAAAAAGATCGCCATGGTCAACGAACTCAAACTCTTTAGATACTGAAAGAGCTACTCTATAAGTCACATTTTAGTCTGGTTTATGTGGCAGCACCCCCAAAACATTTTCCCACCGGCCGCTCCTGGTTCTAATGTATTGGAATTGATGTTACCACTGTTAAGTGTTTCTGCGCTCGACAGCTGAATTTCTTCTACATATTTTTTCAGGTCTTTGTCTTCAGGAATTTTAAAATTATAACAATAATTTTTTTCAACATTATTTTGCATATGAATTTAATGGACCAATATTTTGCGTGTTTCAGGTATGTAACATCACATGGAGAACAAAGAACTCAACTGAACTGAGGCGTTATATCATATTCAAAATATAGTTCAATCAAATGGTTTAACGGTATGGATATTGTGAGTAGCATTTTTCATACATTTAGTCTATTCTAATGGAGAGTTGGAATACAAAGTATTTACTTGTGTTTAAAATGAACTGCACATCACTTACACGTCTTTGATGTCAGGCGCACATACATTCCGTCAGATATGAATAGATTGAATCAGTTCGTTCTTTTCTCTTTACCAGGTATTGAAAGTGAATTTATTTTCACAACTATATTTGTAGATGGGTCACAATAGATATAAATAGAGGTCGGTGTGATAATTGGTGCTTCTCTTGTGGAACTCCAACCAGTCTATAATAAAAAATATTTGTAAATTGATAACAAAACTTTATATCTAAGGCTAAATGTAACTTAAACTAAAGTACAATAAAAGGTAGAAAATAAAAAAGCCATCATCAGAGAAACCAAAAGAAAATCATGAGATAATAGCTCTTAGGAATATTTGACTCGGAAATTAAAGTTTCCCATCATGTCATGAATTCAAAGGTTAGAATTTGTACGAGGTGATCAGTAGGTACCACAGTCCACAATGAAGCCTTGTAGATGTATTCAACTTGAGCTGTCTCTTGTCTCCCGTCCTTTCCTGTTTCCTAGAACGAAACACCATTGGATAATGGAAGCATTTACATCTCTCTTTAAACTGTCAAATATTTTGAGGAGAATCAGGTTCTGGTGACGCGAACAAATGCTTCGGGATTGCAAATGTAATACATTTCTTCTCTCTTCCTCTCTCCCCTGTGCTTCTTCGTCTCCTCATTGTCTCTCCCTATTCTTCCCTCCCATGTCCCCTACTCCCCACCACCCACTCTCCTTCCTCCTCCTCTTCCTCCATGCTCTGTTTCTCTTCTCCACAGAGTTGCTGTCTCCCTCCCCTTTAATTCTCTCGCGCTATATCTCCCTCCCTCCCTCTCTACTCTTATTATGTCTCTGTGATTGACATTTGTAAACATTGATGGGAGCAATTCATAATTCTGAAAATGTAAATTGTTGTGATGGAAGCCATGGGGAGAGAGTGTATGGGAGGGGAAGAGACGAATATAGGGAGGAGGCTGTTTGTATCAAAATAGGGAGGGAAGTATTTGTATCGGGAACCCCCCCCCCCCCCCCCCCCTGGAGCTATTAGTTGCAGAGCCACCAATTATTTAGATTTGAATTTGTCTGCGGGAACAATAACATATCAAGACTCGCATTTTTTAGAAAAGAGAAAGAGAGGAAGTATGTGTCGTACACATTAAAGTATAACTACTCACTCAGTGAGTATAATACATTCTTGCTCGGAGTCGTTTTTTATGGAGGTAAAATAAATAAATGTGTGTGCTTTGTGTTCTTATATCACAATTTTAGTGTGTAGCACAGAAATATAAGATATTTTCGATTTATTTATACTTTTATCATCTGCCCATTTCTCACGAGTTATGAGTAGATCCCAGACGTCAAGTACAGAGTAAAAATCCTTCCCTGCTGGGGATTGAACCCAGGTCACCGTCGTGCTTAAAATAATTGAAGATTATCTATGAACGAATATTTGAATTATTTTACCAACGAGGTAAAATAATTCAAATCTTCGTTCATAGTGTAAAGGATAAGCTGTGAATTTTATTGAATAACAAAGATCTGACAGTTTCAACAATGTGTGCAAGACTATCTCACCATATGATATTAAAACTACTGCCCAAAACCATTGCGTTCGATCATGGCAAGTCATGTGGGACAGTGTCATCAATAATAAATTTAAGTATATCAAACAGGAAGTTGGAAGATGGGAATCTGCAGTGCGCCAGACAAGATACGAGGAGGTGGTCCTAACTCGCCTCAGAATAGGTCACACAAGACTAACCCACTCCTACATCTTTACCAAGACCCCTCGTCCTGTGTGTACCTGTGGTGATCCGCTGTCTGTTTGTCACATTGTAAACGAATGTCACAATTACAATACAAAGCGCCAATCATGTGACCCAAAACCATCTCTACTAAACTCTACCAGTGAAGTGGACTCACTTATGACCTTTCTAAGAAATATCAACCTCCTTCACCTTATGTAGACCTTGTGAGGATCGGCACGAACGACCATTCAATATTTGGTTAAAGTGCCTAACAGGAAAAAAAAAAGATTCGCTTTTTGTTGTTGTTTTTTTTTTAAAGAAAAAAAGCTAATGATGTTACATTAAACAATTTATTTTCCAAGAGAAAATATAAGTTGCTGGTCAAGGAAGTATGCTCGTAGTTTTAAATTTACTGCAGCCAAAACAGCAGAAACTATTATTATTGTAGACATGAATATAGATTGAATACAGCTACCTCAAACCTCTACAGGTCCGCGCCTGGGCCCCCAATATCCTTTTTTCCTGAATTCACGATAGAGTAAATATTGCCACTGAAGCAAAAGCTGAAATTTAATGTATCAAATAAATAAAGTCGAACCCCATTCTAGCTTTTTCTTCAAGTTTCCCTCTCATCCTACCCCCGCCTCCCTCCATTCTTTAAATTCAGGACTTACCTTTCCCTCTCCCCAACATCTTCTCCCAAATCTAACCCTTGCATAACTCCTGATCTTTTCTGTGGACCTTTGTCACTCGAGTGTATCTATGGTTTTCAGGGGAGTATAAAATAATCCTGTACGCTTCCGAGAAGACGTAATCGTAACTAATAAATCTATTAAAGTCAGTAGGAGCACCATTAGGTTCTGTTTTTTGTGTTAAATTCTAAGGATTAGGTTAACAATTCTAAGGATTAGGTTAAAAATTCTAAGGATTAGGTGAACTATTCTGAGGATTACGTTAACAATTCTAAGGATTAGGTTAACTATTCTAAGGATTAGGTTAACAATTCTAAGGATTTGTAATGTCATGACGTAAACGTAAAACTTTTACGAGATCTTCTCTACCTTCTTACTTACCATCAGTTTGGCCAGGTACCTTTGAAAAGTTAGAAACCAACTTTAATAATAATAATAGCGTTATTTTAGTAGAAGGTAAAGCCACCAGGCGAAGTTAATGCTCAAAGCATTTTCTACCACCTAACCCTCAGAGTCTTATTATTATGTGGTTACTAACTCAAATAAATTCATGCTCTGGGTGGCATTCGAACCAACGGATCCCTATGTTACCAGGAATCCCTATTACCAGACTAGCGCGTTAACCATGCTTTTCATGCTATTCACCCCAAATAGATTCAACACTTTACATGTGCACACTGCACGGTATGATCTTGTGCACAGTTCCACACCTAAATTTTTATAGGGGTTTTTTCAAGATTCCTAATTCTAGGTAAAAGCATGTTTCTGAGAACTATTACAACACACATCTCAAGCATTATACAGAACTGGTAGAATGTTAGCTGTATGTTTATAATGTTACTTTATGTATAATGTAACTGTAGTAGTATAAAAGTGCCACGAGCAGAGATTTTGTTTATCTAAAGCTTAATTGAATCCAAATATTTGTGCCCCAGAAAGTTATATCGAAAGTCAAAAATAACTTGGTATGCAAAGTATGCCACTCTTCCCTTCTCTCCAGCTTCACCTGACAGTCCCCCCCCCCCCCCTCCTATCTGCCATGTGAATCTAATTTCAGTCAGTGCCCGGTAGTACGGCATACCTGTCTCCCTTGTGTCTGCTTGTAGATCATTCCTGTGATTCCTCCAGCCGGGTCGCCCAAACGCAAAATGTGGACGCTGGGAGCTAAAATGTACATTTTGGCTTTCCTAAAATGAACTTGCGTTCGACCAAAGAACGCAACATGGGGATGCGCGCGCACCTTAACGCTGGCAAAATCTACACGCTGGACCCTACCATTTCCCCTACTTTCCTGTTAAATTGCGTTCGCCCACCTCATGTTGGTGAAATCCTAGCGTCTACATTTTGGAGAAACGCAAAATCAAGTTTGAGGCTTGTTTGCATCCATTTTCAGTACATTTCAGTTCTTTTGTTGTCGCTCGCATTCTATTACCGTCTTGTTGTTGAACAAATTTTTATTTGTAATTACCATTTCACTTATTCTGTAGTTTGATTTTATATTGTGTAATCAAAATAATATTCTAGTATTATTCGAATAAACCGATCGGTTCTTCCATTATTTAAAAATAATATCAAAATCAACCAAGATATTTCTCATTGATATTGTAGAAAAAAACTCTTGTCAAGGTGCCAAGCTCACTTTGCTCCAATACCAGTAAACTAAACCAATCATCTAATTCATTCCAATATATCAATACTGTCATTTATTGATACACCCTGAGACACTGTGTGTGTGCCATTTATAATTCAGCTATCAAAAGGTGAAGTCTGATGAACTTTGCTTGTGAATTCATTGTACACCTACAGGAAGAACTACTCATCAATGGTGAAGATGTACCTTTGTGAACCTTCTGATTTAGCTGTGAAAACCAGCAGCTGTAACCACTATCTTCCCAAATCAACCCAAACCTCTCAACAATTCTTCAAGATCTTGATAATCACTGACCAACCTGATTAAATACCAACATATTATTTACATCTCAAGTGTATTTATAAAGTATAAAAAATGCTTTCCAAGTCTGGGGAACAAGGCACTGTGCTTATTAAATAATATTTATGTTCCTTTAAATACCTTTATCTAGAAACATCTCTTATTAACTAGAATAGATTTAGAACTGTTAACTAACCTCAGTACCTTGATTGATAAGGTGGTGGACTTCTAACCGTGGAAGTTGGTGGTTCAAGTCCTGGTTTCAGCATAGATTTAGTAAAGCAAGTTTGAGTAGTTGTGACATCATGAAAGTGTTAAGTATACATATATGTCAACTTTGTTTACATGCATACAAGTCATACACACAAACAAAACAATATTACTGTTTGTGTATGCAATAAAAAGAAAAAAAGTATTCCTAACATGAGCATTTTAGAACAATGTTTTGATGTTCTCTCCTAAAAAAATATATAAAAACAAATAAATTCTTTTTATAAATTGTCTCATTTATTTCTTTTCTTCTTATTACCATTTCACTTATTCTGTAGTTTAATTTTATTTGTAAAGACTAGTTTCCTAATTCTAATACCAGCTAATAGTATTGGCATATTATTACTGAAATGTTAGCCTATTTTATTGGTATTTTATCTATAAAAGAAGGCTGTATGTATGAATGTAATTATGTATGGATGTTCTTTATACAAATCCACACCAATTGACCAAGAAACCTGAAATTTTGCACATAGTTCCGTTTGGATCCGGTTAAGGTTAAGCTACAAGGAGTAAGGATAAAAAATGGATGGGTGACGTTTTCTTATCTAAATGACATTTTTTCTTGGATTATTAATAAATAAGAACACAATTTCTGATTTTCAGTCTTATATTTTTCCATTTTCATGGCAAAAAAAATAGAAAGCAGAAGTATGACACGGAAAACATGAAACAAACAGAATATAATAATTATGTAGAATGAAGATAAATTTATATATCTAAATATTATACATAAGGGTAATTAAATAATCATGGAACAGAGGTATATGACTTTCAAGACAAAACTTTGTAAGATTAAGAACAGGGCTTCCAGAAAGTTTTTTTTTTTTTTTTTTTTTTAAATTTTGGGTTTAACTTCACATGCATGGTCATATCATGATGGGGGCTTTACACTCCATTTTCAGGAAACTCACAAACCTGATACCCACATTAACCTCCGGAAGGGTTGGGCCTGAATGTTAGCAGCACAAAGTCTTAACCTTGCTGGACATTGCTTAACTTTGGTGATCCTACAAGAACCTGAGTATTCAAAGGGCCATCAATGCTGGCTCAGAAAGATTCTCCCCCTCATTATTTCCAAATTGCATAAAATATTACAAACTGTATAATAAAACATTGAAATTTTGAAACACTTATTTTTACTTCTTTCTATGTTATTATTATAGACTGGAGGATCCATGAAAAACCCCTGTCCTGATTTGTGTCAGGATGGTATTTTTATCCTTCATTAACTGGGAATTGCACCAGCTACTCACATTAACTTCACCCAGCCTGAGTAGGGCTAGATATGCCAGCCTCACATTTTTGGAAGGAACAGCAATTTATTTTTGAATAAAAGAAAAAAAAATAGATCTCAGGATCTTTGGATTACGGGTAGTAGTCAAATCCTGAATAATATAAACTACCTACTGTTTTAAAAATTAAAATCAACACATTACCTGCAGTAAAAATTGTGCTTATCACAAGAATTCAAAATTGGCAATACTTATTTCTTCTTCTACTTTTACTTCCAATATTTTTTTTATAGTTTATTATAGACTGGTTGAATCAAGATCCATGAGAAACTTTGGTCCTGATCTGAGGTAGTGATGATGGAGGTTTTATCCTACATTTACTGGGAATAGTACCAAGTATCCACATCAACCTCACCCAGCCTGAGTCACCCACATCAACCTCACCCAGCCCACTTTAACCTAGAAATTATGAAGGAACTTAAGAACAGTCAACTTGATGGACTTTTATCAGAAAATGTTATAACTATAATTGCACACTGTAACTGATGAACTCATCTAAGGAAATGGGTGGTTTATCGTGAAACACAACAAAATTTTCACTGAGGAATCAGACTTGAGTCACTTTCACTTATACGGGATCATCATTGTCAGGTTCAATATGTATGAGGAAGGTGGAACCTTGAATAGGTTTCAACCAAAGATCTTCAGGTTGCAGCTGTGTTAGATTGGATGCACAATACATGTAAATAGGTTGAAAGTATCATGTGGAGTGTGGAACTCCTTCAGAGATCACATTCATTTTTAAAGCTGGGGTCTACTTTTGTAAAGATATGTTTTCAGATATTTTGACACTCCTGATCTCACTTGCACAAGAATTGTTCATGCTCTCCGGGGTAGTGGCATTTGTAAAATACCAGCTCCAGAAATCAGTCAGAGCATTGGATCACAAAAAACAGAACTATTTTAAGTTACAATAAAAATTAATAAATAAATCGTTTTGCGAATCTACAGACCATCACTGAGACTGAAAGATAATCTGACATGTTGGAAAATAGGAGTTTCAAACAACAGGAATTTCACAAATTGAATTTTTTCAAAGGAATTTTTTTTTTTTTTTCATAAATTATTTTAAAAGGGGCGCAACTTTAAGGAAAATTATCTCATTGACTCAATTCCAATTTCCGCGCTCGACATTTTACTCGTTGGCACTCGTTGTTTTCCATCGTAATATGATGTTTTCAGAAAAGTTAGTACAAGTGGAGGGGATAATTCTACTTTTTCCCAGCGTGGACTTCCCCTCTCGCCTTGCTCCAGCGTCAAGCCAGCGTCGACTGAAAATCTTCACTTCGACCCCGTGTTACCAACATCGACTTTAGGTTGATGTTGGCAAAGTCGACGCTGGAGACTCTCTATCGCGACCCGGCTGCTCGCCTTATCGGTCTATCATCAGAACTTCCAGTGTAGAGCATATTGCATACTTGAATCAAATACCAGGCGATTATATAAAATTGATTACCCACGTTAAACAACAGATCCACAATAAAGTGATTAGACGCTACGCGGAATCAACGAATTAAAAAGAGACCACACACACATCGCGTCGTCGTGTGTTAACCAACAGTTACTCTGCTGTGACAAACATACATACACAACAGGAACTTTTTCATCTGAGATTTGAATCCGTTGCTGCTGAAATATTCAGCCAATTCAAACATGAACTCGCCAAGAGAACACACAGGTCCAGTGCTCCCCTGATCCCTCCGCCCTGTCGGCATCTACACCAAAGGGTCTGAAACCTTTGTTCTACATTTATTACTGCACCACTCATAATTTTCCCTGACCCAAAAAATCTCAATGCTAAAAAAATACTCCTCCCCTCTTCCATTTCTCTTTTCTTCTCAATTGTTCTCGTTTTTATATTCTCGTCCTTTCTCTTTCATTTTCCATCTCTCTCTTTCTCTATTGGTTCATTCGAAATTAATATATAAACAGCTACACAATATAAGTGTAGATATTGGAACAAACAGATTACTAGAGAAAGAGAGGTAGAAAAGCAAAAGGGAGAAGAGAAAATCAAGAAAACGAATATTTTAAAAAGAGTACTCTTCAAGAGAGCAAAGAGTGCAATGCCAGACACAGAAGTTGAGGAGAGAAATAAACCGATTACGAGGAAGGAAGGGAGATACAGAATTAAGAAACTCAAATGCGGTATGATACATGAAGAGAAAGAATGTATAAAGGGGAAGAAAAAGTCGAGATGAAGAGGAGGAAGAGAAGTATAGGGAGGAGGAGAGCCAGGGAAGAGAAGAGAGGAAAGAAGAACGAACAAAAAAAAAATCGAGAAAACAATTGGCAATGTATCAGAACATCGCAGATAATGAACGAGAGAGAAAAATACGGTGATGGAGGAGAGAGAGAGAGAGAGAGAAAAGAAAGAGCGATATAGAGAGAAATAAGTACACAGATACTAGCATGAAAGAGGAGGATAAGAAATAGTTAGATAGTAAAAAGATATAACATCTATATTGTATGTACGGCTATGTCGCGTTAATACTGTATGTTTAGCTTTACACTAAGTGAGTTGCCGTCTCTCCCTCCTTCTAACTTTCTGTCCATCCTTCTTCTCTCTCCCCCCGCCCCTCTTAGAGAGAGAGAGAGAGAGAGAGTAGAGTAGGTGGTAGACTAAAGTTTGTTTTCTTGAGTTTATTTCCGAAGAGATGCATTTTTCTCCGAAGATTTTCTTCAAGAATGTCACGCCAAATATTTATTCTAGAATACAAAACTAAAACATTTTTACTTTCCTTATCCTATAATAAGGAAAGTATTGTATTCGTCGAAAATTTGACCTACCCAGCTTTTCACATTTCTGGACGAATCATAGCCTCAGGATACCAAAAAAGTGGTTTTCAGCCATTGGTCCGTGCGTCTGTCTGTGTGTGTGTCTGTGTGTGTGTGTGTCTGTGTGTCTGTGTGTGAACAGGATATCTCAAGAACGGTAAGAGCTAGAGACTTGAAATTTGGTATGGTAATTAATTTTATACACCAGACGAACCATGAAACTTTTGGTTGAAATCGGCCGCATTCTGTGGCCGCAGGGCCGCAAATATTGGCCGCAAGCACCGCTTCTTTGAATTGGTTAAAGATACAAAAAAAGTTAGAGAACAACATTTTCTCAGATTAAAAAAATAATAGGGGTTCACTCTGATCATTTTTTTGATATCTTTAACTTTTTGGAAACCGGCCCCAATTTACCGGTATTGTAGGGGGACCCGATTGGACTAACTTTTTTATTATTCATCCTAGATGGAGGTTGTGACATATCAAATTAAATGATTTTGAAGTGCTGATCACGAATTTGGCATTGATTTTTAGTTATCTGTTACCGTTCAGTCACCAGTGGCGGAATTCGACTCCTTTTTGGGAGATAAGGAAAGTCGTGTGATGTTTACACCAGATTTTTTTTGTTGAGAATTTCATGTATCCTACTGCATCTTAAAATGTAGTTCTCATATTTGTGTTAATCACTTTCGTGATATCAGAACTACTCAAATCGCTTTACTAAATCTACGCTGAATCCGGGACTTGAACCACTGACCTCCAGATTACAAGTCCGCCGCCTTATCGATCAAGCTACTGAGGTTGGATCTTAAAATATATCATACAGGGTAGGTTTCAATCACATCCATGTCATAATGGTGATACCACAAATTGTCAAACTTGCGTTGTAATAAAAATACGTCATACTAGGGACTCGAACCATCGAACCCGCCGCCGTATCGTTCAAGCTACTGACGTAGTTTTACCTATGTATTTATATCAAGCAACAACGCGATTTTTTTTTTCGTTCAGGATAAAATAAGGATCAAAGGCCAATAAGAAATTGTTACCAGGAGAATTATTCGGCTTGCATAGGAGGCCGGGGCTGGAGGGAAGAACAAAGTCTTATTTCAATAAACCATTAAAACAGACCCTTTTTCCAAGAAAATTGCCGTTTTTATTGTACAACTCAATGGTGTACCCTGCTTCTCTCTCTCTCTCTCTCTCTCTCTCTCTCTCTCTCTCTCTCTCTCTCTCTATCTTTCTCTCTCTCTCTCTCTCTCTCTCACACACACACACACACACACACACACACACACACACACACACTTCCACTCTCTCTTCTTACTTTTCTTCTTTCGAGAGAAATATTTTCGGGATCAAGGAAATATCCTTTCTGGCCCATACGTACATAAATAACATAATATGGAGATCTGGACCTTTCATTCCCCAGCACTTCCAAACATAACACCTTCACAGCAAATACATCTTGTTCTAACAATATGTATCTCCTTGAATGGACACAGAAACTTGAGTTTTCATAAATAAAATTGGAGGTTTTATAAAAAGAAAAGTTGACTCTCATTAGTCCCATAGTCGCGACGTTGGACTCAAGGTCCAAACCTTCCTTCTTTACTTTTGAAACACCCTGTATCTTTTGAAACACCCTGTATGTTGGAAATAAAATTCCTTCCCTCTCTCTACTCAAGGGTGCGAATTGAGGTACAAAGGGAATGATTGCATCGATGGGGGGAGAGTCTTTTGGTGGACTTAGGAATAAGGTTTTTTATGAAAGGAATTGAATAAATTGAGCATGCTGGGTATCGAATTTTATGAAGTGTCCACTTTTAAATCTTTTCTCTCGTAAACACTTTTGTCCCTTTTCCTCTTGTTTGTTCGTTTCTTGTATGCAAATAAATTTTAAACTGGATTATTTTCCAAGAATGTTTCGTTGAAACTATTCCATGTGTTTAAAAAAAGGTACGGAAAAGAGTTTGGTCTAGAACAGCGATTCTCAACGGGGGCGATATCGCCCCCCAGGGGGCGATTTTAGATTTTAGGGGGGCGAAAAAGAGAAGGGGGCGATATGGGGGGCGATGACCGATTAGGGGGCGTTTGGGGGGCGATAAACAAAAAGTTCAAACCCCAGCCACGGGAAACTTTTTTTCGTAAAGCGAAGCTTCCGGGCATCAGCTACCTACGTATTAAATTTAAAGATAAAAAATTATTGGAGTAAAAACAAAAAACACTGCCAATTATGGACACAATACTTCCTCGTGATTGCTTCACATTGTAAACACGTGCCAATTTTGAGATTTTATAGAAAATTACTTGTATCTCCAAAACGGCTCAACCGATTTTCTTCAAATTTATTTTATATGGTAGAATATCGTTTTTTCTACAATCTGAATTCCACAAAAAATTCTGTATCGGCAAGTCATGGTCCTTATTTTTTTACTTTTTTGTCCAAAATTTCAAATTTTCTTAAATATCAGAGTCAAATTATAATTAGTTTAAAAATAAATATAAATAACCTATGTTAAACAATAATACGCATATTTTCACAAAATTTCATCGAAATCTGGTGTACCGTTCACGAGTTCACGAGACAGACCGACAGACCGACAGACGGACACAAAACCAAATTTACTCAGTAGGTTATGAAACGTCCAGAAATATGAAAAAAATTGAAATCGGAGCAAAAAAATATTTTTTTTTACAAAAACGAACACAATACTTCCGATTTCTATTATTAGAAATTTCTCGGAAGTAAAAAGGGTGTCAAGAGGTCAATAATTCGGCTTCTTCTTTAATCGAATTCGTATGTTACGAACACCCGCACAAAACGGAGAGAGAAAAAGAGAAAGAAAAAGACGATGCTTTGTTTTTCTCAGTCCAACATTGAGACAAGTGTATATTACTCAGGCTGTTCCTTTGAGTAACAGTACTGTTTCAAGGAGAATTGATGAAATGGGATCTAATATCGAGGAACACTGTGCAACAAGTTGAAAAATAGAGAATTTACTTATTAATCTATTCAAGATAGAGAATCTATTCAAGAGTCCTTAATAGATATTAAGTATGATATTGAAAAGGAAGCCCTGTATAACTCGTGTGGATATGAAAAATTTTGGTCCAAGATTAAAGAAACTTGTCCAGACCTGTGGAATGAGGTGAAGTTGTTGGTACTTGCCTTTCCAACAACATACCTGGTTGAAAAAGGGTTCAGTGCTGTTTCCTATTTGAAGTCCAAAAGTAGAAACAAACTTGACATATCCCAAAAAGGCGATTTGAGGCTATTTTTAACTGGTATGACACCTGACATAGAAAGTCTATGTCAGTCTCATCAAGCCCAAGGTAGCCACTGAATACTTTCTTCTTCTTTTTCTGCACCTTTTCCCGCTCTAGCAGGGTCGGTGTTTTTCGCCAGCCCCCTTTAGTCACCTTTTAAAGTGACTATTTTGAGCTATACTTCATATTTGAGCTATACACTGAATACTTTACATTTGAATAAAAAAAATTGTTATTTTTTTTCTTGTATAATAAATTACTGATATTTCCCTAACTCAATGTTATATTTTTATTTTCGAGTTATATTTTTAATTTTGGGGGGGGGGGGGGGGGGTTGGGGGGCGATCTTTATATCAAAATGAGCATGTAAGGCTGGAAGGGGGCGGTGAGTAAAAAAAGGTTGAGAACCGCTGGTCTAGAATAACTTCATCATTATTAGTATCCCTCGACAAGGGAATTGATGGATAGCTAAGAATTTAAACAAACATTGCTATGTTGGGACTAATATAGATAACATGTACCTGCATAGCATGTATCTACGTAGTGACCAAAGTGGTTGGACTACTGAAAGTAACTATAGGTGAAAATTCTCAATTAATGGTAATTTCTGCTTCACGTGAGTAAAAACATTAAGTACATGCTAGTAAGTGTAGAAAAAAAAAGAAAAAAAAACTAGGGGATCTCCCCAATATAAGGAACTGATAACATATTTTTTTAACAAAACAAACATATAACACAGAAATTAGAAACACTGTATGAAAACATATAGGTATAATACCAAATACCATTACCCCCCTCATAGGGGGAGGCCCATGCTCCATAGGGGTGACAGAGGGCTATATTATTATTATTATTATATTATAGTAAGTGTAGAAATACCCTTGTGTGATACTGAATACAGTGAGTGGTGCCGAATTTCTCTCTCAACTCTCTCGAGAAACCAATTCACGTTTCCTCTCAAGCCTAATAAAGACTCATACAAAAGATTTTTCCGAGATAAAAGAAGTTAGATGTCATTTCCAAATTGAATTACTTAAAATTTCAAACAGAAATAATTAAATCTAGATTCGTGAGCTCCCTGCTCTTGTCTTCTCGTTGAGTTTTCATTTGTTCGCTGCGCTTTCTCGAGTGGCGTCTTCACAAGTTTGCGAAAACTCACGCGCTTGAAAGTTCCAGGCGAACGAATGAATGTTTATCCTGGAAATGATTAGAAGCTGGAAGAAGTGAGGGGAAGAGAAACAGGATAGAGTTTAGATCACAGTAGGTAACATGGGGAGTTAGGACACGTGAACTTGTTATCAGGATAAGTAGTGGTAGTAAAAATATTTGTATTAAATAATTACAAGAAGGGATACAAAAATAACAAAATTAAGCTTTATTTGCAAAAAAGCCAATAGTTACATAGCAGGTTAAGTACTAAACCTGGACTACCGGATGTCTGGACTCAGGCTTCACAAGAAGAGGGAAAGGACTGGACAGGTTTCAGAAATCACTGTCGATGCCAGATGATAACAGTCAACTCTCCTGTTATCAACACAAATATCAATAATGATAATATTATGAATAGACCGAGCTGCCCCATTACACCAACAGGGCTAGACTTGGCGTATTGCAGCACGACCCTGCTATCTCGAGAACCTTCTCTCTTGTCTAGTCTCGTTGGAACTTTTAATGAATAGTCTCCGAAATTTTATAATTTTAATGATTAAATAAATGCATTTTATGCTCTGAGGAATGCATTTTAATATGAACTTAAAATTTAAGCCCCTTGACTTATTCGTGCTTCGTTCATTAGTGAGAATTTAATAATAATATTCCTCCTTCGCCTTCTCTATCATATTTCCCTCCCTTTCCTGTCTCCTTCCTACTCCCTCTTAATTTGCTCCTACTATTTGCTCGAGCTTTCTTTCCCTCTCTCTCTCTCTCTCTCCCGCTCCCTCCCTGCCACCTCTATCCACTCTTCCTCCCATTTCCCCGCTCCTCTCCTATCCACTAACTTTTGAAATTCACGTCAGTTACTATGAATGTAGAGCGAATTCTATTCATTGAGACAAAAGAATGTTAGCTCCTGATCCCTCCCCAAGAGGACAGCGTCTACTCTGCCCTAATTATTTCTGTGTGTTGTGTTGCAGACCCATTCTGGGACGAATTAGTTGGTATTCCATTGTTGAAATTGTGTGTACAATACATTATTCATATCGTGTGTAATGTTATTAATGTGAATAATAATGTCACTATACGAATCCTAGTTATGCATACTTACAATTTTTGACATTTTCATGTCTTTGCTCTGGCACATAACCAAAATTATGTGACGAAATTATGTAACGAAATTATGTAACGATATTATGTAACGATATTATGTAACGAAATATTGAATTGTAAAGGGAGAGAAGTCTTCTAATATCGGATATCGATATTATGGTTTCGATATTATCGATATACCTAATATCGATATTTTCGTTTCGATATTGCAACCCTAAGAGAAGAGGGAAAGTGTGTGTCATGCGCACAATGGCGAAGTATCGAATTGTAGAGGGAGAGAAGAGAGAAGGTATGTGTCATGCGCACAATACGAAATTTGGTCAGTTGGGTTTTGGACCTTGAATAGTAAAGATGAAAATGTCGAAATGGTTGCAGACTCGTATGCAAGCGTTTTTTTTTAAATAATTTTTTATAATAGATTTTATTATAATATTTTTTTTTGTTATAATATAATTATAATCTCTTATATCCAGGTTTCCCTTATAAAGAGTTATTTTCCATGTATTATTATCTATTATTTTTTTAAATATACATATACTTATCCATATACCTAATATTATATTATATTATTATATTTTGATCAGTAGGTTTATTATGATTTTTATAATATTTCGTCATTGACTTCGACTAGCCTTTTAAATGTATTCCAAGTAATATACACCAATAAATGAGACTCTGTTTAGAGACTTTCGAGTGTAAAGTATTGTATTGTACAGATATTGCGAAAAAGTTAGATAGTAAAGAAATTTAACATCTATATATATTGTATGTCGCGTTAATACCGGACTACCGGTACTTACCTAAACTTCTGGACTTCAGACTTTCTCTTTATTACTAACTATTAATATTTTGTTTATTATTTTGATTTATAGTTTCCTCATTTTTCTCTTTTTTTATTTAGCTCCACAATTTTAGTTTTTCCACTGAATGTTTGAGTCACATTTGGATCTAAAGTTTCATTTTCATTTCCACAGGTACGTGAAGGGTCTTGTCTTGAGGAGGGCTTTCTTTCTGTAAGTTTCATTTTATTATTTTCTGTGTTTGTTTCTCTCTGTTTCTTTTTTCTTTCCTTTTTTATGTCCAAACTTTTACTCTATTTTTTCTCTAATGATATCACTTTTTTCTAACATGCCCACCTGTTCCATTTTATTTTTTACTTGTCATGTATGAGTTATGACCTTACTCACCACATAGTTTCCTCATATTCATTCCCAAAAACAATACATTCTAATCTGACATTTCAATTATTACCTACCATACCAATTTTAGTTATCGGGAGTATTGTGTTCGTTTAATGTGAAAAAATGAAATTTTCTATTTATTTCTATTTTAATAAATTATATTTAAGATCTGATATCAGAATCAGAAAATCTGAAAATTTGGATGAAAAGGTACAAAAATACTTGCTGCTACAGATTTTTTGTTTGTTTTTATAATTAACTGAAAATTTATAAGAAAATGCTATACCTCCATTATGAGTATGAATAAAATTGATAGGAGATACTTTAAATTAGGCCAAACTTTTACTTTGTTTTTTAGTTTTTAAAAAGGTCAGAATACCTGTATCCAATTTATTATTATCGATAGTAGAAAGTCCCTAAATTTTTATAGCCAAGTGTAGGAGGTGAAATATTAACAAGGAACTCGAGCAAAAATTGTGTCCATAATTATTTAAAAAAAAAAAAAAAAAAAAAAAAAGATGAGTGTTTATTTCGTAGCCATGAAACAGGAGCTACTGTAGACGCTTGTGGTCTGTGTTGTAGCCTGCTCATCCCGTAGTATGCCTCCCCTCTGAAGGGCGAGAAGTGACACAATACTTCCCATTTAGGTGCTGGGTCAACACGAGCGCACCGGAAGGTATCCCTTACAAACAATTGTAACCAAATTAAGAATACAAATTTTTGTCGGCGCGGGGGTTCGAACCCGGGACCTTCCGCATGGCAATTGGTAGCCTATTTATTGTATTGAGTCCAGGGCTCCTCTCCTCTCTATTCACTTTCAGCTACCGCACTGTTCCCCAAGTGAGAATCTTGTTTGTACAGTTTTACATGCCTTTAGTTAGAAGGTGTCTGGGGAGTGAATGAAATCAGGTAACCAATGTACGGAATGTGTGTTTTGACTTTAATGCCCACAGCTTTTATGTTACGACGAGATTTCTTTATCTCCCCCTCCCCACTTCCCTCTCTCGCTCAAATGCTCTAAGTTTGTCGATAAAAAAGCCTGTATCGTATAAGCAAGGGGAGGCGGGGTGAAGATAAATACGATATTCCCAACGAAAACCGTTATTGTAACGGTTTATAACGGTTTTTATTCGCGCGCTTTTTAATATCCTTTGGAAAGTTGAAGTAACATTTCCCCTGAAAGATTGACGTGATGGGATTTTTATTTCTTTGGGGTGTTTTTTATTTATTTCTCTTTCTTTGAAAAATGGCAGTAGGAGATGTACCTTTATCCATTGAAAGAGTTCGACCTATAAAAGATGGGGTCTTGTTTATAGTGCTGCAATATTTGACTCTTGTCAGCCTGAAAGCTCAAGTGTATTGTGGAAGCAAAACATGTACTCGTACAGTGTCAACCATAACATTTTTGTATATCTAATATCTTTTTTTAATACCTGAAGACGCACTCTTGTCAGCCTGAGACGATTTTTTGTTGCTTTCTTCTGTATTTTACAGTCATCGAAATCATATATCACTTATAATCGTATGTATATTATGTTATTTTATCTTTTAGCTTATGAGGGACATTTCCCAGCCTTCTCTATCTCTGTCTGTATATTTCTCTTTCTTTCTCTTTCTCTTTCTCTCTCTCTCTCTCTCTCTCTCTCTCTCTCTCTCTCTCTCTCTCTCCCTCCCTCCCTATCAGGCTATCTCACTCATTTTCTCTCAATTTTCACATGTCGCAGATATAACCATCTATTTTCCTAACAAACTAGAATTTATTAACTATTAAATAATTAATAAAAATTGACACTTGCAAAGAAGAAACAACCAGTCAATGTGCCAATTAGAAAGTTCCAATCACTGCTGAAACATCAAGGAGAAATCAATCGTATATGTTTCATTGAAATTCAACCTGGGGTATCAGAGAGAGGGAAAAGAGGAATAGAAGGAGAGAGAGAAGAGAGTTTGAGTAAAGAGGAAATGAACGAGGAAAGTGTTAAAATAGAAAAGAGAACAACGCTAGAGGAGATAAAAAAGGAGAAAGATAGCGGGAGAGAGAGAGAAAGAGAGAAAGAGGGAGAGAGAAAGACATAATAATGGATTGAGTTGGTTGTGATTAATTACCAAGGCGAGGGTGTGAGGTTTTATTTCCTCCCCTTCCACATCCTCCCATCCCTCTATATCTATCCATCTATGTGGGAGAATACATTTAAATTATTGGCTTAATTGCTCTCAGGCAGAGAGAATGAGGGTAAGGAGAAAGATAGAGAGAGGGAGAGAAAGAGGGACACAAAGAGAATGCGTGTCATAATAATGCAGTGTGTACATCGAAATTAATACAAACCCGTTATGATGTGACATAAAAAAATTGTGGCAATATTGGTCGATGAGTTCTTCTTGGTATTTGATCTTGAAAAGGCTGGTTTGAAATGAAAATCTGTGAAATATACCGTAGAGAGAGAAACAATTTTATTTAATAACAAACAAAGAAAATGAACTGCCAGCCTTTAACTGGTTGCACACACATAGTTTTCTGAGAGATAACTACTGTGAATATTTATACGAGTATTATTCAGATATTTTGATGAAAGTAGACGAATCCTGTAGAAGAGCCAATAAAGAAAAGAGTTCTACAGAAAGACGGCTCATAATGAAGAGATAAGAGATATAGAGAGCAATTTAACATAGATGTTAAAGAGAAAAGCCACGTATATTGAGAGAAAATAAGAAGAAGTGCAAATAAAAGAGAGAAGACAGTAGAAAGAACAGATAAAAGAGATCGAGAGACAAAGGGTGGGGTAAAGAAAATGAAGAGAAGTTCTAAGATGAGACAAAGGAAAGATGGCAATGTCTTTAGTACGTCTCCTTTCCCTCCTTCTCCTCCTCAACATACACCTACTCCTCCATCTCCTCCTCCTCCCCCCCTCTACATCTCCACGTCACCTTCTTACATCTCCTCCACTTCCTCCTCCCCCCCCCCCCTCCTACATCTCCTCCACTTCCTCGTCCTCGTACCCCTCCTCCTCCTGAAGGATGTCACGGTGGCCACGTCCTGGACGGATAAATCAAAGCTGAGACTTCACTGTACCGACAGAGGAGGCTTCCGTACATATTTATCAGGGCTGACGTCTTCCATAGGACGTGGTATCACTCAGGAGACCAGGGGGGAGGGAGGAGTGATGAGAGGCATTAGAGTTGAGACGTGAGGGAGGATGATGGAAATGTTGATCATGCAAATTTCTGAGGTCAGGAAGGGTCGCGTCGTATTCTCTCATTCAAGAGAACTGCCTGATGAGAACTATTTTGGCGGAGTTTTTACGAGTATTTCTGCAAAAAACTGCCCTGAAGAATTTAAATTGCTCTAATATTCATAATTATGAGAATTTCTTGATGAAAGGGAATTTTATTAGTACTATTGGGGCAATATAAACAAGGCTTTTTACGACCAAAAATTGCACTTGGGGATTTAATTTGTTCTAACATTCATATGAGAACTGAGAATAGTTGGATGAAAGGGACTTGTAAGTCCTATTTGGGCAGTATATAAACAAAGCTTATTACTACCAATTAGTGCGCTTGCGAATTTACTTTGCACTAACATTCCTATGTGAACTGCTTGATGAAAAGGAGTTAAGTCCCTATTTGGGCAGTATAAACAAGGCTCATTACTACCAATAAATGCCCTTGAGCATTTACTTTTGTCTTAAGGGGTGTATACTCCGCGCTCTCCATGACAGGAGAGTTCCAGAAACGGAATGACATCGTTCCCGTGTAGTGCAAGTAGACGAAAGATAAATGAAGGCGCGAGATGATTGGGAAGTAGGGTTGGGGAGGGACTGGCACTCCCCAGAGTGTTGGTCCAAGTGACAGGAGACGAGAGAGTGGGAGGGAGAAGACACAGCTCATAAATTGTAGCTCCTCTTTTGCTTGTCATAGATCTAATGGGCTGCTGCAGTGGAGGCGAGTGAGTAGAGGCGGAGGGAGATCTACTGTACGTGGAGGAGCTTGGTATACATGGACTGTAGGAAGAGTTATATAGATTGGAGAATATTATTATATTATATATAATTGGAGTATATTATAGATATATTATATAGATTGGAGTAGGGAAACGCAGGCTAAGGGAGGAAAGAAGGATGAGGAATAAATCTTATAGTTGAGAAAAGAATAAAAATAAATAGGTAAATAAAAATACATAAATATATAAATACTGAAAAGAAGTTGAAAGTACATTATATACGTACGTAATTGTTATGATGTTGTGGTAAGTATACTTATACAGGGTGTCCCGTATACAGATGCAAATATTTTGAGGGTAGGTTCAGCCCACCGTGGACTATCATATGAGCGAAACTTGCAGTGGGGCATTTTGCTTCGTTAAAGAGTTATGGCCAAATCCCTGTTTTTCCCACAGGTCTAGAGGTCACTTGGATCGATGCACGTTTTTAAAAAAATGGTAGCCAGTAAGTAATTTTTGACTTCATGTATGGATAGTCATGCATATTTCCCTTGAAATGCAGTTGGTTGCATGAAAAAATATGGAAAGACCAGAGAGATATTTAATCATAAGTTCAATATTTTTCTAAAATTCGATTTTTCCCTGTTTTCCCTTTCGTGAATTTAGAGTACTTCTACAATTGCAATTCTGCGTATCACTAGGTAAAAAAATACCCTTTGCTATTTTGTTTCAATAAATACAAAGTTCTTTCAGACGCGTGAAGGAACGAATGACATACGCCTTATCAAACGGCACCAGAAGGAGAGAAACACATCTTTCAAATTTTGAATCTGGGCGCTATTGCATTTTGAAGAACACTCGATGCCTGAAGCGGTCTGTGTGACTATTTTTGTGCCAACTGCAAGTTATAAATGAAAATTTTCTGAGTACAATTAGTTCTATTAACCAACTATATCAATCAAATCTAATAGTTAAAATAACAAGGCGATCAATTTGTTCGGTGGAAGAGAAAGCCACAAGCTTTAAACCTCGCCCTTGGTTCGCTACATTTTCTTTTGGGTTCTTTCATTTCATGTCCTGTGTTGCAGAATGTATCATGTTTGTAGTTTATCAATAAACTACAAACATGTATCACTGTATCACCACCCTTGATCAGTCTTTGTTTATATTTATTTCACAAATTGTTACCATGTTCATTGTAAAAAAAATTTAAATAAAGCTTGGTCCAATTGTTTATAAAATAAAAATAAACTATTAATAATAATAGTAACCTTAAGGTTGGATGTTCGAGTTTTACCCAAGGTTAACTTTCGGCACTATTTGTTATGTTTTTGATATCATGATTGTGATAAACACAAAAATGATATTTTTAATTTTACTTCTAAAAATAAAATCATAATTTTTGTTGGTAGCGCAGAGTCTTTCTCCATGTGTATTCTTTTTCCATAATTACACCACTGGTTGCTGCTTTCGTTGCAGCCTCTCTCATTTTTCCTCATGATAACCTGTGATTCCGTAACCCCATTCACATAAAAGTTCACACCGACCGACCACTGTGAATGATCAATTTCCCTCTGTTAACCATCCCAGAGCAGTGTATTTATACCTCAAATTACGCGCCAATTCTGTTAAAATTCAGCCAATTTTGAATTTTCCATCATGATTCAGAATGTTTTTTTGAGCTTTGTGTGTACTGCGTTCCATGATCTTGAAAGTAATATAAATGAGCTTTCTTTTTTATAAAACTAAACATAATAGGGTATTTTTTTAACTAGTGATACGCAGAATTGCAATTGTAGAAGTACTCTAAATTCACGAAAGGGAAAACAGGGAAAAAATCAAATTTTAGAAAAGTATTGAACTTATGATTAAATATCTCTCTGGTCTTTCAATATTTTTTTATGCAACCAACTGCATTTCAAGGGAAATATGCATGACTATCCATACATGAAGTCAAAAATTACTTACTGGCTATCATTTCTTTAAAAACGTGCATCGATCCAAGTGACCTCTAGACCTGTGGGAAAAACAGGGATTTGGCCATAACTCTTTAACGAAGCAAAATGCCCCACTGCAAGTTTCGCTCATATGATAGTCCGCGGTGGGCTGAACCTACCCTCAAAATATTTGCATCTGTATACGGGACACCCTGTATATTATTTACATATAAGTAGGGTAGGGGAAGGTAAAGAAGGTAGATATGTACTTGAATACGTAAATAAAGTCACTATAGTACATAGCTAAAGGAAGTTAAGTTGTGTACTTCTAAATGGGGTACAAAAATTAAAGTTTATGGGCTGCAGATATATACTTGGCATAAGAGACATAAATATATAAAATAAAAGGGTGTGGGGGGGGGGGGGGATGATATAAAAAGGGTAATGGATATAAGGATGAGATTCATAGGAGAGAGAAAGTGTTGGGATACACAGGGCCGCTGGTACACCATTAATCTATGTTGTTTTCGGAGCCGTCAAGTTTCGACTTCCCTCCCCGGGGACCCCTCCCCCTCCCCCGCCCTCTGTTCTCTCGTCCTGTGGGAAAGTTTCTCTCCCTCCGGACTTCTCTTCCTCTCTGTGAATCTATCAATTTTATATCTTACAAAACTTGTACTCTGCCTTCTTCACGGAGAAATTCCACTTGTTTACACAGGGAAACTTTTTCCTCCTCCCTTCCTTCCTCCTTCTCTTCCTTGTTCTTCTCAATCTTCTGATGTCTCTCTTCCTTCCCTCCCTCCCTCCCTCCCCTGTGCTCCCAACTCCAAGTGTTCCATTCTTGTGATGTGTTTTGTCTTCTGTCTCGTTGTGGCTTTCCATTGCCTGCATCACACATTCTCTCTCTCTCTCTCTCTCTCCTCTCTCCCTCTCTCTCCTGTTATTATTTTCTTTCCCACAACTTTTTCATTTTCTTCTTCTAGCCTTATTTGTTTTCGAGTTTCTTCCTCTTTATTGTTTTTCCTGGTTTTATCTCTCTGTTTCTTCTATATCTTTCTCTCTCTCTCGTACTCTTTGTCCCTGTGCATGGGCTCCTCCCTCCTGTGTTGCCTCCTATGTTGGGTTGTCAAGTCGAGTTATCTGTTGAATTTTGGATGGGCCGATGGGAACTGCTCGAACGTTGTCAGTTATGGTGTTTATCTCCCTCATCGTTAACACTTCTATCTCTGTTTCTGTTTGTTGAGACTCTTTTGTTATTGTATCGGTACGTTCAACTGTAGATAGGCTTACATAGATGCTTTCATTTTTATTTTTGACGCACCTATTTTTAAACGAAACCCGATAATGATTTTTTTTATATACGGGAGATAAGTGAAGTTTTCTCCTGGTTCTTGAAATTATTACTATCATCACCTTTTTCATTTATTATTTAAAAAAAATTTTCTTTATCCAAATTGATTTCCTCAAGTGATGATGTTACTATTTCTTTGTTAAGAGGATTTCAAAGAATTTCTTGTTAAGCTCTCTATTAGAATGTTATGATTAAGACACTTTTGAGTTATCCCAAGAACTCAAAAGTACTTGATACATATTATCCAAAAGTGAAACGCTGTTCCAGCATAATTATTCATGTTTTATTATTTTTCTTAAGAAGTGTAGGTAACACCCCCGGATTTCCCACGTGCCTCTCCTGGTTAAACACCCTGAGGTCTGAGGGTTTCATCTCTCATATTATCTTAACTCCCTCTCTTCTTCTCTATCCCTCAGTGTCCCTCATTGCTATTCTGGACCATAAAGGTCTCGATATTAGTGAGAGCTAGGAATCATTTCCCATACAACAATCATCATTACTCCCTCCTTCTCTCTTCCTCCCTCCTTGCTTCATCAGACTCTTTTACCCTACACCTTGAGGCGTCTATATTTCTATCCTTTACTGCTTTCTCTTTGTAAAATTTCGTTTTCTCAACTTTCCTATCTCTAAAGTTTTTGTGAAAGGCTTATTTATAAGGACTGCAATGAGAAAATATACATTTTAATTTTCTTTTTCAAGACTAGTGTCTTTTTCTTCGAAAAAGTCACCTTTCTTCTAAATGGTAGGGGCTAAGGTACTATAAACGTATAAATTAAGGTAGAGTTACTTGTCAATAAAATCCGGAACCCATATCTATAAAATCCTTCTGGAATCCCATGACATGGACAGTATTAGAATGGACTCAGCATGTCATGAAATAGTGAATCACACCGTATACAATCAGTTCACCAATCATATCCATTGTCAATCTAGAATCCAGAGCTTAGCTGCTATGTACACAAGAGCAAGACGTGGCGAGAAAGACAATTCACTGGACATGTCCTGTCTCTGTCCTCCGTCACATTGTTGCAAGAGAGACGGGAGCACTGTCCAAGGGGAGGGGCGGAGAGGGGGAAATATCGGCGGCGGAGGCGAAAATCGAATAAAAGAAAAAATAGAAAGAAGGGGGTGGGGGTGGGGGCAAAGACAGAAGATAATGAAGTGAAAGCTCTCTGTGTAAGCAAGAAGTCGGCAAGGAGAAGACAGAGATAGAGAGAATACGTAAAGAGTCTGCTGAGGGCTGACATGGGAGGGAGGGGGAGGGCGGGGGGCATTAATATTCCGAAGGCAAACACTCTGGCCCTTCATCTAAGCAAGATATATGTGCTTGGCACGTCCCGCTTTCTTTTGAACCCGACTTGCTTATTTCTTCTTTTCCTTTTTTTAACCCCCACCCCGCCCCCGCTCACTACCTCCCCTTCTCCCTCTCACTCCTTATTTCTGTCATCCTGCCTCTATCCTCTTCTCTTTTCCCTTTCCTTTCCTTTGAAAGTTGTCGCTCTTCCTCTCTGCTGTTTGATTCTGTCTCTCCTTTCCTGTCTTCTTTTCCGTCTCATTCAGTCATTCCTCAAAGCTCTCTCTCTCTCTCTCTCTCTTCCTCTCTCTCTCTCTCTCTCTCTTCCTCTCTCTCTCTCTCTCTCTTCTCTCTCTCTCTCTCTCTCTCTCTCTCTCTCTCTCTCTCACTCTCTCTGCCTGATTGAGAATCGCCATCGCATAATAATCTTACATTTTTCTTCCACATACTTTCCATATTGTATAGGATCAGAAAGACAAAAAGATGTCTTTCCCAACGCCAAGAGCTAAAACTATTTCTATTATTCTCTTTGGTAACTGCCATATTTCAAAAATAATCGGGTTGAACTAATTCTGTTGAGATTGATGCTCCAGAGTCTGTTGATTATTAGTATCTCATACTAGCTTTCCTTCGTCTTATTCCTCCTTCTCTCATATTTTCTGTTTTCATCTCTCATTTCCTCTCTTCAAAACTTTGTCTCTACTTTCTTTAATTATTTTCTTCCTTACTTTCAACTTGTTTGAACGTGATTTTCGGCATGGTTCAAATCTTCTATTTCTTCATCCTCTTGTTGTATCATTTTTTTTAAAGTTTTGAAGTGGAAACTTGCTCTATTTATTTTGCCAATGTCCGTTCTTGTGTTCATTACGTGACTACCTCCGGCTTTGTTCCTTCTTTCGATTGCAAGTCAGCCGTTATAAGATTCTCTCAAGAAGTTTAAATATTTATCACTTAATAATTTTAAATAAATCTAATTGTATTAAATATAGGTACATAACATACCCAGGTACAAAAATTGTACATTTTTATTACATTTAATTTAATAATTATAAATGAACTTCAGAACGGCTAGAATAATTTTGCTTTTCAAAAACAATGTTTGCATAATTTTAGATGAGGCTTTTGGAGGTCGACTTTTCACAGAGGACGTCTCTTTCCCGCCTCCTCTGCCTTTCTTTTATACCCCTCTCTTTCTTTTTCCCTCTCACTCCCTCCCTTATCCGCTCTCTCTCTCTCTCTCACTCTGTCTCTCCCCCCCTGATCCATAATTTTCCCTGCGCAGATCACATTACGGAAGAATAACTCTCTTTCGCCTTCTCTCTTGCTCCCCCTCTCCCTTCCCGTATTTGTCTCTTCTCTTCCTGCTCAGGTAACATTACGGAAGAGAGTGATTCAGGAGGAGACAGAGAGAAATAGAGCTACCGGAGTTCATTCATTTCCTTTCCAAGGAGATGCATATTAGAGAGAGCGTCTTATAGTTATTTCTCATCTCTCTCTCTCTCCATCCCTCCCTCTCTCTATCATTCCATTTCTCCGTAGAATATAGACGGTGCAGAAATATTGGCACATATTGCATTTATCCCGGTCTCACTTTCGTCTATGAGAGACAGGATAGGTTCAGGAGCTGGAAGAGAAAGGGGAGGGAGAGGGAGTGCAGTCTAGAGAAGAGAGAGGAGAGGGAAGAAATCGTTTTGATGGGATAAAAGATCTTAAACTTCTTCAAAAGCTCATCAGAAAATGTCCCCGCAATAAAGTTATCCCAGAGAGAGAAGGGGAGATGATGTAGTGTGTGGTTTGAAGAGAAAGGAAGGATTGAGCAAAAGAGAGGGAGAGAGAAAGATGTCATTGTGTAGGGGATTTAAAGTTTGACATGTGTGTGCTGATGTGTCATTTGATAAAGCACATCAGTTCTTTTTATTATTATTATTTTTTATTAACTTCACCAGAGATTTGCGTGAAAACGAAAAATATCTTGGATACACCCCTACCCCGCCTGAGGTTGTAAGGGATATGGAGATCAGAGGAGATATGTAAATTCTCGCCATCGTGGTTGTATATTGCTACAGGGTAATCCTTGGCTGAGGATCTGATGTCGATGAGACTATAGCTAGTAGAGGTTTGTCAAATCATTGAAGGGTTTATTATTTGCTAACGTTGAAAGGTTAATCGTTTAGTGATCATGGTTAAGCGATAGGTAGAGCATGCCAGAAGTATAAGCCATCAGCTTGGCTCCAAACAAAAGAGATGTTTTTTTACTAAAAGTATTGTACCATAAATCCACTTTCAGCTCATTCCGCCCGAGTTGGGACGGAAATGTCAGCTTCACGTTAACTATGTTGTATGTTAGAGTTCATAATCTAATAATTTCCTCAATGTTAGTTCCAACCCTTGTACTTTGAAAATCTCCACTGATTGAACCACCCTGGAGACGTCAGTTCGTATTGGAACACGTCAGTGGCACTCCACACAGCTCTGACAGCTTATTAAAATATCAAACAAGAATATCACCCTACTCTTACTCTTATTTATATTCCTTTTCCGTCCTTCCTTACTCATCCTCCTCCTTCTTCTCCTCCTCCTCCTCCTCCTTCTCTTCCTCCTTCTCTTCCTCCTTTTCCTTCAAATGTTATTTCTTCTCCTCCTTCCTCTTTCTGTCTACTTTCTCCTTTCTACAATAATGTATTTAGTACTAGTTTTTTTTTTTTTTAGTTTCATTGTTATCTATCAAATATTTCACGTCAAAATTACGAGTGTTATGATCTTCAGTGTTAAAATAATCAATGTCTTCTGTGTCTTACAACTTTCAAAGATAATGTTTTAGCGATGTACCATAATGACAGTGGCACAACAATTCCAGAGAGTCCTTGACAAGGAGAAGGGTGTTGGGCTGTTGGGTGTTGCAGATAACAAGAACTGTCAAATCAGGCAAAACGGTACCCAAAACACAGGAGCACCTCTTGAATTATAAATTCCGAAATATGCCTCGTCCTTTTCTTGCTCAGCTGAAATGTGTCCCCGGTGGTACAATATCAGGAGCAGGCAACTGACCGCAGGGATTAGACCCGTCACTCAAACACGTGTGCCAGCCTGCCTGCGTGGCACACCATCTTGTGTTGTTATTTATTCAAATATAAACTCAAACCCTTCCATTCATCCGACCAACCCCCTCGCCACATTTTCAAAAGGATTTGTTTGAGGTCCCGCCACCAACACCCTCACGCATCCTAATGAATTCCCGTAATTTCATCCCACCATTGATGAGGTGTCGGGGTGTTATTGATACAGAGATTAGAGCCAAGGTGTTAGTGTTCCAGGGGCAGGATTCACTGTGCTGTGGCTATGGGACATGAGTGTCATAGTGGTCCGGGGATCACCTGTAATCCTCTTGTGATGGACAGGAGATACTGTCTGAAACTACATAGGTAACACTGTAAATTAATACTTAGGAGCTAGGTAATAGTAATGGAATTAGGAATATCATGTATATAAAGATAAAAAGTTATTGTATTTTCATTAAATTTACATAAATATGGACTGGAATTAAAGTTGGTTCGTTTAATTTTTTGTTCCCCAAAAGTTTGAAAATATATAGCTTCAATATTGGAGCAATCTTGTCTTTTCAATAAACCGACCTCAGTAGCTTGATCGATAAGGCGGCGACTTATAACTTGGAAGTCGGTGGTTCAAGTCCCGGTTTCAGCGTAGATTTTTTTTTTTTTTTTTTTTTTTTTTTATTGCTACTGTCAACACTTTAATCAGAATCAAAATTCCGACCAAAGCAATGCCTGACAGAAATATTGGCGTAAGCTATAAAAGATCTGGTTTCTTGTTCATGTTATTGTAAGTGTGCATTGCACAAACAAGTGGGGATTTCAGTAGATGGTTTATATTTGTACAATTAGGAATATGGAATAGAGGCTTTTGAGAATGTCTTAGCCTATGGTTAGGGACCCTAATGTCGTTTTTTTCAATAAGATATGAGCTGCTTGATGTTCCATTGCAGATTTTTTGTAAAAGTTTCATCTGCTCAGAGACTCTCCTCTGTGTTAGAGTGTCAAGTGGAAGATTTTCAACAAGCAGCTCATATTCTATATAATTTGGGTAAAGAGGATAAAAGTTATTTTCCTTATGAAATAAGTGCCTAATAAAACGGGCTTGAATACGCTCTAAAGATTTTTTGCCACACTCTGTCAGGGGAAGCCATATAGGACATCCATATTCTAGAAGCGGGCGAACTAACATTAGGTAGACCATTTAATAACATCGGGATCAGGTATGAGTTTAGAGTGACGGATAACCATACCCAGTCGTCTAAATCCTTTTTGTACTAGATCATTTCTATGTTTATCAAATGTTAGGTTAGATTGGAAAGTGATACCTAAATCCTTATAATTTGAAACTTATTGCAGAGATGTATTATTTATATGATAAGTGAAGAGATGATTAGCTGATGATGTGCTATTTGTATATCTCATTATATTACATTTGGCAGGATGAAAGTTAAGTCCTATAGAACTTAGCCATGTTGATACTGAATCTATATCATCTTGAAGCAGTTGACAGTCATTAGCATTATTTATGACCTTAAAGATTTTGAGGTCGTCTGCGTAAAGGAGGACATTTGAGTGCAGTACATGCTTATGAATGTCATTATAAATTAAGATGAACAGCAAGCTGCTCAATTTGGACCCTTGGATTACACCAGAGGGAGGATTTATTGGACTGGAGAAATGGTTTAGATATTTCACACTTATTTTTCTTTCCTTGAGGTAGTTTGTGAAAAACTCTACATTAGGCTTTGAGAAACCAGCCTTTATTAATGCTGATAAAATAGCACTGTGAGCGAGACGGTCAAAACATTTCTCTATGTCTGTGTAACAGGCATGGACTTCAGCTTTTTCAGCCATGGCACGAGCCACAAAATCACTGAATTCAATAAGGTTAACTGTGGTAGATTTCTTGGGGACAAAACCATGTTGTTGAGTGGAAATTTTATTGAATACGAAACTTGAAATATGATTATAAATAACACCTTCAAATACTTTAGATATGACATTCAAGTTCGAGACCGGTCGATGTCCAGAAATGTTTAGTTCGCCAGATTTTTTGGGGACGGGGGTGACACAAGACTCTTTTAAAGATGATGGGAATATCCCACTTTGGAGTGAAGAATTAAATATGTCTGCTAGAGGGCCTTTGAGATTTCCAATGCATTTAGAAATAATTTTGGGAGGAACTCCATCTGGACCAGCTGGTTTGTTAATGCGCATTTTCTTTACTTCATTTACAATGTCCTGCTCAGATATACTGTTTAGATGGAAATATTCAGGATCTGTATTAATATTAAAATCAGTGTTATAGTTAGGAGGTGTTTGATTATACGCATTTTTAAAATGTTCAGCGAATGCATCAGCAATATGTTGGGGATCAGACAGTTGTTCGTCCTTGTAAGTTAAAATTTTCTTAGGGGGCTCTTTGCTCTTTTCTTTAGTGAAATCCCAAAATGGTTTACTATTGCCTTTTTTCACAAGATATGTAACTTTTTCAATGTATTTTTTATAATCTTCTTTAATTTCTATTTTACATTGTTTACGTAATTTATTGTATTCTATTTTTTGCTTGGCTGACTTTTTATTAATTTTTCGAATACGTTCTTTTCTTTTAAATAATTTGATTGTATTTATATGCCACCACTTTGGGAAGTTTTGTTTATTAGAATTAGTACTAAGTAATGGGGTGGACAAGAGAAGTGCTTTTTTCAGTTCAACATAAAAACATTTAATTTTTTCATCAGGACTAGAGGTATTGTATAACCGATCCCAATTGTTGGTGCTCAACTTTTCATTAAGAACTGGAAAATTGGTTTTACTGAAATTAAAAGGCATTTCAGGATGAATTGTTTTAGTATTAGAGGAAGAATATGAACTTTTGTTATTGTTGGATTTATGTGTTTCTATGTGTAAAATAAGAGGCGGGTGGTTCTTGTCAACTTTAACAAGACCGTCTGACTCTTCAACATAACAATGAATGATTTTCTTTCTTGATATTTTACAAGACTGAAAATTAGTCAAACAAAGGTCGAGGGTTCTACCTTTGTAATTTAAAATATTATTTAGGGAGTTTAGATCATAGAAATTCATTATTCTATGTAAATGTAGTAAAGCACCTCTAGCCTCCAATTCAGGGTTTACATCTCCCAACACATCATTATGATGTTCTGATGTCACCGGAACGACATTATCAGAAGCATTATCCCTAGGGGAGTAAGAGGGAGGAGATTGAACCAGATCGCTGTTATCTTCGACTCGGACGCTAATATTGGGAGATTGGGGATTACTGTCTAATTCAGTATCACTACTATGAGGGTCAATTGTACAATCAGTGGCGGGGGTATTGATGTCAATATTGGAATAAACAATACCGGGTGGATGGTAAGTAGGTATATTATAATCTCCTATACATAACAAGTTACTACCTAGTAGTTCTTCTTTTTGGCAAATATTATCTGCGAATATTTCCATGGTCTCAGATTTGACTGGAGGGGGGAAGTAGCAGAGAGACAAAATAACATTCTGACCATGAATATTACATTTTACCCATAAAGATTCTACATAGATCTCGCATTGGTTTAGTGACGTCAGAGGTACAGCTCTAATATCATCTTTACGTATCGCAAGGATCAAACCACCCCCTTTGGATTTCTTGGTAGAAGAAGGATCCCTATCTTGTCTGAAAACATGATATCTCTGGTCAAACAACTCGCCAGAGTTGACACCAGGTGTTAGCCAAGTCTCAACCAAAGCAATCACATCATAGTCTTCAGCCAAAACATTTAAATAAAACTCGGTTGTTTTAGAGTTTAGACCACGGGTATTTTGGTAAAATATTCGAATTCCTTTTGAAGAATTTGTATTTACGATAGGGGAGCGAATGATTTCAGTGTTGGGCTTAACTGTATTATGTGTGTTTGTGTTTTTCCTCTGTTTAGAGGAGTTGTCTTGATTTATTGAAAATTTATTGAGTTTTGATTGACATTATATGTTGGCAATTGTGGTTGTTGTTGTTGTGGCGGGGGTGGAAACTCATAGGGTGGCATGTAATGTGTTTGAGGGGGGAGGTGACGTGGAGGTGGAGGAGGGAGGATCATTCCCGGAAATGGAAATGGTGGCAGCATAGGGAACTGATTCTGTGGTGGTAAAATTACATTGTTTGGGTGTCCAGGATTCCAAAGTTTACTAATATTATGTTGATTATTAGCAGAAGAGAAGTGTGTTCGGGGTAGTGGAGGTCCGACTGGCAGAGGAGGGTAATTATTATGATTAAATGGAGGGGGCCCTATGTCACCATGAATCAGACATGGTAAGTTACTCTGATGTGAACAACTACTTTGTGAAGTTACTCTATATCTATATGATCTATTGTTACCATACTGTATGTTATGTTTAGGTTTATTATGATCATTACGATGATATGTGTCATAGTTATACTGACCTGTCTTATGATGGTTTATATTGTCATAAGTACGGGTATTGGAATAAAGTTGACCAAATATTTTTGTCACTATTTTCCTTGAAACCAATTTCTTGCCCTTTAAGTTCAGATGGAGTCCGTCATTACTAAAGTGACTATGTTGAATAAAATTTGTTGGGTCAATGAGGTCAAAGTTGTCAAATGTTCTAATGAGATGTTTTAATTTACTATTCAGTTTTACTATGTGGGGGTTTAAATGACGGCGATCATTTCTTGGAGGAATCATGATGATTAAAACTTTAAATAGTTTACATTTGTTGTATAGTTTTTGGAAAGATCTCATGAGATCTTCAAATTTGGTTTTAAAAACATCATTTGAGCCAGCAAAAATACAAATCTGGGTGTCTTGGGACAATTTACTAGGTTTTATGGCATCTACAATAAAATTCAAAGTTTTACCTGGATGAAAAACACAATTTACCCTACATCCAGATTTCACATATTGTTTGATACAAGATTGCATTTCTCTGCAATGGCTATCACCAATAAGAAATTAAGGAGCGCGGTAGCGCTCCGACCCGCCAAGTCAATCGAAATAGTTCGCGCGCTACCTAGAGTATACTATACGCGACAGCATAAGTAGCACATTTCGTGTAGTTGTAGGAGAAAAAGTACAAGTGATGGAGGAAATTGAACTACATATACAGATTGGGGCACGATAATAGACAAGCTTTTAAAAAAGAAACATCGAAATCGTTTGAGTTAAGTTGGTCAAAACCACACTCTAAAAACGTCATTTTTTTTCAAAAAATTCTGCTTCTTCTTTGACGTTGACCGCTCTACAGCCAAAACTACTGGACCGATTTTCATGAACAATGGCTCATTTTTTTTCTTCTGGGTGGTAGGTGTGCCTTTTTATGGTTTCATTATCCCAAAAGCTACCATTTGGCCGTTAATTAGGAAAAGGATCATTTTCAGAGAACAGAATAACATTGGAGTATAGATATTTAATCTAGTTTAGCATGTATATACCTATTCACTCACAAACCTTTCAATTCACATGTCCCGATGTGAAATTGTGTAAAGGTATACTAACCCATAAATAGTCGCCGTAGCTGAGTGAGTTAGCGCGCTAAGCTTACCACGCATGGTGACCTGTATTCGATCCCCAGCTGGTCAGGAATTTTTCTGCACATTACTTGGGTGTTTGGGGTCCACTCATACCTCGTGAGGAAAAATGAGTAGTTACTGAATAAGTAACGACCAGTGGCGTTACCAGAGTAAAAATAAATTAATGTAATAGAATTTGAAAAGTAATGGAGGCTCTTAGTAATGCTGCGCTACCCACAAAATTTGTGAAGAGGCCTTGTTCTTGACCTCAAATAAATTCATACATACATACATAGGTATATTAAACCTGTAATGCCCAAGGAGTGAAAAAGACAAGATTTTTTTTTCTTCTAAAATGTTTGTTATATTAGGTTCAAAAATGTAAAAAAAATCTGTAGTACCCAATGTTACATAATATTATGTATGTGTAACATGAATGACATAAATGTTTGGGGACCTTTCTCAGTAGGAAATGTAGAAGTTTCATAGAAAATTTTGTAAAAGCCCCTACACTACCTAATACCTATTCCTAATTAGGAATGTAGGTACCTATTAGGTACATAGGAAGTGAAAGGCTTCCCTCCCTATCCAATTCTCTCTAGTAAATATTTCTTTCGCTGGCCGCTAAAAAGTTTATTATACAAAGTAAAGTAGAGTGAAGCTTTTATGTGTTGCAAAAACCACGTGCCATCATCCAGATCAGTTAGCTCAGTGGTAAAGGCGGCACTGTGTGAAGGAAGAGATGCTAGAGGTCCGCGGGTTCGAAACTCAGCTGGAACGTGTCAGTTATTTCTTTTTAACAAAATACTCTTTACTTATTTTAATTTTACATAATTTACATTAAATTTAGTGAGTTAATGAGGTACTATTACCCTTTTTGTTGTGGGTTGTGTTGTACCTCATTTATAATATACAATAAAAAATTAACAGTTAAAAAAATATATATTTATACATTTATTACTTGAAAAACACAATAAGCTTCGTTCTCAGTATTCTTTCACAGAAATTAATTGTAAAAATACATAGTTATCCTCCCATTTGGGGTTTTTACCACATAATAATACATCTTGAGCATACTGCTGGATTAATGGGACGATAATAGACAAGCTTTGAAAAAAGAACCATCAAAATCGTTTGAGTTAAGTTGGAGAAAACCAAACTTTAAAAACGTCATTTTTTTCATCATTTTGTGCTTCTTCTTTCACGTTGACCGCTCTACAGCCAAAACTACTAGACCGATTTTCACAAACGATGGCTAATTTTTTTCTCGTGAGTGGTAGGTGTGCTTTTTTATTGTTCTATTATCCTAAAAGGGATATTTGGCCCTTAATTGGGAAAAGGATCATTGTCAGAGCTCAGAACGAAGTTGGTGTATAGATATTCAGTATCTAGTATGTTATCACTCTCCCAGATGAGTCAAAAGTCGCATATCTACTTTTTAGGTGAATGAATAATTTGGAGAAGGATACTGTGCTTAGTTATGAATATCAAAATAAAATCTTTATCTTCACATTCAAACTGTTTCATTTATCAACACTTGTTCCTTTAAAGTCATTATTTAATAGGTATGTTAAATAGTTTTATATTGAAACAACATGTATCATACACCCCACACCTATGCACGGCCACTACAAAAAGTTATAAGATCCCCCAAAAAATATCACTTCGTGACATAAAAAAAGTCCCGCCAAGTCGTTCCCCAAAAATATTTCAGTTCCCAAATTCATCCCTCCCTTCCCAAAAAATATATTAGTTATTTGTGACCTCCCCCAAAAAAATTATTGAAATCAATTTATGGCCCCGCCTTTTATTCATTCACCTAAGTGCAACAGTATACTTATTAATAGCCTCCCCTCTCTCTTTCTTCTAATGTCCTCTTTATTTTGTTCCTTGTTGCATGTTGGAAAGTTTCCTTTACAAACTCAGAACTTAAGTCTTATTTCCTTGCTCCTTTCACCGACTTGGGTTCTTGGCGGAGTACCACCCAGCAGGTCCGTTCTTAGCCGAAGAAACTGATGTCTTGGTTCTTTTCTAAGATTATATATAAATGTAGACATATGTAAACATGTGATCCTTGAAAATGAGCCTGAATCGTGACTTGATCTGATGGTCCAATTCTCGTTGGTGGCAGATATTTTGCGACTTAGATACAGCATCCTTCCCTAGCCAGCGTCGATGGCATGTTGAATACACCGGTTCCCTTCAGAACACCGAAGTTAAGCGACATCCAGCGAGGTTAGGACTTGGATGGGTGACCATTCAAATTCTAATTCTCGTGACGCTGGCTTTTCCCGGCCCCACTCAGGCTGGGTGAGGTCAATGTGAGTAGCAGGTTTGTGAGTTTCCTGCGAATGGAGGGTAAAACCCCCGTCGTGATATGACCATGGCAGTTGAAAGCGACGTTAAACCCCACAAAAAAAAAAAAAAAAAAAAAAAAAAAATTCTTTAAAAATAGCACTGTCTATTAGATTCATATATTTATCATTCCCAGTTAGTGGTACTCCGCCAAGAGCCCAAGTCGGTGAAAGGAGCAAGGAAATAAGACTTAAGTTCTGAGTTTGTAAAGGAAACTTTCCAACATGCAACAAGGAACAAAATAAAGAGGACATTAGAAGAAAGAGAGAGGGGAGGCTATTAATAAGTATACTGTTGCACTTAGGTGAATGAATAAAAGGCGGGGCCATAAATTGATTTCAATAAATTTTTTGGGGGAGGTCACAAATAACTAATATATTTTTTGGGAAGGGAGGGATGAATTTGGGAACTGAAATATTTTTGGGGAACGACTTGGCGGGACTTTTTTTATGTCACGAAGTGATATTTTTTGGGGGATATATTCTTCATGACAGCATTGGTGTTAGTAGTAGATTGGGTAGTGTGATGATCTTGTCTGGTAGTAGATCTTGTCTGCGCCTCTGGTACGGTTTCTTCCACTGCAACACACTCCTCTGCTGCTTCCTGAAGATTTTCAACTGCCGCCGCCTCCGCTGCCGCAAGTTCCTCTTGAAGAGAGACTTCATGATGCATGAGTTGAGTGCTGGATCCAGGTGGAGCTTCAAGTACCATTTGTGAATTTGATAAATTTAGAATTTTCTTCACTTGATTTTTGTGGCTAAGTTGTGTTGAGTTAATTGTACTTTTACGTTTGTAAGATGATAATTCCGATTTTAATTGAGATATTTCATTGTTCTGTATTTTTATTTTATTGTTTAGTTCTTGCTCAATGCTTTTGTTGGTTTGCAATTGTTTATCTGATTCTATAATTAATGCTTCATTATTTTTATACTCTATTTTGTATTTATTTTCTTAATGTATTTTTTGTTGTATTTCTTTTCTTAGTAACTCGGTTGCATTTTTTAACATTTTGTCTTTTTCAGTATTGGTTAAAATTAACTCATTATATTCTTCAATCACACCAATAATTTTATTTAAAAGTGATTCGGGAAGCTCTACTACATTATTATCTTTGAAATCTTGAAGTTCCAAGTAAATGTCATATGCTACGTCTTGAGTTTTATCTTCTAATTTATCAAGAAAATTAAGATTCATCTTTTGCTTAAGTGCCAAGATGAGTTGTCTTTTTGTCAAGCTCATAATTTATTTTTGTGAAAAGTATTATAAAAAAATGGACATGAGTAGTGAGAGTGAATTAGTTGATGTTTAACACTACTGTCTGTCTTATCATTTGAGGTATAATTTGAGGTTTTGTAGAAAGACTGTTAAAATAGTGGTTATTATTATAAAAGTGATATTATCAATTCAATAAGATTGAAGTTTTGTCAAAATATTGTGGTTATTGTCAAAATCACTACGTTTATTGTAATAGTTAATATAACAATCACTAGTTACACAACGCAAATATCGATATTTGCTAAACTAAAAGACTTATCAAAAGATTGTTTTCACTGACGAAAAAAATGTCACAAATAAAATATTTTGGTCACTAGAAGTAAATTTTTTGTCGGTTTTAAACTATTTTAAAATTATTTTTAAATTTATAACTTGAGGAGCGGAAGTGAATCGTGTTTGAAAATGATCTTAATGATTAAGATTTAGTAATTTGAAATTGGGTAGTTGTGATATCACGAAAGTAATTAACACAAACTTTAAAAAAAGCAATCTTATCTTTTCAACTCTCAAGTGATCTCAGACATTATACTGGATGGCCAAGACTACAACACGGGAGTTTTGTTTCACTGTGGCTTTACATTCATGAACGAGAAAAAACAGGCTGTGAAGTACTCATCTTTCAAACTAATAGTGTAGGTATAATATATGTAGCCATTCACTGCATCTTGAGACTTATCGTTCGATACCTACATATTTTTTCCAAACAGATCTTTCCATTGCAACTTACGTTTGTCATCCATTGCAGGCCAAATGAAGCATGTCCTCACGTAACAGCTACTCTAATATCCGCATCCATGTCTCAGGTGCAGCCATCTTGCAAGTTATGGTCCATTACTCAGGCGGCATATAAAATGCTGACTTCTAGAGTACTATGTTTAAAAAAAGGGTTTGATTGTGACTTTAGTATGGTAACCACAGCATTGTCTCGTATTTCATGTCACAAAACGAAGCATAGGATGGCCCTCCTAATCTCCAGTCATCTCTATTAAATAGTGACATTCCACTCAATTTTAACCTCATAATTATAATAAACACCAAATTCGCATTCTTTTGTTAAGGTAGCTCAACTATTTTGGACTGATAGAGAACGCACTACCTAGAATGCAGAATTCATTAGTTATTTTGAACAATAATAGTCTTGAACTTGGAAGTTTTGATTTTAAAATTTCTTTAGAAAAATGAAGAATGAAAATAAAGTTTGATACTTTCCAGTTGATCAGAGTGAGAGCTTTTCAAATTTCAAAATAATGATCTCTCTCTCTCTCCCCTTCCGTCTCTCCCCCCCCCCCTCCCCCCCTAAAGTGAAATGTTGAAAAGACAAGAGAAAAGAAAAAGTGAAACTTTTTGATTGGCAAATATTTTGTTTTTTTAAAACATTTTGAAAGAAAGAGGAAAAAATTCGTGGAAAATTAAAAAGTTGCTCAAAGAATAAAAGGAAGGAGAGAAAAAAAGTTTCTGAGACAATAAAAAGCATCAGAAATGATTGACTGTAGAATCGACTGACTGAGACACGATGGCGCCTGCCAGTCAGCAGACGGAAACACATTCTCTCCCTCCCCTCGATCAGAAAGTAAATTCTAGGACGATCAATCAGCGCCGACCTCAGAAATCTAAACTGCTGCCTCGCGCCTGACGCACCAAACCATGAAACTGTTCCGGCAGCATTATGAGCTCAGATTACGACCATCAGCATTTCTTGATAAAGAGATTGTATCTTGTTATACTTTTCTTGAGAAGTGACTGAGTATTATCTTCTTCTGTCTTGTTTTCCTTCGTGCTTGTTATCCTTGTCTTGTATACTTTCTTTTTTATCTCGAATATACCATTTTTTTATGTACCTACATGTGTTGTTTATATTTGTCTGTTGATATTTGCATTACATCCGTGTTGTTTCTCTCTGTACCATGAAGTCTGGAATATGTACAGTACCTAGAATAGCACTTTATTTTGCTTATATCCATCCCGCATTTCTGGATCTTGACTCTTTTTCATCTGCAGTTGATTCAATCTGCTCTTTGATCTCTTTCTCTCTCTATCTATGTCTCTCTCCCTCACATATTACGTCGTTACTTTTATCATCATTTTCTTTATTTTTATATTCTGGTAGTCTGGCTGGGGTATTATAAACAGGGAGTAGACCAGCAGTCTGGCTGGGGGACTATAAACCGGGAATAGACCAGCATTGGCTTGGTTCTGGGGACCCTTGTCAATTATTAGCCTCCTTGTAAAGACAGTGGTAGAAGTGCTGAGTCATTCTTCCACTGTCTGGCTACCATCGTTCACGATGACGCCACCCTATGATGATGATGATTATTTACAATTACTTACATTCAATGGTTAAGGTGTATAACCGTTTAATATACATATATTTTCTGAATTTTTTTCGACAGAACAAGGGTCCTTAGGACTTTTCGTATAATATTATTATTTATAAAGTCTTCATTCAACTCTTTGCTGAGTGAATTTTGTATGCCAATGTACCTTTTTCAAGAACAACTCGGCATTTTCCAGGGAAAGTTTTTTCTTCCTGCTCTCCCGTTATTCCAATAGCTAGACGCATTTCCTATTGAACATCTCATCGGAAACAAGGAAAAGGAAAGAGGCCTAGTCCCTCCCCCTCCCCAGCACTTCTCCCTGGCGTTTTGTATCAAAAGCCATCAACTATCTATTATTCATAACCACTGCAGCGATGGCCGCAGACTGGGGGAGGAGAAGTGCAGGAGGGAGGGGGAGGAGACACTTGTGAGGGATATTATAATTGAGAGACGAAGGAAATCCGAAAGGAAAATAAAAACGAATGTGAACATACACTTGGAAGATGTGAGCAGTAATGTAAGAAGACACTGAAAACAACGGACCCAACAATAGTCGCGATGGGCTGGATCACAAAAGGTAAAATCAAGTAAGGATCCTAATTTTCGTTTTGGTTAATCGGTTCTTAGCCATAGAGGTCACAATTTGTATGGGTCACCTAAGAGAAAAAGTCGCAGGTGAAATTACAAACAAAGGGAGGCAAATATGAAAGGGGAACTTTACTATTTATAAAGTACTATTCTCAACTAACTTACATTTAGAGTCCCAAATAATAGAACAAGAAATGACCCAAAAATCTTTTTGCAATTCCACACTTACAAAATAACAATCTATTAAAGCCCCCAATTATAAATGACATGAAAATTTATAATGAACTTGAAGAAAACCCCAACATCTTCTTGTAGTAAATTTGTGTATGAATGAGTATGTGAGTGATAATAGTGTCCGTGATTGCTTGCAATTGATGGTTCCATCCATTATTGAGAGTGTAGGCTACTATTAATACTTCACTTCATGTCACTACACGTTCGTCAATGAAAATATTCCAGAAAATGCAAAAGTGAGACAAGATGGGAGGAAAGGGTCGTTGAGACAGAGATGGAATAGGAGGGGTAGAATGAGAGACACCGAGATAGAAAGACAAGGGAAGTATACAATGGGAGGGGGTAGAATTCGAGATACAGAGATAGAAAGAGAAGGGAGATATATAATGGGTGGGGGTAGAATAAGAGAGGGAGAGAGGAGAATAAGAGACATGTAATTCAATACGAATGCTTTCTTCTTCAGGAACTACTTCGCTAACAACTTTCTACGAGAAACTTAACTCTTTTATCATTTATTTATTTGTTTTAACAAGGTACGAGTAACATTTACTTGGAACAAGCACAGTCCTAGTCTCCTAGTACTCTCTCTGCTGGAACAATGCCTCATGGATGCGTTGGACTATATCAGTTTTGTGTTATTGTGTTATTGTTCTATACTGTACTAGCGGGCTGTCGCCCGCTTTGCGGGCCGAGGCATGGCCGTGAAAGCAAAAAATCCTTTTTCGCCAATGGCAGGTGTTGTAGTGGGAGTTTCGAAAAATCCCGTCTTATTGCACATCTAGACTATAAGACAAAGCTACCTACCAAATTTCAGCTTCCTAGGACTTACGGTTTGGGCTGTAGAGCGATGATCAGTCAGTGGTCAGTGAGTGTCTTTGACATTTATATATTAAGATTTCGCTATGTGCCCGTAGTCCAGAGTTACCGAGTTCAACTTCCGGCTGGGGCAGACTTTTCGAAGAAAATTCTGTTTCCTCCATACACGTGAGACTAGTATTTCCGGCCCAGGCTGGGTGAGGTTAATGTGGGTAATTGGTACGATTCCCAGCGAATCGAGGGTAAAACCTCCATCCTAATCCACGACGTTAGATCAAATAGAATCGTTGGCGTTAGGAAGGACATTCAGCCGTAAAAAATGTGCCAAAACCGACCAATCTCAACCATGAGGTTGAACAACGTCGACCCTGCTTGAGCAGAATAAGACAGAATAAAAGAAGACTGTCTTTAGCTATAAAGATATCATTAGTTATTGATATTATGTATTCCATTTTCCATTGCCTATTTCTGACTGTTTCTAAAAAGATTAGAATCAATGCAAAAGAAGATCTGATTGTACCAAGTGACTTCTTCGACAGTGTAGCTCGTGTTTTTGGTTTTTTGTTATGAATAGCTAACATTGAACAGACATAGTACATATTATTTGCATTCTGGAAGAATTCTGATTGATTCTACCCTTTTCTTTATTATCGACCCCATCAAATATTTTTCCCATTTCTTTTTGGTGAAGTGAGATACATGAACATGCATAGAGTTTATAGTGACATTTAACCATGAGGGCTATATCTTTAACGCCTTACGATGGCAATCTAGAGGTGCATAAAATTCACCCTCCATAGAACTTACCACTGTCCTCTTTTAAGGTATAAGAAAAAGCTTAGCATCCCAGCTTTTGAGGCGTGACGTTGTATTGCTATTTTATTTTCCAGTAAACCACAGCAGCAGCAACATGACACACTGTAAGGTATCAGCAATGTGGAGAGAATTCCACAAATCCCTTTTCCAACATTCCACTTGTACTGGTTGAGCTTTTAAATCCCGCCTCCGGAATTGGAAACTTCGAGCACGGTGATGGCGTAGTGGCGGTGGAGGTATTAGAAAATTTCACGAAAATTATGCTAAAAATCTTTCTTGTCGTCTTTTAGTTTTTCGTTTGAAACTCCAAATTTGAAATTCCAACTACAACAAGAAGAAATCTTTTTCCTCTTGAAACACGAAAATTTCGCTTCACACACAATCTCTTCTTGTCAACTGGCGATAAAATTAAGTCGGCGAGTAACTTGTTTAAAATTTTGGGATTTACTCGAGACTGAAAGGCAAGGGGAGGGAGGGAGGGAGGAGAGGATTAGAGAAATGAGGACGGGCGAGCTGCCTTTCTCCTCCTGTAATACTGTTGGAAGGTAAATACTGCTCCCTCTTATGTCCCGGCAATAAGCTTTAACAGAATTAGAGTATCATATCGCAGGAAAAGCTTTTATACAGCAGCACATTTTCCTGCAGTCGAATTGGGAGCGCTTTTGAAAATTGAGGAAAGCTGATGTTAAAATTGTTATTACATTGAAACACTTGTGTTTGCCGGAGCTAACAAAAGCTAGTCAGGTCATTAAAGAGGAACAATTCTTGTTTCGTGTAGGTTCCCACTAGTTCTGCCTTTTCTTTTAATTGAATTTCTGGCGGGGAGTTTTCCTGCAAATGTTTCCCTGTTCAGGGAACTGTTTTAATTATATTAGCCATGTACTAATGCGGGCAAGTGCAGCTTGGATTGTCTGAACGAAGTTTTATATAGTCCCTCCACCAGAAGTTCTTTTACTAGGTATTAATAGCTAGAGAATAAGTTTGTACTCCTCATAATAATAGTAGTTGAGTGGTTTCTCATTCTTAAGTGCGGGTATTACAAACTCTATTATTAAGTACATACATACTTATGTACAACATCGATACAAACCAGCTTTATATCGATAAGAAAAATTAATCATATTAGATACATAATATGTACAGTTGTACACACATAAAAAGTGAGTCTAAGCACCTCTAATATACGGCATTTCAAGAAAATAATATTTAAAATATCACCTCGATGTAGGCACTACCACTTGCGACGGAAATTGCTCCTCTGTCGATATGCCAGAAGGTAAACATATAAATTGTTTGTTGTGCGTGCTGTTTTTTACATTACGCTCTAAAGTGGCTTTTTATGCAAAGTATTATCTTGAGCCCCATATTGGGCGCATTTGAAAGCCATCTTGTTATCAATGGTAGCACATACCTGAAGTCGTTTAAGCGAATGTACATATATTCTTAAGAGGCTTGATTTAATGCATTCAACAAACTCTTAAAAATATATGATTAACTACAAGAATAACAACTACCCAGTAATGAGTGTAGGTACAAGAACAAGTAGTATTGAGTGTAGCTACAACAACAAGTAGTAATGAGTGTAGCTACAACAACAAGTAGTGTAGCTACAACAACAAGTAGTGTAGCTACAACAACAAGTAGTGTAGCTACAACAACAAGTAGTAATGAGTGTAGCTACAACAACAAGTAGTAATGAGTGTAGCTACAACAACAAGTAGTAATGAGTGTAGGTACAAGAACAAGTAGTAATGAGTGTAGGTACAAGAACAAGTAGTATTGAGTGTAGCTACAACAACAAGTAGTAATGAGTGTAGCTACAACAACAAGTAGTGTAGCTACAACAACAAGTAGTGTACAACAACAAGTAGTGTGTAGCTACAACAACAAGTAGTAATGAGTGTAGCTACAACAACAGGAGGAAGTGTGTGTGAGAAGGAGAGTCATGTGATACTCCTGCCAGATTTAATCTCCAGTCCTCCACTCCATACCTTAGGAGGCACCATAAAGAAAGAAAGTAAGGTATATGCCTCCAGGGATCTTCTCACTCGAGTTATGCATAAATCACCTCCATCACACCCTTCCCCCACCTTCTTTCTTTCTTCCGACTCCATTCTTCCGAGTTTTTTCTCGGAAAATGTTCTGCATGGTCTTTCTTCTGAATTCTCTTCCCCAGCCTCCTGAACCCTCAACCGAATGTTGTTTTCATTTGCTTCTTCCATCTTCCCTTACTTACTAAACATGGGATCTCAGTATGTTGGAGTCAAACCTCATAAAGTTCATTTTTGTACGAATTTTCGAAAAAAATATTCATATTATTTAATTCCCCCCTACTGGCAGAAGAATAATGCTAATAATCCCAATCTTTTCCGCCCAGGTCAACGCGTCATTTCATTAAAATAGTCAGATGATCTTGCAATACTTTCAATACCTTGGGGGTTATAAATGGAAAATATGTAATAATTGAAGCGTTTTACAAAACAAAATTATTTACCAATAGGAAAACTGCACTAAACAAAAGCTTTCGATGTAAAAAACAGTTGCCAGACGTATAACAAGACCAATCCCTATAAGAATATAAGTCCCTACGAGTAATGGCATGTTCCCTCTCTTTCTCCAACTCACTCAATATCTATTTCTGTAAGCTCTGTTGCTGCACTTGAACGAGTGAGATGAAGCTATTATCAACATGATAAATGGAAGTCAGAGAAGGAGCCAAACGTATATATTTTTAGTTTTTCCAACCTTTCTCTCTCATTCTCCTCCATTTCACTTTCTCTCTCCCTCTTTATCTATTTCTCTTTATCATCTACATCGGGATATCTTCCTCTCTCCTTCTCTTCTCAGACCCCCCCCCCCTCCCCCCTCTTTCTCTCTCCTCCAAATGTTTCCCTCTTTGCTGTTGCTGAACTCTTTTTCTACAGGGAGAGAGAGAGAGTAATGGCTGGATGGAAGTGCTACATACATTATCTGGAAGTGCAATTTTGAATTTAATGAGATAAAAGGAGTCCCAGCAGTACCAGGTGAATAAGAACCTTCACTAGGAGGAAGGGAGAGAGAGAATGAGCGTAACACTGTAAAGAGGTTAAGGGAGAGAAAGAGAGAGAGAGAAAGAGAGAAAGAGAAAGAGCATAACACTGTGAAGAGGTTAAGTGATAGAGAGAGAGTGGAAGAGTGTGATGAGAGACAGAGCATAGGATTGAGTTAGAGTAGGCGTGAGAGGTATAGAAAGTGTGAGAAACAAAGATAAGAAGTACATGAAAGAGAGAAGCAGAGATGGAAAAAGCGAGGAAGAGATAGGGATCTCCTGTTATTATTATCTATGTATTGGGAGGGAAGGGCGGGGGGGGGGGGGCGTCTCCCTGGGGACCAATAATTACCGGGATATAACGTTCCTGTTTGCGAAATATGCGCTCGCACTCTCCAGCGGAGTGTTGTTCCAGCTGCTGGAGAATATACCTGGAGTGGCTGGAGTGTGGATGTGGGGGTGGGAATATATTAGCGGGCGAGGAGGGGGATTGGGAATTTATTAGCGCGAGGTTAGGGCGCGTGCAATATGCTGGAAATGAATAAGAGGCCTCCGTGGAAATAGACGTCTTTATTACGCGGAAGAAATTGTGTGGGAAGGCTCCCTGGGGAGGCGTGGCGGTCTGGTGCTATGCGAGGTCCTTGGTTCAATTCCAGGCAGAGCAGATACGCCTTGGGCAATAGCGTGTTTTCAGGCGTATTTCATTTTTTTGTTAAGGAGCAGACTAAAATAGAATGGTTACATTGTATCAGAAATAATTATCTCCGTGAAGATATTTCTCCTAGTCCAAACTGTGGCCATAATATTACTGTACGTACCTACACAGTTGTGTCAACTTTAGGTAAGCGCACTGCACTTGTAGGTTCTGCGTGATGATAAGGAAGGTAGTGTCCATGTTTCCTCTTAACTGCGATTTGATTAGTAGGTTTTTTACTGAGCTCATCTTTCATTGTGTCCTTCTCCCTCCATTTCTCATTTTCTTCCTCCTCCTTATCCTCTGCCCAGCCTTGGCCCGCACGTGAGCTGATCCTGAGAAACCCGTCAAGAATATCATTTTCCAATTTTCATATCTGAAAGAAATGGAAGGTCAAAACGTCAAAATAATTCAAAGCACAAAATTTGAAAGTCTTCTTAGAAGAATACTGTACATGGAAAAATGAAACATATTTCATGTTGGTTTTCAGTATTACCCGTGAAAAAGTGAAGCTACAACTTTTCCCTGAAAAGACCAAACTTATTTCTGTTTTGGCATTTTAAGGATAGACCAGACATTTTCTATGTAGGTAGACAGTAGCTACGAAGTTATCCCTCAAAGTTCTCAATACTCTTCCAAATTGCAAATAGAATATTTTGAAGTTTTAGGGCTTTAGAGTTGTTTCGGAGGAGATGTATTTTATATTTATCATAAATTCATAAATATTCATTTTGGGACATCATTCTGAAAAAGGGGCTTATGATAACAGGAAACTTATAGAATATCTAGTCTCGGAAGTAAAAAGATACAGAAAATAGATGGAATTCAAAAGAAAATGACTAGAGAAAGGTAGAAGTGCGGATGAAATTAGAGCATATGAATAGGAGAAGAAATTTGAGAAGGGAAGAATGAGAAAGAGGAGAATATAGAGAGAAGCTACAAAGTTCATATGGAAAGCACTTTTCATTTTTCTTTTCTTTAGAAAAAAAGAAGGGAAAATGACAAATGCGAGTACATTGTATGGTTCCCGATGTTTTGTGTTAAAATGACAAAGGTCTATGAGTGTCCTGAATACCCCACCATCGCCATCCCATGAAGCTCTTCTGAAAAAAAAAAAGAAAAAATGGGAAGACTGAAATATTTTCGGTAGTGACCCCCGTCCCTATAGTCTCTTATTTCTCTGTTTGGTGTGGTGGCTGTGTGTTGGGTTACACAATAACAATACTTGGGGAGGGAAATGGGGTGAAAAAATGCCCCAGTCATCCCCCCCCCCCCCCCCGGGTTTCATTGTACTCAATGGTCCTCTTGTGATAGTCGCTGTCTACGGGGTGAGATTTAAATTTCATTATGTAACTCTGTAGTATACGATTCTAAACGCAAAATATCTGAAAAGTTGTCAACAGCTTAAGATGAGCTTGAAGAAAATATGTACGAAATTAGAAATATATAAATGTATTTTTTTTTATATTCTCTATGTAAAAAACTCAAATCTGTGCGCGTCTGACTGGCTGACTATGTTCTCTTGGGGTTGTCTCCTTACAATACTACAGTCCAAACGATAAAATAATATATATTGAAATTTTCATGAGAGTTGACCCTCCCTAAACCAACGTCAAACTACCTAATAAATTATCAAAATTATAATATCTGTTACCATTGTTAATTTATCGGAATTTCTGGTCCAATAATGATTCAAAAAGGACGCCAGGCACGGACAATAACCTCAACGGAGACTAAGTGCCTGGATTTAGATTTTTAGATAGTCCGATATAACAAGCTCGTTACTATGTATGACCGCTGGCGCTGCAAGCTATATTTTTCATTTTTATCAAGGTGCCAAATGATATTGTGGTAAAACTTAATTTATTAATAAATAATATCTGAAGAGTAATATAATATGTCTTAGTGTCTTACTGTCATACAATTAACAATTAATAGCAATGACGACTCAGTATTTGTCATAAAAGTAAGAGAAGACAAAAAATGTGTATAAAAAGAAAGATTATGGAATTGAAATTCACGGTTTTTCAAGTCAACGTATCCGAATTCGGTTTTTTAATCAAATCTAATAAATAAATTACAACATATTGTTGTGCTAACTGGTAAACTTTATATTATTTCAGGACATACCTTCAAGCTTTTAACGTGTACAGAATCTCTATTTTAGTCTGATAGCCTGATCTTCGTTAATGAAATGATAGTTGGAACTTAGCTTCTTACTACCTAAGTTAGACTCAATTTTTTTTACTTCCGAGAAATTTCTAATATTAGAAATCGGAAGTATTGTGTTCGTTTTTGTAAAAAAAAATATTTTTTTGCTCCGATTTCAATTTTTTTCATATTTCTGGACGTTTCATAACCTCCTGAGCAAATTTGGTTTTGTGTCCGTCTGTCGGTCTGTCTGTCTGTCTGTCTGTTAAAACGATTCCTTGTAACGCGCAAATCTCGGAAACTACTCGACCGATTTTGATGAAATTTTGCACACATCTAGGAGACATTCTGTAGATGGTCCCATTTTAAATTCATCGAATTCGTACTAGCGGCTCTGGGTGAAAGAGACCATGCGCCTGACCACTAACTTTTTACTTAAATGCTTATATCTCGTGAACGGTACACCCGTTTTTGATGAAATTTTGTATGTATATGCATATTATTGTTTTACACAGGCTTTTTATATTTTCTTTTTAATTAATTTTAATTTGACTCTGATATTTAAGAAAATCCAAAATTTTGGACAAAAAAGTAAAAAAATAAGGACCACGACTTGCCGTTACAGAATTTTTTGTAAAATCTAGAATGTAGAAAAAACGGTTTTCTACCATATAAAACAAATTTGAAGAAAATCGGTTCAGTTGTTTTAGAGATACAAGTAATTTAGTATAAAAACTCAAAATTCGCACGTGTACACAATGTGAAACAATCACGAGGAAGTATTGTGTCCATAATTGGCAGTGTTTTTATCTTTCTACCATTATTTGTAAAATTTCTGATTGAATTCTCACGACCATCCTGTATAGATTTATGAAACATGAATTTTGACTTTCAGGAGGTGTGTGTGAATATTTCTACATCACACACAAGAGCACGAGACTTTTCATAATGGAAAATGCTTCTCCCTCCTCCACCTCCTCATCCAATACCATATCCTCTCCTCCATTAATCAAATTCTGGGTTTAGCATTTTGCGAAAATGCTCGGAAAATGGCTAGCTGGAGGAGCGGTACCTTTGCTTCTCCTGATGGCATTATGATACATAAATTACTTTCTGAGCTTTCTGGGGCTGAAAATGGCGAAATTCTGGTTTAATAGGATAACTTGCTGAAATATAATTGGAAAAAGACCTCTGGCGCATGTTGAATTACTTATGTTGAACATTTATATGAAAGATCGTATTACATGAAATTCCCGTCATCCCAAATATAATCTTCTTGGTAGACGCAATCCCTTGTCTCTAATGTCACGAGAGGACATAATGGCAAATGGTTCCTAAATCCTAATGCTTCCTCCTACACCTTTCCTTCAAATAAGTCTAAACATGAGGACAAATTTTCTCAAATGATAAACAAGAATAACGAACTTTTTTTTCCAACGAGTAACAGCTATGAGAGAGCAATATTTTAAATGCGTTTTCAAATATCTGCTTACCACAGAATCTATTATTTTTATAATATATTTACATACTTTTAATGAAAAGTAGTACATATTGGCAATTTGTATTATCATACATTAAGTTACAGTATAGGTACTAGGTATTACATGTACAATATGGAACATGGAATTACGTATTAACTCCCGTGTGTAAATACCCTCTTCTCTCTTTCTCTCCCCTCCCCATAACTATCAACCAGCCTCATCCCCTCGTGTTGCTCCACGGAGCACGGCCTTAATCTCCTCGGGAGAAAGTTGGAGAGGTAGCAGATATATGAGGGGGAAAGAGTCTTAAATTTTCTACAGCGGTAAACTTCGCCCGGAATTTTTCCAAAAACACGAACTCGTAAAGTTCTTTTCTCCTCCCGAGTTTGAAATTTCGGAATTCCCTTAATGGGGAAGAATTGTTGTAATGTGAGGTGTCGGAACTTGGAATTTGACTTTCAGTGAGGAGGGGAGGGAGGGGGTCAGGGGCGTGTGTGAAAAATTGGGCAGCTTTCCTTCCTCGGGTTATGTTTCAGTAATAGGACTCTTTCAAGCTTTCCAAATATAGCTTTAGATACATTATACATACCTATCAGCTTATTTTTGAAAATATTTTGCTAACGTGTCACACCTCATACTATAGCAGTACAGGTGTCATCAGTATTAGTTAGAGGCCCATTAGGAAAGTTGTCCAAATTATATGAATAATTTTAATCAACAAAGAAAAGAGGTGTCTGAATTTGTACCTAGCCTAGGGATAATTTCCTAAACCTCTAGCTTGCAAATTCAATTTCCGCCAGGATTATTCTGGAGGAATTATATATTTTCCAATTTTTGAAGATTTTACTTCCGAAAAATTGTGTTCGTTTTTGTAAGAAAAAAAATACTTTTTTGATCAGATTTTTGAACGTTTCATAACCTCTTGAACAACTTTGGTTTTGTGTTTGACTGTCGATCTGTTAAATGCATTCCTTGTAACGCGCAAATCTCAGAAACTACTGAACGGATTTTGACGAAATTTAGTAAACAAATAGGGGACATTCACTAGATGGTCCCATTAAATTCATCAACTTCGCACTAGCGGTTCTTGGTGATAGAGACCATGCGTATTTTGTGAAGTAAGACCTGGCACCATCTTTATCCCCAACAGATGAATAGTGAGTTAGTGAGGAAGTCAGGAGGTGTAGGCACGCCCTAGCTCAAACCTTCAGTTCAGTCCCGCCCTTTGTTGGCGGGACTGAACTTCAAGAATAGCCCACTCATCCGTACACCCGGACATGAAGAGGATTTCTGCGAAAATGTTTGTCCCTTCCGGGAATCGATCTCGCTACCTAGAGTGGCAGGGTCCAGCGTCAGAGGTTGTTGCGCTCTCCTGAATCTACTTGGCTAGAAAGAATCCAAGGATAAACTCTGGTAGATAATTATTTTATAACCCATAAGTTTCTTATGTGAAGTTATCAAGAAATACTAATTGAAAACAATAAAAGTAAATTTTATTGAATAATATGTAGTACCTACTCTATAATAAATAAATTATATGTTGCCTATAGGTACTACTATAGTAATAATCATTGTTATAATAATCTATAAATACATCATTTAATGTAAAAAAAGGAAAAGATTGTCGAGAGCGGTTAAAATCAATTAAGAAAATGACAAATCTGACAAAGGAGAAGGAGGGAAGAAAATATCTCTATTCTACTTGCCTGTCTTAGCTCTTGATGGTATTGAAAGAGAAGATGAAATTAATAAAGGATCGAATGAGAGAAGTGAGAGAGACAGAAGAGGAATTTCCAGCCCCATTGAGGAAGAAAACGGAAGCCATTGGACGAGGACCCAGACAATATTGTAGACGGGAGAGAAGAGAAGAAGGAAATCTTCAGAAAAAAAAGGAAAATATATATGAAGTAGATATATGTATATTGATTGTGATGTATAAAAATCGTGAGGCCTGGGTTTGACATTGGCGTGGTAGACTTATCATAAGAAAATTCTCTAGTGAAATAAATTGAGATAGAGAGCATTTTCTACCCCCCCTTTCCCTCTCTTTCCTCTACCTCAGCACTAGATTTCTTCTCTTTTTATCGTGTCAATTTCATTTCAAAGTCATCGTCTCTTTCTAGATTCTATATCTGTACCTACTCTGTGCTGTACCTAGACCTAGCACTACTCTGTGCTGTACCTAGCACTAGATCTGTCCCTACTCTGTGTTGTACCTATCACTAGATCTGTACCTACTCTGTGCTGTACCTAGCACTAGATCTGTCCCTACTCTGTGCTGTACCTAGCACTAGATCTGTCCCTACTCTGTGCTGTACCTAGCACTAGATCTGTACCTACTCTGTGCTGTACCTAGCACTAGATCTATCCCTACTCTGTGCTGTACCTAGCACTAGATCTGTACCTACTCTGTGCTGTACCTAGCACTAGATCTGTCCCTACTCTGTGCTGTACCTAGCACTAAATCTAGGTACCTACTCTGTGCTAGGGTATATTTATGAATCTTTTCATATTATGTGGTTGATTGTGTCTCATGAAAGTTCTAATTTCCAATCTTATGGCTATCTTTTATTTATTTATTTTCATAATTAAATAAATTGTTTAGGTATAAAACGAAATAGAGACATATATTCATAACCTTTTTTCCTCCAAGCACACACCCTGGACTTAAATAGTTATGACTTCTTGGTCTTCTTGTGATACACTGCCGATCCAATGTTACACAATACTTCAGCTTTCCATTTTGAAATCAATAATCCATGAAATTCTTGTTTAATGAAAACAAACAAATACGATAATATAGGTACCTTTTTAAGGTTCTTTGTTTTTATCGATATGCTAATAGAATATTATTAGCATTAATTAATAAAATAATATTTCTGCTGGCATATTTTATGCAAATGTTTATTATGAAATTAAAATTAGTTAGACCTTCTGCGTATTTTTTTTTTTTTTTTATTACCAAGCGAATTTAAATAAGGTAGAGATGTTTTTTTACAGCAGCTACCGGGACATCCGACGGGCATAAAAAGAAAATCAATAAATTATGGCATGGCTTTATTCTTGATGCTGGTGTCATGTTGATTCAGTTATAATAGTATAGAAAATTGATTTTTACTTAATTGTTTTACAGATTTTATGTACTTTGAGTGTCTCTAACATATCAGATTAAAAAGCTGTCTATTTACAGATTTTATGTACTTTGAGTGTCTCTAACATATCAGATTAAAAAGCTGTCTATGCTTTCTCTCTGTTTCAGACATGTTATGAAATGGAGAAGTACCTCAAAGAAGAGCCCAAACTGCCGTCGTTCAAAAAGTCAGACTTTGCAGACGGACCACGGTGGAACCTGTTCACTACCCCCGTCGTCCCACTCAGCAACTGGACCACCAAAGTGGAGGTAGTGGACCACCTGGATGACATTAGCCTTAGTGATAAGCAAGTGGACTCTTCCTGCTCCTCCAGCTCCTGGGATAGTTCGCTCAGTTGTGCCTTCAGGTTGAAAAAGGAGCGGCTAGATTTAGACTCGCTGGACGACGAGCCCTCGCCGCTGCAGCTGAAGTTCGTTGCCAAAGCGTCCAGTCAAGGCGAATCCATTCTTCCAACCCTCACCCCTCCTTCCAGTCCCGAATCAGGGAAAACTAGTATTAAGTGTTCTATGAGCGCGCCCATCAAGTTGACGGGCACGCCGCTGTTCAAATTCACCATGAAGGACACGCTCGGCCTGAGCAAGCTCTTCTGTGGTGTCGCCAACAGCACATTCCCCAGTGCCGCTATCATTCCGTCGTCGCTGGAAAGTTCACTGTCCAGCGGGAGACACAGCAAACTCGAGCTTTCGCCGGACGCCAGGAGGAAAACGCACAAGTGTCAGTTCTCCGGCTGTTCGAAGGGCTACACGAAAAGCTCGCACCTTAAAGCTCACCAGCGGACACATACAGGTAAGGGCCTTCAACTACTTGAAAATTGCTTTTCTCCTCCATTTCATAGGTAGGTATTGAATTTTCCTCAAACCTGACCATGCTCAAAAATTGATACATTCCATTATTTATATATTTTAAAGCTACATATTATAAATAACTCCTCTCATTCAGAGAAACTTTGTATTTTTCTAGTTTGTAATCTGACGTCCATTCCATTTTCATATTCTGTCTGATACTAAGAAATGTTTCGACAGGTCTACTTATCTTTTATTTTCCTTACCTAACATACTCGAGTGTCATTGAAATCCCACATCCAGTATGACATTTGCATTCTCCTCTTCACAAGGATACAACTCAGACTGCTCTCCATCATAAACTTACCCTCCGGACTGCTCTACGTTGTAATGCTTTCCATGCTGTGGACTTTCATTATTCCAGTCTGACCGTTCTCTACCACAGTTATGACTGTTCTCTGTAGATTTCCTGGATCATGATGAGGGACTCGAGAGCTGTTGAGGAAATGTGGAGCGTGATGAGAGCTTTCTGTTGCAGGGAGTTTACATTTTAGTAACGTTTTTTCACTCTTTCCCAATTTCCGTCCATCGCCCACCTACTAATATGAGCAAAAGTTTCCACGATGAAAATAACTCGCATTGTTTTTCTAGGATTACTTTCTACCAGAGTTATTGCTGTTTTCCCTATGCGAATTTGAAATTCCAAGTGGACTTCATCGCTTGGATGTCCCCATGGCCTAATTATATTAAATGTACGATTCTAGCTTTATATCAGCCGAACAATAGCACTGGAAATATAATTTTATAATGACGGAACAATAGTTAGGTATTTGCTTTTCTATTCGCACAAATTGATTGTAAACATTTCCAGTATACTTAAAGTTCAGTATACTACTATACTTCCAGTATACTTGTAACAGGCAAGACGGTCGACATGTTGACAATTCAATTTTAAAATTTCAACTGAAATTCAAATAACATAGTTTCATTGATTTTTTTTATCGCTTTACGTCTAACAGAAAACTAAAAACATGTACTATAAGTACACTTAGTACACACATCTTTAACTATTGGAGCACTGTATGACATAGACATTGAACAGGGAGAGTGGAGAGCCCAGAATGCAGCACACAACATTACCCTGGCTGGATGAGTACCATTTGAATATCCATGTCTGGGATATGTTCTCTAAAGTCTGGAGGACATTGCTACACCTCCTCTCCTCTCCGTTTTCAAATGAAATTTCGCTCTTGGACTTTTTTGCTCAAGTTTCTTCCTTACCACATACATTCTCTCCCTCTCCTGTTCTCCTCCCTCCCTCCTTCTTCTTTGCTTCACAAATTTACTCTCCGTCCCTGTATCTGCAATTTTCTTTACGTCTCTTTGTATTTTATATTAAATTTGTCTTCTCTTCTCTTTCTACTCCTTTGCTTTCTTCTTATTGTTTCCTAGAACCTCAACTTTACTTCTCTCCCTCCCCCTCTGAGTTCCTTCCTCATCTCCATCTAATAGTCATGCTTTCTCTCTCCCCCTCTGGCATTTCTGCGTTCTCTTATTGTCTGATGGTATTTTTCATATTGAAATTACATTGGCAAAAAATCTATTCTCTTTATAATCTCTTCTCCTTCTCCATCCTCGTTCATTTTTTGCTTTCTCAAGAATTGTGTTTAGGGAGCTTGGCAAGGGTGTAAATTTTATTTATTTTTGTTTAAATAAGAACAGTTATGGGTAGTTAATTTTCTTTTGTTCAAGAATAACTTCTTTTTCGATGTACAGGGTATCCCATTATAAAGGAGACATTCAAATATCTCGATAACTACTGACGATAGAAAAAAAATTCGTTCATGTCTGAACAAAAAGTTATGTTCATGTAATTTTGAGTATGGGGCCTGTAATTTGACCACTCTTCGAGAGCTCGCTATTTTAGGTTCGATTCCTGAAAGAGTCAAGTTGACTTGGTAACCTGTGAATCTGTAATTAAAATTCTGTGCTTTCTCCTTTTCCCTATGTGTTTTTCTCATCCATGTAAGAAATGGGTATATTTTATACTTACCTTCTCTACTAAACGATGGTTTTTCTCTCTGTATATGTCAGTGTCTCTCTCCAATTCAATTCTCTTGAGATTTATTTGCTCAACATGTCTTATTTTCTCGTCCTCATATCTACGAAATTCCAAACTTGTTCTAAATGCCCCCATGCTATTTTCCTGTTTGTTCTTCAAGTTTGCCTTCGTGTTTAGTTCTCTCTTCCTTCTTGTCAACATTTGTTTTCCTTTCTCTTTCATTTTCTTCAGGATTATTTGTGAACTTCCTCGTCTTCATCTGCTTCTCGATCTTTACTTGCAGTCTCAAATTTTATGGTCCGTGTGTTTCCGAGCTTTTCTTTTATGTTTTTGGGTGAAACAAATTTCGGTCCTATCAAGCTCTACTTCAACTGGTCAATAGTGAGAGTAAACTTCCCAAGTTTTTTTTTCATAACAAACTTTGGTGAGACAATTTGCATTATTGTCCACCACACAGTGCCCATAGTGGCACACAATATATTATTCACACCGTCTCGCACGAAACCGTAAAATAGATAACGGAATGTATGAACAGACTGGTCGCTCGATGTCCACATATGTTGCCGCTGAATCTATGCAAATTAGCCGGAACATAAACTACGTACCGAATTTAAACATGTGAAAATAATATACGAGTATGTAAATATATCATCCGTATGGGGTGGAAACATTGCGGACAAATATTGTGTGTATAAAGTGTGGCATTTTATGTATTTAATACAAATACATGATAGAGCACTCTTCTAACATGTGGATTACAGCTTGATCTCTTTTCTTCCCAGCAGAGTGAAAATAGCTTCCAATGATATCTGTCATGTCTGAAGATAGAGTTTATAAGACAAAACACTGTAAATAATGAGAAATTCATATTGAAAACAAGAAAATTCATAGAACACGTGATGGAGATAGTCTAGAAAGGCAAAGTCCTCTATAGGAAGCTCACCAAAAAATGGCTAACCCTAAGGGGAGAAATAATACATTCCTGAAAATAAGGACATGGAAGAATTTGTGGCACTGCTGGATACAGGTCTCATTCATTAAGTTTATAACTTGTGTACTTGCAAAGCTCCGTGCTTGTGGTCATGTGTTGCAAAGTCAGCGAATGTGTGATGCTGAATCAAAAAGTTAACAAGTCCCTTGTGAGTTGATTTGTTGGAGGTGAATCCCTGACTCATCTCTATTGAAGCAGGGGTCCCCAAATTATTCTAACTTGACAGTGCGTCCTGTTCTGGGCAATTTTAATATAAATCGGAATTATTCGATATTCGATATTGATTGTTCATTACATATAAGGAGGGAAAAAAAGAAAGGGTGAGGAAGAAAGTATTGTGACGTCACGTCGCGTCGGTGATTCACCATTGTTAGAAAGGAATAATATCGAGTTCCAGGAATAGAACAGTTACACCCTGAAAAAACATTCAGGACTTTGGGAAACAAGAGTAATTACTTGCGAGAAAAGTATAATCAATACAAAATTCAAAATTCCACTAAGAGGGGAAAAAAGACACAGAACATGTACCATTGTACAAATGTACATATATCTACCACCGCCAAGTCCAAGTGAGAGACCTCTTATCATGAGCAAGTTTAGCTTTTGAAATGAGGTCATTTCATTGTTAAGACGGGACACTGCGTTCTCGTATGGACAGTGCTGGCAATGTGGTTGTATACATATTGTTCTAGTGGGACCAGCGTGTAGAGAAATGAAACAATGCACTTTACTGATAGCGTAACGGTATACTGGAGGATCAGGATTTTCACTCCTCAAAGGTTTACAGGTCCCGCCACACCAACAGTTTGTTATCTGGAAACAGGGTTACCAAGTCGTACGATAAATTGTAAGAGTGGGATTTACAAAGGTGTGATTATTTATTCTGCATCCTCACCCATATCCTCGACACTCCCCCAATCTCTCTCTCTCTCTCTCTCTCTCTCTCTCTCTCTCTCTCTTTCTGTAGCTCCTACTGCTCCCTCCTACTCTACTCTATCCTCCACTCATTGTTCTCCCTGCTAGTCGTGAGACACCTCTCTGTCTCGTTCTTCCTCCTCCTTCTCTGCCCCGCCCCACCGCATTCTTCTCGTCTCTTTCCTTTTGTCTCTCTCCATTATTCAAATGACATTTTACAACCCGCAAGCTATTATCTTCTCAATAGTATACACAAACACTCTCTCATCCTCTCCTTCTTTCTCTCTCTCTCTCTCTCCCTCTCTCTCTCTCTCTCTCTCTCTGTCTTTCTCTTTCCCTCTCTCTCTCTCTTTCTCTCGCACACACTCACACACACACACACACACACACTCTCCTTCTTTGAAAAAGATGATCACAACATTGCGGGGATTCTGGAACTGTGCCTCAGCAAATTCTTACTAAGCGACTTACTGGGCTGGTGAAGAATTTGGTCTCATTACCAAACCAGACTCCCTCAGCCAGGTGAAAGTTTCATAGAGAATCGGAGAGAAGGATATTGTGTATGTGTGTGTTAGAGAGAGAAGGATATTGTGTATGTGTAGGAGAGAGAATGATATTGTGTATGTGTAGGAGAGAGAATGATATTGTGTATGTGTGTGGGAGAGAAGGATATTGTGTATGTGTGTGGGAGAGAAGGATATTGTGTATGTATGTGAGAGAGAAGGATATTGTGTATGTGTAGGAGAGAGAATAATATTGTGTATGTGTAGGAGAGAGAATGATATTGTGTATGTGTGTGGGAGAGAAGGATATTGTGTATGTGTAGGAGAGAGAAGGATATTGTGTATGTGTGTGGGAGAGAAGGATATTGTGTATGTGTAGGAGAGAGAATGATATTGTGTATGTGTAGGAGAGAGAATGATATTGTGTATGTGTGTGGGAGAGAAGGATATTGTGTATGTGTAGGAGAGAGAATGATATTGTGTATGTGTGTGGGAGAGAAGGATATTGTGTATGTGTGTGGGAGAGAAGGATATTGTGTATGTGTAGGAGAGAGAATGATATTGTGTATGTGTAGGAGAGAGAATGATATTGTGTATGTGTGTGGGAGAGAAGGATATTGTGTATGTGTAGGAGAGAGAATGATATTGTGTATGTGTGTGGGAGAGAAGGATATTGTGTATGTATGTGAGAGAGAGAGAAGGATATTGTGTATGTGTGGGAGAGAGAAGGATATTGTGTATGTGTGAGAGAGAGAAAGACAGAAGATGGAAGGAGGTTAAAGGAAATATCTGTAAAGTATGTATATCTACTTGATATTATTCATACAGACATATATGATTAAGCGTACAATATTTTCTGCATAGATGCTGAAATGAAAGAGAGTACCTGTGTATATCCTCGCAGAGAGAAGAAGAGGGTTATGAAAGGATAGAATCGGATGGAATATTAAATATTGATCAGGGGGAGAGGAAGTGAGGAGCGAGCAAGACTGACTGATGAATTGAATGCGCACGGAGAATAAAAGAAGAAAAGAATAATAAATAAAGTCTGCAGCTTGGAATAAGGTCAGACAGGTAATATTTGAATTGGAAGTAATGTAGCATTAGTTTTTTTTATATAGTAATTCATAAAAATACAAATATGTCAAAACATTGAGTAGTCGTAGTAAGAAGAGAAGTATGAAGTGGATGAAGAAAGAGCATAAGAACGGGAGGAAAAGCTCATTTCAGTGTAACTTTTGGTCAAGTATACAAGAGTTAGAACGGTGCGAAAATACGAGACTGACAGACAAACACAAAATCAAAATTGAAAAAAAAAAAAAAATTACAAAAACAAACACACTACTTCCGATTCCTAATATTAGAAATTTATCGGAAGTAATATAACAGGAAAGAGACATGAAATATCCTCTGGATCATGTTAGCAGGGTGATGGTATTTCCAGCAGAAAACAACAGTTGCACATGAAAGCCACATTTGCGATTCGGTTGTTGAATTCATGGGGGGTCAAATAGCAAAAAGTGAAAAAGTACAACAATTGAGAGTAAATATAGTTCAAATTTGGTATGATATGCATTTATAGACTCGTCATGTTTTAGCTGCTTAAAAGGAGGAAAATAATGTGCTAGAAAGAGAGACAGGAAATTATAGAGTGAGAATAAATAGAGAGTGATTACAAGTTAAATTGTAACAACAATTACAAGTAGCATTACAAAATATTTTAACCCAAGCTCGAGAGAAAGAAGAGAGAGAGAGAGAGAGAGAGAGAGAGAGAGAAAGGTTAGAAAGCAAAATGTTAATTCTATTCTATCCTGCCCGAATTGTAACTTTCAGTCTATCCTCCCCTACCCCTCCCCTCTCCCTCCCACAGCTCTCTTCCTCAAAGCAGAAGAAAAAAAATCAACTTTTTTCCTCCCAAGCTAGAAGTTGGAAGTTGTGGCCCATTAAAAAAGCAGTTTACATTTGTTTCAGCAGAAGAGCAGTAGAACAGAATAAATAAGGTTTTGGGGTTACCACCCCTCACTTTCTCCTTTCTATTTATGAGGCTTTTAGTTAAATGTTTTTATTTAATCAGCAGAGAGATTAAGGATTTCGTTTAGTGCGAAAAAAATGAAATAAAATAATACTTATAAAATATTTTCCAACACTTGAAAACTACGAGGTATTATGGGTAGGGTTTCCCCTGGGATGATGGAACACCCAGTTTTAAGCAGCTAAGTTTTTAGTTTGGCATTTTCTAAATAGCCTTGGTTCGAGTCAAGCTTATGAGAGGAAATGTATTTAACAGACAGACAGACAATTCAATCACTTTGGTAGCTTATGTTGCCAAAACTTGGAAATTAAACAGTGAACCAGTAACTAGCATCACCTTATGAACCACTCACTAATCTTGGTATTATATTCTCTTTGTTTCTTTCCACGTTCTCATCTAACTCTCCCTCTCCCTCTCACATATCTTCTATTTTATTATCTCTGTCTTTCACAACTCGAGTGGAAACTAAATATATTCTCGTCCTAAGTGGAGAAGAAGGAGAATCGCATTCTCATACATAAATAAACCTTAAATTTGATTTGGTAGAGTAAGAGAGAAAAGGCGAGTGGGGAAGAAGGAGGTGATAGAGACATAGGGGAAAGGCAGCAGAGAGAAAGAGAGAGGGAGAGATAAAGAAAGGGGGAGAGAGAAAGAGAACTAAGAGATTGGGGACGAAAAATAAAAGAAATCCAAGATTTTGTTTACACAGAGGAGAGAAAAAAGTGTTTTGTCACAAAGGCCGAAATAGGAAACGGAAGAAAGAGGAGTGATGAAAAAACAAGAAAGTGGTTTGTTTTGTTAACAGAAAAACGTTTAAGAGTCCTATACTCGTATTTGTTGAGAGCGGACCCTACTTTGTGGAATACGGAGATGAGAGTGATGAGGAGGACGTACACTGCTGTACCCCACTGAGGAGATTGCCTAGATGGATGGACTTGAGCTGTTTTACCCAACAGTACTTTGTGGAATACGAGAGATGAGGAGACTGCTGGCCCCACTGAGGAGTTGCATGATGACTTGATCTGTTTTACCCAACACTACTTTGTGGAATACGAGAAATGAGGTGACTGCTGACCCCACTGAGGAGTTGCATGATGGACTTGAGCTGTTTTACCCAACAGTACTTTGTGGAATACGAGAGATGAGGAGACTGCTGACCCCACTGAGGAGTTGCATGATGACTTGAGCTGTTTTACCCAACAGTACTTTGTGGAATACGAGAGATGAGGAGACTGCTGACCCCACTGAGGAGTTGCATGATGGACTTGAGCTGTTTTACCCAACAGTACTTTGTGGAATACGAGAGATGAGGAGACTGCTGACCCCACTGAGGAGTTGCACGATGGACTTGATCTGTTTTACCCAACACTATTTGTGGAATACGAGAATGAGGAGACTGCTGCCCCACTGAGGAGTGCACGACTTGATCTGTTTTACCCAACACTATTTGTGGAATACGAGATGGATGAGGAGGACCTGCTGACCCCGTACTGTGGAATGAGAGGAGTGTGCATTGCCATGGACTTGATCTGTTTTGCCCAACACAACTATGTGGAATACGAGAGATGAGGAGACTGCTGCCCCACTGAGGGTGCACCATGGACTTGATCTGTTTTCAACAGTACTTGTGAACAAGATAACTCTGAATGAGGGGAATATTGATCTGTAAGTAGTGCAATTCATATATATTTGGATAAATTTGTAATGTTGATGTAGTCTTGCCTCGACAAGCGTATTTAGACGTTCGTTTGTTCCAATTTTCATTTTACTTCCATATCTCTAATAGACAAGTCAGAATCTCCTAAGCTACTTCGCTTTTGTGTCTGTCTGTCTGTTATTTCCATTCCTTGCAACGCGCTTATCTCAGAAACGGATTTCAACCAACTACGAACAAGCAGATCTTGGAGATAAAGATCTAGCACCTGACCGCGTTACTTTTACTTGAAATTTTGTGTCTGAATGGGAAAAAGTGTTTTAATATAATGTTTGTAAAAAAAATATTATTGATTCCTGGATATTTATTCATAAAAAATTCGACCTCCAACTTTCTAATACAGAAATTTCCAAAAAATGAAAATGTAGGAAAAACGCTATTTAGCAGACATTAAGTTTGAAGAATATCAGTTGACATAATTTGGAGATGACATTCAGTAATAAAAAATAAAAAAAAAGATTAGAAAACGAAATCGATAATGGAAAGTCGCTATTTTTTATCGCCAAGGATTGAAAACATCTTCAAAGCGGAACTAATATTTCGCATGTTCACTGCGATGTATGCAAAAAAAGAACAGAAATAGCGTCATCATATAACTCTGAATTGAAAAATGCTAGTGCGAAAATATACTGAATCATATCAATATCACGAACTATATGTGCAAATTATGAAGACACTTCTAGATTCAGTGACGTATCTGAAAATGTTTTTGAAAGAGCTTTCTTTTTTTTTACAAAATGAATTCCTAACACAAAACATTTCTGATATTAATTTATCTAAATTATTTATCAAACACCTCGGCCGAGGTGTGAAGACCCTATACAAAGAAGAGTCATATAAAATACAATATATTTTATATTCGACTTCAGCAACTTGATTACCTGATAAAACAAGTCCCTGCTGGGTTTCGAACCAGAGACCTCTGGAATCTTTGGATTCACAGAGTGCCGCCTTTACCACTGAGCTACCGGGACAGACCGAGACTTTTTCAGGTGTTTAATATTATTACTTTCGATAAATTTCTAATATTAAAAATCGGAAGTATTTTATTTATTTCAGAAATAATATGAGTAGATTATAATAAATAAATATCTCCGACTAAATCGAATTTATCTAATTGAAAAACGCTTGTACGAGGATACATTCTCTATGTCGTGTTGAGGGTATACCCTCCTCTTCTGCGTCCAATCCCAGACAGATAAGTAACACCCTACGTACATTACACATACATAAATTTCAGTTGTCACCATACACAACTAAAATTTGGCACCAGGATACATTTTTTTCTTCTTCCTCTGAGAAAAGTGCCAAATGGACTTTATTTCTTCTTAATTTTTTGCTCCTTTTCCTTCCCACTCGGCTACAGCTTTTTGTTTTACAACATAGCATCATGCATTAGGAAAGTTTTCTATTTCTTGTCTACTTTTTCCTTGCACGAGAATACAAACGTAGAGGAATTCTATTACCGGGACAACGTCTACACGTAGCTCTTGCATGAGCATTGAGCTTGTGCTAGTTCAGATAAGTATTGTTTGTACGTATTGTACATCTCTGATTGAATTTGACAAGGGCAGTAATCTTTATCCTTGTCTGGGACTCAAAGTTGATGTGAAATGTAAAACCAAAAGATTCAATTAGTTCTCGTAAAATGCTCTAATATTCATCAGGGAAAAATTTGGATGAATCAGATAGATGTAAAAGTATGAATTAAGGAAGTCCAGAAAAAAAGGTTCAATGGAATTAAGCTTTGAATGCTGTAATATGCTATTTTACTAGGTACCTACATCTCTTCTTCACATACCTAAGTCGGTCATTGAAATTTGTTCCTCAATCAATCTTGAAATTCTTTCCATGTAAAAAACACAAAAATAAAATAGTAATAAAAGAAATAGGAAAAACATGATGAAAATATGATTTCACATGCTGGCACTTCTTGCTCTTGCTATCCAGTTGATCAGTTAGAATATAAGAGATGGATGTTCTGAGTTTTTATCTACCGCTATTTCCTAAGAATACATTTGTAATACATAATTACCTGTGTAAATAATGTGCTCGAGCTTTCTACCATAGTACTATACAAACCTCCTCTACAGCTAACTCAAGAAAATATGAACTCTGAATGATGGTGATATTTGTTTTTTTTAATATACAATAAAGAAATCATTTTACTCTGCTCTTGATAGTGATAATAATACAAATAAATAGTTTTAGTACTTAAAGTAATGACTATGAAGCCTATGACGAAAGCAGAGAGAAGAAAAATGAAATTTGAAACGAGAAAAAAAAAATGAAGAGAATAAACTGAATATTTTCCTTCCTTTTTTTGTTAAACGCACCTCTCTCTCACTGGCTTTCTCTTTTATTTCTCTCCAATAATCTCTAACTCTTTTCTGTAAATGAAAAAGGAAAATCCATTTTCAATAGGCTTTAGCTTCCATCTGTTCCATCTTCTGAGTGCTCTAATATAATCCACCCGCCTATAGTAAACAGGCAATCGCTAGGAAAAACCAAGTAGAGTTGTACTCAACAAACGAAGGCATGGCCTCAATTTGTCCTCTTATTGCAGAACTAGACTACAAGAGGAACTAAAGTTTTCCATTCTAGGGATGCTGCGTCCAATCTCATCTCAGTGATCTGACTCAGGCCTCATCATGGTCCAAATCATCATCATCATAGGGTGGCGTCATCGTGAACGATAGTAGCCAGACAGTGGAGGAATGACTCAGCACCTCAGCAGTCTCAGCACTTCTACCACTGTCTTTACAAGGAGGCTAATAATTGACAAGGGTCCCCAGAACCAAGCCAATGCTGGTCTACTCCCTGTTAATAGTCGCCCAGCCAGACATGGTGAAAATATGTTTCTTTAAATTGAAAGCATTTTCAATACTTAAATTAATACCATGATATTAAAATTTTCCTCAAGGATTTTACGGGTCTCTACCGCGTTTGATGTATGCCCTCAGGATTCTCAGGAAGGCTTGCTGCATTTGGAGCTTATGACTCCAGGTTAAATATACGCTATTGTCTAACTAAGCTGAATCCTTTCAGCAAAATTGTCTAAAAACCATTTCATAAAAGATCAAGGTTCTAGGTATGTTTTATAAATTCTCTGCTCTAAATAGAAATTCCAAGAATAAAAGGGGAAAAATTCCAATCCGTGTTTTTCTTGAATTCTCCTCCCTGGTGTATATTTTGAATTCAACTTGAGGAAAGAGCATTAGGTAGGAGGAGGGAGATAGTGAGCTTTTCAAATTTAGCATATATGATCATTTCTCTCTTATGTAGAAATGTTTCCTCTTCGGTCGCTTGTTTTCCTTATTTTTCCTTTTTTTTTATTTTAACGTCACTTTCAACTGCATGGTCATAGCACGACGGGGATTTGACCCTCCATTCGCTGGAAACTCACAAACCAGCTACTCAAATTAACCTCAGCCAGCCTGAGTGGGTTGCTTATTATAATGGATACAGGTCCTTTTCTCGAGACTTGTGGGTTGGACTATTTCGCTGGAGGACCAGGCCCTCATTTCATACTCACTTTCATAATGCTCAAATCTCCCTTCCAACTATCACACAACGCACTCTGGTTGGGTATTTCATTCAAATTAACCATTCAGGCGTTTTTATGAGAGTGCTGTGTAGAATGAGGGCCAGTAGTCTTGTAAGGATGCAGTTTTTAGCGAAGAGAAGAAGGCATGAACATTGACATTTTTCAAATTTTAGCCCACAATTACTGGAAGTAAGATCCTTTTCACGAATTCCTCAGCCAAGATAAGCACGGAAGAGGTATCTTGAATCTTCGGGAAAAACATATTACTGCTCGTACATTTGTATTTTTTGTTTTCAAATAGCAGCTATCTATCTACATATTATTGCTGTTCCCTGTTTTACGCCATTCCCTGCTATCTGCTCCTTCATATACTCCTTACTCCTTGACCTTCTGCATAGTTGTACAGTCCAGAATCCTTCCATTTATCATCCACAGTTTGGTGAAGGAGACTCTTTCGAGTGAAAATTGAATAGTTCCCCACGAGACTCTGGAATGAGACAAAGTCCTGCATGGCAAGATTGTGCCGTAAATACAATTGATTTCGAATTTATCCGTGGAAATTCATTCCATTATTCCATCCCTATGCAAGCAGACTGAGCTGGTATTCCATCCCTAATGCAAACAAACTGAGCTTAATGTGAGTGGAAAATAGCAGAAGGAAAATTTCACACAAAAAATGTCCCAGGGAATATTTAATTTTCTATGTATTGACTGTCATTTTACTGGTGATCTGGTCTACTGTCGCTTAATCCCATGGGTTGAATAAGAGTATGCAATAGCGTACATAAACTTTTTCCTTTGGAATACATATTGTATGTTGACAACTTTTTTATTCATGTTCTTTATTCTTTTTCCACAATAATGTTCTCCCTTCCATCCCAGTTTGAACAGACCTCTAAAAATACATAACTCGTTAATATCCATTTCCGCCTCTCGCCCACACAACCTATCTATATCTTCTCTCCCTCCCATACTCTTTTTTGGACCGTTATGTATGTATCCTCCATCTCATACTCACATTCTGACAACTTCTCTTCAATTTCCTACACTTCCTTGAGCACCATTCCACACCCACACCTTCTCCCTCTCTCTCTATCCCTCTCTCCTTTTCTCCCCTCGCTCCTCTCGCTCTCTCTCACTCACTCACTCAACTTCTCATCTGTTTGAAATGGTCTCTAAAAATAAACATTCTTATTTACTGTTGTAAAGTTAACGCCGCGCCGTATATTTTTATGACGGTTCGACCCTTGCTCTCTCTCTCTCTCTCTCCCTTTACTTTACAAATTCTAACAAGCAATAAAAAATATACGAGAATGCCTGCTTTTTTCTTCACTTACAACTCGCTTTACCCCCCCCCCCCCCCCCCCCCCATCTCATGCTTGGTGGCCTCGTTTTTTGGGGCCGGAAACATATCGAACAGGTCGTTGGGTCTCGTTAGGCCAAGCTTAGACATGCATCTGAGCCTTAATTTCCACCAGTAGAGCAAGTAGGAGAGTGGATGCTAGTTGTAGATATCAGGGGTATCAGTAATGGTGTTTTTCTTTTTCCTCTTTAGTGGTGGACTTCCAACCACAAGGCTTACACCAGGGAGGTTACAATGGGGTTAATAATCTTTTTAAAACAGAGGAAAAATGGACAATCCGGAATCAGACATCATCCGTATCAGCCCTCGGATAGAAATATCTATTGTGAGCTAGAATCGAACGTGTGACCTTGATATTCAAAGGGAGGACTGGTCGATGTGCTTTCTCCTTGTAAACTAGGCTGGCATTAGTGAGTGGCATTGGCTAACTCAACTACGATTGTGATACAAATTTCATTCGACGTAATAATTATGGTTTTATACCTAGTAATTTAATCCAATTAGGTATTAGCGGTATTAAATACTGGGGCTAATTGTTATTCTGGGTGCAATAGTTTTGTCCCTGGCAGGGTTGTGATACATTATGCAGTAGTTTGTATTATTTATCTATCCTGCACCTCCATGCAGCATGGAAGGGGTGTTAGTTATTCAAATACAAGCATGGTATTGTTACACTAATATGTATTTTTGGGTATTATAATTGAATTACATGATAATTCGAAACATAATAGTTATTTATGTGTTGGACAGCAATGTAGGTACCTATGTATATGCATAGTATACTGTGTAGCGTAGATAGATACTACTACGCGGCTGGTATCATCATGTCTGTAAGAGGAAAATTTCTAATTACCATGGAAAGTAGCAACCACAGCTACAATGGAAGAAATAAGTTTCCAATACTAGCCCAGATCAGTTTGCTGATACCTTTTTTGTTACTTTTATTGAGACACCATGTTTTAACCTTGTTACTAGAGTTCCCATTTTTTGCATTTTAATATCTCATACATTTTACGAAAAATTTCCAAGATCGAAGGTAGACACTACTGATTCGGTTCTTAATGCTATGAACGCAAACAAACTAAAAACTCCATGAGAGACCAAAATTCATTGAAAAATAGACGCGTACCAATCTGGCACTCCTCCCCTGGTTGTATGACATCAGTGTAGCACCCTTTATGCTGGGCTCCCAGATTCAGCACTGTTCCCCTGTTCACATATGTACATTTATAATGAAATTACACTTGCTTCCCCCTCTCACTCTTCACCATATTATTACTTAATTAAATGAATGTTAATATCTTGTTGTCACTCTTTGTAATTCAGCCGTCCTCGCCCTCCACATTAAAATCCGCTTTCTTTTTTTGCCTGCTTTTTTTAGAGTGAGAAAAAAGATGAAAGGCGTTCAGGAAATGTGCGAAGAAAAGAAGAGTCGGTGCATGAAAATTCTGGTTATGCAGAACCTCTTATTTACTGGTTTGAAATACGACTCCTAATGTAGAGATTGTTGAACCATGCTGACAGAATAGACCCATTCTACATTGCAATAATTTCCATACTTTATGGACAACAGGCTTTAATAGTCTGTCTGCCCTTTCTCTTCCCCCCTCCCCTCGCCCATAGTACTATTTCTTTTCCTCTCTATTCCTCTTCTCCACTTCTCTTCAATCTCTCTCTCTCCAGAATCTTTTACTCTCTGACTCTCTGTCCCTCTCTTTCTCGTTAAATTATTATTGTTTGTCGCCTTCATGTATAGTTGTATAGTCTCGCTCCCTCCCTCCCACATATATATCACCTTTATCTCTCTCCTCTGTCTCCCTCATTCCCTCTTCCCCTCTCCCTCTCACCAATTCTTCCTATTCAGTTTGCATTCACTTTCTTATCTCTGTCTTCCTCTCTCCCTTCCTTGGTGCCATTCTCCGTTGTTCTAATGGGACTTGAGGGTGTAGGTGTTATCGGGCAAATGTCTGGAGTCTAAAGGTGCTTTAACTTTGGCTGAACATTTACGTTATCGTCTGCAGCATTTATATTTGTGCTCACATTTGCAACACCCTCTTCCGAAATGTGTTTTTCAGTAGTAAAACGCTTTAAAAGATTCTCTTTTTTTCTTGAGTTTTTCAAAAACAAAATAAGTTTTAAAAAATATCTCATTGCCTTGTGACATTCTTCTGTGCTCTACAGTTGAAAACTCTTGATATTTTTCATATAAGATGTACGAAGGACCTTTCTGCCGAAACCAAACCGAAACCTCTGGGGAAATAGTCGAAAAATATTGTCCCACAGAATCAGAAAAACAGAAAACAACCATAATTTGTTGGTAAATTTATACTATCATTGCATTGGTGTCATTTTATTAAACTCGTAAGTCAGGATTTTGATTTTTTTATATATATTAAATATGTACGTGTTAAGTACTCCCTGATAGCCTGAGGGATCATATCAGTCCCTCCCGCCACCTCTCCAAGTACATATTCTTGTACATTATCTGTATATTATCTATTTATCTTGTGTTTAATCATTAATTTTATATTATTTTGTTTAGAAACTCTTTATTAGTAGAACATATATACAGACAAATAATGTTAAAAATTTAATATAAAATTGACAGTATTAATAATATAACAAGAAAAAAATAAACAAAATATATACATATGTCCTAACTAGAGGGCGGGGTTATTGCCTATGACAATCTCTTCCACCCAACCCTAATATTGAAGAAGAAAAAAAGATGGTTCCTATCCAATTGGCATTGTATCCATTATTTGACCATAAACACCAATAAAACCTTTGAATCTTATTTATAGTCTGTTATTTATTATATTGTAAGCTCTTGTTTGTACATTCGGCCTCGCAACTCCAACAGAGTGAACACACTTTCCCGACCTTATTCATTTCAGTTTCAAATAGTTCTGGTGTTTTGTCTGAGCGGCAGGTTGGTGAGTTTCCTGCCAATGGAGGGTAACACCCCCGTCGTGATATGACCATGCAGTTGAAACCAAAAGACAGAAGAAGCATACTTAGCATGCATTGATAATAGTTGAGTGGTCTCAGGTCAGGACAATAAGGTAATGCACGGATCCAAGAGCTCGAATCCAGCCAACTTATTTCTTTATTCATACTAGAGAATAAACGGCTAGATTTAATAGAGAGGTTGTTGATGGCATGGATATTTAGAACTTTTACCTGCTGATGAGAGCAAATAAGCTCGAAACAGCTGTCCAGGTATGTTCTGTTATTATTCATGTACATCTAGTACAACTTCTCACTTTTCTGACTAAACTGAAACTAAATTGACTACTTTTTGGTAGTATAAAAAAGCATTACATGATACATTGAATTTCCTGGTCTGAAGTAGATGGAGCAGATCTTCCAGCTCACATCAATCATCCTCACCTTCTTGCAAACATAAGTATTTATTTAACTTTCATAAAGTAAGGTTCTGAATTCCGTAAAAAAAAAACAGCCTGTACGCCGTTTGTAAGCATAGTAATAAACACATGTTTTACATGTATCCAAGCTTTTTAGACTGCAAAAAATACCCAGGACGTAATATGTATTGAAAATGTGCTACATGCGTAATCTGCGAAGATTTTCAAATGCTTTGAACTATAGTAACTTTGATTCACTTAATAACACTACTAAATAGCAACTTACCAACATATTAGGTAATGTCATCTCTCGTTCTGTGTAGTGCTCATGGTATCGTCCCTGGTCCTGACTTACTATTCTTTCACAAAACACATAGATACTAAGTTACTTTTCTCTCATTCCGTGTCCATTTTGTTTGTCTCTCTGTTTTACGACTCTGGTCAGACTTTTACAGTCTGTTTGGCTTCCCATTTTGCTCCAAGGTCTGTAACAGAAAACAATAAACCTGATATTGGTGAGGTCATCTGTAATTTATATTTTGTTTTCACTGTGTTCTCACCTTGATAACAAGATCATGCTCAAAAGAAGTAATCCTGGAAATGGTTTATTTGTTTTCTAATATGGTTTTGAGGGACTTTCAGAAGATAAGGATAGGATGGGTTTATGTATACAGACCTGGTAGATACCAACAAGAAATATCACTGAGAGTCTAGTTACAATATTGTGTCAGAAATATTCGCCCGGGGTGGGGTACGAACTCTCCCGTCACCCACACCATCAGCTATGCCACGCCGTCAGTGTATATATTCAGATTACTATCTGAATATATATACAAGACAACATTTACATCTTAAATATGAGTAATTTTCCAGTTTTGTATCAGCAAAGTATCAGAACACTGATACTTTGTAAAATATTCAATCTACATCTTATAATTACTTTGAAATGAGTTTTCCAATCGCTTGATAGTTAAATGGAACCCCCTGCCCCACCTCATCCTTGTATAACATACATCTCAGCTGTAGAGAACAATTTCCAGTGTGCAGACAGATTGCATGACATTCCAGGCAAATGTGTTATGCAAATGACTTTGTCCCCTGTACTTGTAACACGTTGAAAACAATATGTTAATAATGAACTTGTTGTTGAAGCTTATAAAACATAGGATGGGGAGGCGGGGGGAAGATACTATTATAATATGTCAGGATGAGGCAGGTATAGCTTATGTAGGGTGAGGATAACTTACAACACGTAAGTGATCCTCGTAGCTTACGGGTAGATATTGTTTCAGTTTAACCTAAATCCATTCTCAGCCTCTTGACTGAAATCAGAGTGTGGTTTCTGTTTTCATCATCTTAGTAGTTACCCTGACCCTCTGTCTATGGCTTAGTAATTATTTATTCATAAAAATATATTTGCTTGATATTTTTTTTTTAATATTAAATTAATATTTTTTCACATCCGCCAGCTCTCCAATAGCACATTCATACTTGAGCCTGTAATGAATGAGTTATGCATCCAGTTACTGCTTCTTACTCACAAGCTGGAGATTTCCCTCATCATTGACATACGAGTCAAGTATCCACCCCCATCATACAAGAACATCTTGCTGAAAATCCTTCAACTCCGCCGGGACTCAAACACAAACCCCCTTTATGCTAACGCCTTGAAGCCTAGGAAATCACACGGTATTGATAATTTGATCTAGCCAGTGTATAGGATTGTATTATCTGGCGACCATTATGAAATCCTGTATACCTGTTTTTTTCCAAAAGTTTTTGCAATTTTCTGAAATTTTACATTGCCCGCACGTACAATATTATTAAAACGAAATTATCTGTTTTTTGAATTCCACGCCGTATTTGAAAGCAAACTTTTTTTTTTGCCTGTATCCATAATGAGCCACTCATGCGTTCTACTCGCCCGTCCCCCTTCCTATGGTCTCGGCAACTTTAATTTGCATCTGTTCAAAATTAGTTTTTTGTTTCGTAATCTGATTTCGGGGGAAATTCTGAAGTGAAGGTGTGTGTTTGGGGACGATAAGGCACGCTGTTGAAATCCTTTTCCGCTGGACGCGCAATCGAATGGGATTACATTTGCTACTAGTGTTGTGGGACAGGTACACTACCAAGTAGCACCCACTGTACCTTTCAGGCCAAAAATCACGAAAGTAGAATCGAACAAAACATTCGGGAGTCCAAGCGGTTTTAAGTAAACTTGAAGAGTTTTTTTCTTCTTTACTTCACGAATGAAAAGCTTCGGGCTCTGTAAAATGGCACCGCAATATTGTTACCAACACCCCCACAGGCACCGCAATATTGTTACCAACACCCCCACAGCCACAGCTCCGAACACTCGAAATATTCCACTCGTGAATCCAGCATTGTTTTTGACATGAGAGAAATAACAGTACTGACCTTTCCATTTTATCTCAAGAGGCGAGATCTAGACGAATGAACGTTTTGTTAGAAAAAATAAAAAATAATAATAGAAAATGGAATAAATTAAAATCACATTCTATAACGCAGAGCTATAAAAAAAAACGAGTCACCATCAAAGTTGCTGAAATCATTTTGTGCTTCCAAAATATTCCACTAACCACTTGAAATTTGAGGATAGTTGTTTCCACATGGGGAAGTAAGAGAAAACTGACCTTTCCAACACTGATCTTCCCCACTGTCGCTCTCTACCTTTAATCACTTTATTCTCACAACACCGAAGTGCCTCACAGGGGTTTTACCCTCCATTCGCTGGAAACTTGAGCTGAGCCTGGGTTGAGCAGAAAATAGCTAGTATTAACACGTTCGTTACCAAGCCAAATTTTTCAAGTTTTACGTAGGGACCAGGCGGTAAAGTCGCTGTTGCATCCTGGGTACCAAAATGATTTTTTTTTGCATATTTGGCATCGTATTTGTACAAGAATCGATCCTATATCTGTTCTAATACTAACAACCTACCTCAAAAAGGCCATATATGGATGTCCGGTCCCTCGTTAAAATTTTGATAACGGCCACATGTGTGTTTCGGTCCCACAGAAAAACATAAAAACATCCACATATGGCCGTTCGGTAACGAACGTGTTAAGAAGGTTAAATGTTTGGTTTTGGTTTGAAAAAAATCTTTGTCTCTCCAACCTTTTTTTTAACGTTTATAAGTTTGCTCGTTTTGTTTTTCCTGGCGTTGCAAAACTAGCGTTTTGCTTGATTTATAAAGTTCATTTATTTATTTTCTTTATAAAGAAACATTTATACAAAGGTACTTCTCCTAAGCTTTGAAGGGCTTCTAAGAGATTTCAACCCAATATTTCCGGTCGCAAGCCCTGCATTGACCCGTGTTACAATAGTCCATGTTCATTTCGAAAGCACTTCCTTCCTGCGCGCCCTGCTATCGACAGCCAAGCACAACTCGTGCAGAGGAGACTGCAGAACATTCATTACAAGGAAAATGTTACATGACCTGGATTTCCCAAGTCCCTTGTACCTCATTTCCAGGAAATGGTTGCAAGATCTGGCTGAGTGTCTCTCTCCTCATTTCCTCTGTGTACATGTCAACGGGAAGTGGTCACGGGGGTGGTCACAACCGGTACTCTTTTGAACTTTGTGTTTGTCATTATCTTGTCGAGTAAATTGCATTTATTGCGACAGTGAAAACATAACTTATTACTTTTTAGAATTATTCAATAAAAAGAAAATTTCAACTTTACAATATTTTTTTAAAAATGCAAATTTGGTGTACTTTGTCACACAATTTTAGTGGAGACTCCTAATAATCATATGATTTTCTCAATTTTATCTTTTCTCGATATTGTTTGTTTGTTGTCAATGCAAGCACTGTTTGGAGCCACTATACAAAAACCAATGTTCCCTCTCAAGGTATGAGTGATCCCCGGACCACATGGACAACCAGAGTAAAGAAAATTTATTCTTATTCAAAATATTAAACCTGAGACATCTTCACTAGGCACTAGGCACTTTGATTTAAAATTATTCAGGGATCTATCTTCTAAGATTTGGACAAACAAATACTTTAAACATGCGTATATTTTTGTTTAAAAGTATAATTGATTATTTGAGTTTGTTTTATCTATTAATTTGGAATAAATTACTTTCTTTTGTTGAGCATGCAATAAACTACTTACCGTTCTAATTCACCAACTGATTAATAAGAAAGGTGATTAGGAAGATGTCGCGAGGGCTTCTGTTGATAAGGAGACTACTGAACCTGTATTGGTCTAAATCGCAAGTCTCAACAAAATATTCATTCTTTAGTCCTTCTATAGTCTTGTGGTGTGTTCCACAAATAATCGGAGAGGCTTGACTTTCTCCACTCAACATTTTCCCATTAAGGAACAGCCACCGGTGCGAAACCTCAAAGCTTTGGTGAATTATTACACTCAGGAGGTACAAGAATAGTAGACAGCATGGCTCCTCCACCTCGTCTCATATATTTCTGTCTCTTTCTCCCTCCCTCCCTCCTTCGTCCTTGTTTATTTCCACCTGAAGTTTCACTCGAACAGAAATTTCTATTCTATCAGAGGAGTGGTGGATGAGAAGGAGGAGGGAGGGAGGGAGGGAGAGAGAGAGAGAGAGAGAGAGAGAGAGAGAGAGGCAAAGACATAATGGAAAGGAAGACGGAAGGAAATATGGAGAAAGATAGACTTTTGTGGGCACCCAAAGTTTTTAATTAACACGACAAGGAGCGAAAAGTTTTGTTTAAGTTTGGGCTATAGATTGAACATTTTCCACTAATAAGAAAGGAAGGAGAGAGCACAAGAAAAGAAGAGAGAGATGGAGAGGAGAGCGTGTACATACCACTTGACATGTTCTGAGGTACCTGAGATTTGCATACTGGATGGGACAGAAGAGAGAGGTAAGATTTAAATATCTGGGTGGAAGATGTGGAGCATAATATTAATTAATAGATTTCCATAGCAGGCGAGGACTTGCTGGTTTTTGCACCCCGGAGTGGAGTGAGAAATAAATATTGAATAGGAGACTCTTGCCAGAAGAGACATAGCAAGTTAGTTTTCCTGGGTAGACATACCCAAGTTATTTTTCGCTAGAATAGTTCTTAACTGTTGGTCTTTTTGTTCTCTTCATCCAAGCTACAGGTTCGAAACCATATTTCTTTGCAGTGTTTATATTCCCAATTAACACTTAGGCACTCATTGGGATTTAATAGGATCAATAATCATTTTATGCACCTATCATTTTATAATTTAAGATAAAATACATGCTCTTTTCTTCTTTAAAAAAACGGCGGAAAATCAAGATGTTGTCTTAAATATAGTAGAGTCTATAGAATGAATAAAATAATTGGAAAAGTTGAAATTGTGTAGGAGGATCAGCTCCCTCATGAGATGGGACGAATCTGAAGATTCTGTAAAAAATATTGGAATGGGGGACAACCCTTAGCTCCTTTTTACTCCTCTCTCTCTCTCTCCTCAATAATCTTCCCCATTTCTGTTGGTCGTCTTTCTCTCTCTCCCTCCCTCCCACCGGATTCTTAATGGCGTGAATCTTTTATCTTCTGCTATTTTCATCATTCACGGGAGTGAGAGAGAAATGAAGAGAGGAAATTGGGGGCTCTTAATTATAATCACACCTCTTTTATCACAAAGAAAATTTATTTATTTTCTCTCTCTCTCATCTTCTCCCTCTCCCTCTCTCTCTCTCTCTCCCTCTCCCTCTCTCTCTCTCTCTCTCTCCCTCTCTCTCTCTCTCCCTCCCTCTCCCTCTCCCTCTCCCTCTCTCTCTCTCTCCCTCCCTCTCCCTCTCCCTCTCCCTCTCTCTCTCTCTCTCTCTCCCTCCCTCTCCCTCTGTCTCATCTTCTCCCTCTCTCTCACGTGTTGCACTTAAATAGAAGACCTGTTTCATTTTCTTCAGATGCTTGCCTAGTGACTGGGGCAGGTGTATATGGGGCACGCCTGGGTAAAGGGGATGTAATACCTAACCTTCTGAGGCAGAGGATCGTAGTATAAATTTTGAATGATATGCCATTGGTAAAACTTAGAAACTTCCTCTTTGTTTGTAAAATTAAAAGTAATTCTGTATAGTACGATAGATCTTTTCCTTCGTCATTTTATTAAAATTTTTTATTTATTTTGAATAGGTAGGCTTATGTGGTGAATCACAACCAATAAAGTGACAAAAGGTGGCTTAAAAATGCATCTCTTTTATGAATTTTTGTCAGCTTTGTGCATTGAACTCAGGATGGTCCTGATCTTGATACTCTTCATCATGATTGGCAAACCATTCTTCTTTTTATTATTGTAAAAAATACTAAAGTTATTATTATACTGTCGTTCTTTCTCATTCAACTTCGCCCAAAACTACAATTTTTTCTTTGATTTTTAGCCATAAAACAATAGATATTTTTTCAATTTCAGGAACTAAAGGCTATTGGCTTAACTTTAGATCTTATCTCCGATAAAGGATATGGAGCACATTAAAGCCGGAGCGAGGATATTTTCCAATTCCAAATGTGTGCTTGAAAACCGACTAAACTTTCTGCCAAGTCTTCCTTCTTATTTGTTTTCGTGCCCCTTCCCCCTCCCCCTCGGCCGAAAGCAACCTCTTCAATGATGACCAGTTGCAGTCACCTTTTTAATCTTGGTTTAATTTTACGAGTGGACGGACAGTTTGGTGGTAGTGCACCTGTCAGAACCTATTTTTTTGATCATTTACGAATAGATGGGTTTTCGTACCGTCTTTTCTTCTAACTTTCTGTGAAGGTCGATTTTCCACCGTTTAGTTAGGCTATCCAGCGAATGCAGGTTGAAGAAACTCTGTCGTGAAATTTACGATACCATAAGAAAGCGCTTGAGCATCCAAAGTTAAAGATAAACAGCAACATTTAACTCACTCTCATCTAAGCAAAGGATGATGCTCCTCTAAGCAAGGTTGGTGGTGCTCTTAGCAAGGTTGATGGTGCTCTCAGCAAGGTTGATGGTGTTCTCAGCAAAGTTGATGGTGCTCTCAGCTAGGTTGATGCTGCGCTCAGCAAGATTGATGGTGCTCTCAGCTAGGTTGATGGTATAATAATAATAGAAAATCTTATAAGGGCAATAAGTAAAGCTATTAAGCCCAGAACTCTCTGAGTTCTGGGCTTAATAGCTTAATTGATGGTGCTCTGAGCTAGGTTGATGCTGCGCTCAGCAAGGTTGATGGTGCTCTCAGCTAGGTTGATGGTGCTCTCAGCAAGGTTGATGGTGCTCTCAGCAAGGTTGATGGTGCTCTCAGCTAGGTTGATGGTGCTCTCAGCAAGGTTGATGGTGCTCTCAGCTAGGTTGATGCTGCTCTCAGCAAGGTTGATGGTGCTCTCAGCAAGGTTGATGGTGCTCTCAGCAAGGTTGATGGTGCTCTCAGCAAGGTTGATGGTGCTCTCAGCAAGGTTGATGGTGCTCTCAGCAAGGTTGATGGTGCTCTCAGCAAGGTTGATGGTGCTCTCAGCAAGGTTGATGGTGCTCTCAGCAAGGTTGATGGTGCTCTCAGCTAGGTTTATGCTGCTCTCAGCAAGGTTGATGGTGCTCTCAGCTAGGTTGATGGTGCTTTCAGCAAGGTTGATGGTGCTCTCAGCTAGGTTGATGGTGCTCTCAGCAAGGTTGATGGTGCTCTCAGCAAGGTTGATGGTGCTCTCAGTTAGGTTGATGGTGCTCTCAGTTAGGTTGATGGTGCTTTCAGCAAGGTTGATGGTGCTCTGAGCAAGGTTGATGGTGCTCTCAGCTAGGTTGATGGTGCTCTCAGCAAGGTTGATGGTGCTCTCAGCAAGGTTGATGGTGCTCTCAGCTAGGTTGATGGTGCTCTCAGCAAGGTTGATGGTGCTCTCAGCTAGGTTGATGGTGCTCTCAGCAAGGTTGATGCTGCTCTAAGCAAAGTTCATCCTACTCTCAGCAAGGTTAATGGTGCTCTCAGCAAAGTTGATCCTGCTCTCAGCAAGGTTGATGGTGCTGAAGAGGACTGAGAAAGAAACTCAACTAGAAATAAAACTTTATTAATATCGGAAAATATTTTTTTAAACAAGAAAATACTTTAATTTTCCTCTCCCCCTTCCCCTCCCCCCTCCTTTGTTTTCCATTGGTCTCGCGTTATCTATGCTTTTAGTTTCCTCCTCCAGTCTCTTGCTTTTCTATTTATTAATATTTATTTCATGTTGACCTCAACTCTTTTAGAATGGATTTATCTCCTTTGCCAAAAGAAAAAGAGGGGAGAGAAGAAGCTCTAATGTCTTTCTAATAATTTGATTTGTGGTTCTTTTCTATTCGTCCTCCTCTCCTCTCCTCCACTGGTCAGATGTCCTTATGTTAATGTTGCGAGAACAAGGGAGGAATTTGATTTTATTTGTGTAGCTTTCATGAGAATTCATAAGTTCCTAGCATTTACTTGAGAGTTGTAAAAGTATGAATATACTAGCTTCCTCCTCGCACTAGGGAATGGGCAAAGTTGTGTCTTTTTCGAAACTAAGGAATGATAGTAATTAATAATATCACCTTATTTAACTAAACAAGTAGAACTAATAAGTCCCACTATTCCAGCAGTAAGCTCTAGACGTATTATTGTGTGGTCAATATCCCAAATAGAAGGATGTCCCGGCTGAATGTCGAACCCGCTTCCTCTGGATTACCAGATTGACGCCTCGACCTCAGTAGCCACTACACTAATGAAATACATCTCTCCCCATTACATCTCGAGAAAGTCAAAAATGTCCACCCTTTCAACCTCTGTATTTCTGGAGATGAATTTTCTATTGTGGAATATTCTCTTTCAAATAAAATAGTTTATTTCGTTTTAAAATTCAAATTATTCTCCTCAATCCCTCTCTATAAAACTTTTTTTCGAATAACTTGATGGCAAACTTCAAAACTTTACAACTCGTGACCTCAATTTGGCATTTTCCTCCCTCCTCCCCTTTCTAATTTATCTCCCGATTCTCCTCCCACTCATGTCCTGGTTGTTCATGTCGACATGGCTATGGATATTCCTGTTATTTATCACCAAACTTATGTAGTCTCCATCTCCCTCCCTCCTATTGTGTCTGCATTTTACTATCTTCGTCTCTGCTCTCTCTCTCTCGTGTTTATCTTCCTTCTCAACCTCTGTCTCTTTCTCTCCCTCGCGATCTTTTTTTTTACATTTTTGATTGCAATGTTGAACAATGTTAAACATGCACAAAGGCCACAAAGCCTTGGGGGTTATAGTTCTGATCGTAATACAACACAAGTGACAACACACTCTGTCGTCTGAGATCAGTGGGATTTTTGATGAACTTTCAACTAACGAGGAGATAATGAATTTTCAAGTTTCCTTATTGATAGTCATTCTAGATTTTTTTTGTTGTATAATCCTCATTGATTCCTCATGTGTATAACCTCGAGCAACAATCTGCTTCAATGAGGATCGAGTATTCGAGTTCTACCTTCAGCAAAGGTTTAGTTAGTGCCTCCTACTTTTCTATCTCAAATGTGTTTTAGTAGTTTCTTGTTTGATGTGCTACCTTTTTACGAGCTCTCCATTTTTTTACAACTTTATTATGCACATTGTCTTTTCTCTCTCTCTCCTCCGCCTTTTTTCCCTTACGCCCTATTTTATCCTCCAGATGGACAATCCATCCGTCCGCTTAATGTATGTTCAATTTCCTTGACTTGTAAAACCCAATATTTTGAAATGGGATTTGACAGTAAAAAACATAGGTTTTCGAAATCGGCGAATCATTGAAAAAAACATGTCTTTTCTCTAAAATCGCTTATCAAGTGAGAAAAAACGCTTGGAGTAACTTCCAGATCTGGTATTCTTAGGGCGAAATTTTGTGTATTATTCTTACTCGAATTTGTGATCTTGATTTTGTAATACGACATGAGTTTGTATTTATTTCCTCAACAGACGATAAAAAAAGTTGTTCTAAATTTCGGAAGGTAATTTTAGAAGGTTATTTGAATCTACTCTGTTTTAACTCAGAAACGATTTTTTTTTTCTCCGGAAAACGATAGAGAAAGGATCAGTTCCGGATATTTGCCAGGTTCTCACGTCCGTCCGAAGCCCTGGCGTGACTCTTCCCTTCCACATGAGAGCACCTTCATCTGGAAATTAAAAAGCTGAAAACAAAAACAGGAAAGCAGCCAGAGAGAAAGAAGAAAGGAAGTTCTAAAATCTCGAGAACATGCGAAAAAATTACCTGCGGGAGAGAAGTTAAAATGAGTTTTCCAGAAGAAAACTTTGAAGAACTTATGAAAAACAGAAAGAGTATAAACATTAAGGTAGGAGCATACTAAACGTGTGCTTGGATGGGAGTCCTGATTTCATATGCGTTAAACCAGAAAGTGGTATTTGCTTTTATACAACAGCCCTATAAATATGTAATAAAAAAATCGACTTATACTCGTATACATATTTAAAACCAAAGAATGTAAAACACCTCATCCAGAAGGATGTTACAATTGTTACACTGTGTCTTAAGTATCTACTCATCAGAACAATACCAATCAAATTTATAATATTATGTTAGTACTCTACTATTTTAGATCTTCAATAATATGGGAAAGAGAGATGAATAGCGTCAATTTTCCACCTTGTTTGACATTCAAACTCAAAACTCTTCTAGTCACATCCCTAATCTTCTGGTTACTCTCTATCGCCTACTCCTCTAGTTATTAAGACAGTACAAATAAATTATAATTACAGGAAAAGATAGAGATATACGATATTGTAAGATAAATCAAGATTGACGTTGTGTACTTACTATTTAATTTGTGATTTCTGAACTATGAAAAAGAAAAACGAAGACAATACTTCCGATTTCTAATATTAAAAATTTATCGGAAGTATAATATATTGTTATTATAACTCACAACCTTCATAACGGTAGCCTCTAATATTGTAGACTAGCGGGCTGTCGCTCGCTTTGCGGGCCGAGGCATGGCCGTGGGAGCAAAGTCCTTTTTCGCCAATGGCAGGTGTTGTAGTGGGAATTTCGAAAAATCCCGTCTTATTGCACATCTAGACTATAAGTAAAAATTTCAGCTTCCTAGGACTTACCAGTTCGGAGAAACAGTGATGATTCAGTCAGTCAGTCAGTGACTTTGACATTTATATATTAAGATGAGATTCTAAATCAACTATTTTATTATAATCAACCCCACCCCCTGTATCTCAAGAACAGCTGAAAATATAGAAAAACACAAAACTCGTAATCCTTAATTTTTTGGGGGAATTAAGTTTTAGCAACAAAAAATATGCCTACACTGCGCCAGTCAGGCTGGACACGGACCAACTTAGTTTGTCCGTGCGCAACTTAATCTCCCAAAAAATTAAGGATAATTTTTTGTGTTTTTTCTATATTTTCAGCCGTTCATGAGGTACGGGGGTCGGAGTGGGACGTTATGAAAACCCTGTAGATTTTTTTTTTTAGAATCCATGTTATACATAAATGAATGCCATATTTTCTAATTATAATGGATTGCCTTGCGGTACTATACATACATGTGAGAAATCTCTCTTTTCCACATTTATTCCCCATCTTCCTCGTCCTCTCTTCTAAACGAAACTCACACAACATGAAGCACGTGAACTATTTCCCTGTGGCGACAGAAAAAAAAGAAAAGTTCCAAAACCGAGTCAAAAGCTCTTTTGATGTCAAAGCATGTCGCAATTTAGTCTCTGGCTTTCTCTCTCTACATCCTCCTTCACCCCTCTCTACATCTTCCTCCTCCTCTCCCCAGGCTCGTCAGCATTACAAATTCCAGACCTTGCAAGTAACATACTCGCCCCCGTGTCTGCTGACATGGAATGCCAGCTTAGTAGAAATATTCAAAAGAAAAAACCCCTAACGGGAAACAGAGCGGCTTCAGGCGATGTTGTTGTTTTGTTTCCATGAACAAGCACCAAACAGTTAATTTCCATATGAAACACTACGTATCATTACTTTCTATTATTTTCTAAAAGTACCTGACAAAGAGTGTGAACTCAAGTCTTGAGATTCAGCCCGGATTCAGGAGAGATTTCTAACACCTGGAATAAACTCGTTAAAAAACTTTTAATCTGTTTGCAATCTAAGTATGGTATGACGTATGAATAACTCTTAGGTTTATTGTAAACTTAGTAGGCACATTACAATCAGCCTAGGCTAATTATTCATTATAGAAAAACCGCCATTTCCGCCTTAAAACTATACTATCAGTGTATAAGTCTTTTACTACATTTTGAATGTTGAATGCCAAATTACCATTTATGGTGACAATAAAGTCACATTACTCACAAAACGGTCGTTCTGCTTCATGATAAAGTTGAAGTTACTCGTGACCCGCCCAGCGCAGTCATACATTATGTATGTAATTACTCCCGTCAGCTTCAGTTTAATCACAAGCGCTACCCCTAGAGAAACAAATTATTCTTATTCGGAGGAAAATATGTTTCAAAGTTTTGCCGAGTTTCGTAAGAAACCTAATTGTTTCTAATGGGGCAATAAATTTGATAAATGTTCCAATTATACCGTGGTGTCGAAACGAGACTAGCGAGGTTTTTTTTCGGTTCAAAGTGTGAGGTGGTGTGTGTTCTTTTGAGCGCTTTCATAAATAGCTGACTCTTGGTCTCAGACTGAGAGGCTCTGTCTGGATAATTCAGACGGATGCTGATACTGGGTATAGAACTTTACAGATGTTGTGAAATATACTATGTACCTATCTGTTACTTTGTTTCTGATTTATCTATCATTGATAAATCAGAAAAATATTATATTCATTCTTATTGATAAGAATGAATATAATATATTCTTATTGATTTTTTTATTCGAACTTTACGCTGACCACTTGACTTGTTCCCTGTTCTTTATTCCTTATTAGCATCCCTTGTTCAAGCTGTGAAATGATCCTTATAAGATTCCATTTTACTGTTTTCAGGAAATAACCGTACAAATACAGTGGAAGGGTGCGGTGGAGCTTTCTCAGCTCAGAAAAGCTAACTCGCCATTATCGGAAACACACGGAGCCAAAACTCTTCAAATGTCCTTTCACTGTGGAAACGCGGGCTATTCAGTCGGTACCGGGGACCACTTGCGCTGCACATGAAGCGCCACCCTCGCGCCTAGGAGCTTGCTGACAGGAGATCTGAGAATGCAAGGTCATGAAACAAGCCCCGCCCATAACGAGCTTGTCCTGAAGATTTCTCAAAGTTCTTCGTCCGGTGAACGACGCGCGACGGTGGCGCTTAACGATCAATAAATGTGGCGTTTACAATGAAGTGATTGCAAGGCTCACATGTTTATATGTAATATTAGAACTTTGTCTGGTACATGTTCGAATATGAAAAAAAAAAAAAAAAAAAAAAAAAACAAAGCAATTACCGACACGAAACAGACACGAAAAAGTGTGCCTACAAAATTCGAGTGATAATTGACACATTTATTGATATTGCGCTAGCATTCGGCTGTATTTCACTTACCCTGGTTCGTAGTAAAAGATGATATTTTATTACGCACCATGTGAATATTAACTGTGCTGTTGCGTCGTTTCGCGTTCACGAAGTAACCATTGAAAAACTTACCAAAATTCCAACAAGATCTCCTTTTGTTTTACACTAGTTCGTTTTTATTTCTGTGAAACATGAACAAACATTTGATTTTGTTTACCTTCGCTAGGAAATAAGTAATGTTTATTTTAAACACCATGTTCTTCTTTTTTTACGTCTCTGATTAAATTGTAACACTGTTTGTAATGAATTTTTCTGTCGTAAATTGTTTGTTTTTCTCTAAGGCCTTTTAGAACAAATTCCAATACTTCTTAACTAGTTAGCAATAGTTGAATTATTCTATCAAAAGACTTTCTTTTATCCAACGTTTTGTGTTACAGGACGTTGGGTTTACCAACCTGTGAATTCCAAATTAGGATTCCTAGTTCTTTCTGAAAGAAGCACCTATCCATCTTTATCATTCAGTTTCAATTCCAACATTTACTCTGTCTCTTCTTCACTCCTCAATCCAAGTGATTTTTTCAAAACACAACATCCTCGTTCTTTATTTTATTTAGAAAATGTTCAGTTTTTGTTATGTTTGCTTAGTTTTTCGATAATTGTAAAGAGGCTCTTTAAACAGCAATGGTTTTTATTTTCACTCGTATGTCCATTGCCACAGTTTGCAGAACACTACAGAGTGTCCTGCAGACATAAGAGAAATCTACAACCCTGTAGACGGCAGAAGTTGGACTCCCCAACCCGCCACCAAGAAAAGGGCCTCTGAGAGTAATTTGTAGCATTCTTATTATTTTTTAAAGCAAATTGTTATTATGTTATATTTTCATTATTTTTCTTGTTATTGTTTTGTTGTAGCACACAGCTTTGTATAATAGTTTTTATTTATTTTTTAAGTTTATAATTTTTATTTCGCAATTATGTTCCCCTTCGCCTTTTATATCTAAATGTGTATTTTGTTCATATTTTATATCCGAGATATACAGGGTATCTGGTGGTCTGTGCACCACAATTATATATTTATTGAAATAAAATTCACATGTTTGCTACCATTAATTAGCTTCCAAAATGTAGGTAAATCTGTTTTGATAACGCGCCATTTTTTTTTACGAAATTTAAATTGAAGTTATCATTAGTCGTTCAAATGTTACATGAAAATCAAATAAATTCAAATCAATATAGGTGAGGCCGTTATAGTAAGTACTCGTCTTGTGTGTAAGTATTTGTCAAGTACTTGTATTTCGTCTCATCTTGCGACAAGTGTTCGGTTTATCACCAGTTGGATCTATTAAATTAAAAGTTTGACTACCCTGTACATCTCATACATTTTATTGCTTTTATTATTGTTTTCTTCAAATATTTATTTTTCTAGTTTTTTCCTCTCCACTTTTTCGCTTTAGTTTATAGAGAACTTTACGAAAATAGCGCAAGAAAAATACATTTGTGAAACAGAAAGACAACTGAAATCTGAAAGATAAAGTTTGTTAATTTACTTTCCCCTCGTTATGTGTTTCGTAAAAATAACTTACCTTGGACAAGTCCAGATGAGAGTCTGAAGAACTTTCCTTCAGGAAGTCTCTGTGGAAAAGGTTCCTTAGCCAGACGAGAAATCAAAGATGTCTGTTCGGCTATCAGGATATAATATATCCTGATATAATATATATTATAACGATAGTTTGCTGTTATGTAGGTATAGTTCTTCTGTACTGCGAAATTAAGAAACAAGATAGTTGTTGTCACTCTATTTTGTTGAAGATAATATACGTACATTAAAATATTGTACAAGGAAGTTTATTGTACCTCTTTAAAATTTAATGCAAAAGAGGATTGAAACAGCCCTGATATCCCTACCCTTGAGTTTTATTTTTCCCTCTCTGTTCTTGGCATATCCTCAATGATGTGTATGAATTGTGATAAAATCACTTTAATAAATGTTGAATATCAAAAATAAACAAATTATATAAAAAAATATTTATTAATATTTAATAATTATCTAATTAATATTTAATTGGTAATATCCTGTATATAGAAAAAGAAGTGTGATGAATTTTTCCAACGGTGTATGTGGTTGATACATTAACTTGAAGATCGGAATGTAAGGCAGGAAGAATCAGTTGATTGGAGGATTTACATGGTTTTCTGCGAAATCACTCTTTATTATTTTCCATTTTAATAAAGTTGGACCTGCGCAACCGTCAATATCCACCTAATTTTTCGATCAAATCTACTATATAAACATATAGTACGGGGATGCAAAGCGTGGTTGTAAGCAATGAGAGTTTATTTTCGCAGATTTTTTTTTAACCTCAGATCAAACAGAAAAATACAACATTTAAAGGTCACCATTGAAATTAATGTTCCTCCCAATCCCTTTCTCTCTTGTGCCGGTGGAAAGAGATCGGATGGATGATGAATGACCACACTAAAATGGTGCACTAACGTTAAATTAAAGATTTGAATCTAATTCTATGTTAGCAACATTTACTTCCCCATTCATAAAGTTTATCTACTAGATCTGTTAAAAGAACAATTGCTATAACGACGCTTTGTTGCTTTCTGGTAGCCACATATACCGAACTGCGTTAGCTCTAGATAGTATACTGTACATTTGTCTTGTGTGTGTCCTGGTGCTTACAGATTTAACAAAGCTACAGCGGTGCATTTTTCCTCGTCTTATTTTTTGTTTTTGTCCGTAAATTTTAGTTGTGGGCTGAGTTATCTATTCAAATGGAGACCTACAATGATTAAATTAGGAGGCTATTGAATAATACAATGCAATTTGTATCAATCTTTAAAAACATTTCCAAACTCAAATTTAAAAAAAAATCCAAATCACCTTTAATCCTCAGTAAAAATCAGTCCTTAGTGTCTTGTTCATTGATGATATTTTATCATTAGGCTCTGTAGGATTGAAAAGCTCAGTCTATTTCCATTTCCTCTGATCAACAATCTCGAGATCGCGTCATATCTTCTACATAATTATCAACTGATTTATCTGAAAGCCATGCACTGTCGAGTATTGTTGTCATGATTTAAGCACCAAGTATGGTGTTATGTATGTTGAAAGATATTTCACAAATAAAATATCATACCTAAGTAATATTAACTTGTCACAAAAGTGCTTCAAAGTATTTGAATTTGAACCAAATTCTCGATGACATTTTTGTTTAGTCTTTTAATGAAAATGAAAATCCTTAATAAATCATTTGAAACAGCGTTTTAACCGAGACGTTTGTTAATGAAATCATTTTAAATGTCTTAAGGTTCACTGTCACAACAACCGTCAATGAAATGAACAAAAAATTATATCAGCATCAAAAATAGATTACTTACTTAATCCAAACTGTGCAATAATCTATCATTGTCACTTGAGAAAATACCTGTATCTAGAATTCTAGATATGACACCATTTGCCTCGATACATTATTCAATCAAAATTCTACCATTCCAGAATTTCAATCACATAGTTTTGTAGTCAGAGAGATGTTACCAGTATTTTTTATGTTTTGTTAAAAACTAATTCGATGAAATTCTGTAGTGGAGTCAATTAAATAGTGAGGAATTGAGTTAGTTACATTAGTTTCATTTTAATCATTTCTTGGGGAAAATCGTTCCATGATTTTATTGGAAAAGCTTGTGCTGAAGTTTGATTTTGTGCATGAATCAAATATAACTGTTTGTGCTTTATAATTATATATTATTCTGGGGCACTTTACTCAGAACAGACTACAGTGCGCTTTCAATGAAACCGACATAACTATTATTAGAAATTGTAACTTGTAACCAATTCTTTTTAAACTCAAAAATTTACATCTTATGAAAATGTTATGGCAACATGGTATAGACAGTTGAAATCAAAGAGAAGGTTTTTGATAGCGCGTATCTCGCAAGTTGAACAAATGTTTTCCTTTTTATTTGTGCCATATGGCTTTTCTTCAAAATGTTTATGTTTTCCTTCAAAATTGTACATTTAAAAGTAATTGTTAAACTTATAGAACAAATCTTTTTGTTTAGAAATTCGTTGTAGATAGAAGCATAGAAGAAATCATTATTGACGGCGAACTAAAAGATGCAAACTTTATTTGTTATGCGAAAATTCCAAATTGTATGAACTGGGTCCTTTGTTGGAAGACAATAGTAAGCTCAATGACATTTCCATGTGTAAACTAGGTCTAATTGATTTGTTTTAGGAAACAATGACCCTCAGCTGCGAGGAAGCTAATAGAAGAATTTAATGTAGAACTTAAAGTTAATAACTTTTTATACAATCAAATGCCTGATGTCAAATTAAGTACACGATTAAATTCCTCCGTGAGGGACTATGCAACGGAATGTTCTTGAGACAGCCCATCCCATCCCATCACTATATTATTTCCAAAGTATACACCTATGTCCTACACCCTTTTACGGTGCGGAAAACCGATGTTAGCATCTTTATTTAGATAATTTAGCCTCAAGAAGCAAACCCCTCACGAGCAATAGTAATGTCCAACGAGAACCATCTATCTTTCCGCTAAAACATCAGAAAATTACAATCAAATAAAAAAATTACAGGTATAACCTGGGAAAATAAATAATTTTGATATTTGGACCGTTTGTGTTTTGCTTCTCAGTTTCATTGCCATTCCAAACTTCATTTCATTTTCACCATTAGGTATTTGTAATCGGCTCACCCAGCCACCACTCTAGTTAGGAAAAGTACTAATAATTTTTTGTGAAGAAAAAAAAAATCATGCCAAATTTTTCGAAACTTTTTACCCATCTTATTTTGTGTATAAATTTTGAGACATTTTTTCCCAGGCGAGGTACCGTACTAATGCGGTAATCCTGATGCTAAGTGATCACTTTCTGTTACTTTATTATACTTGGCATACGTTGTTAATATCAGAGAGTAATTCCATTATAGTGAAAATATCTTTCAAACATCTAATTAAAGAGTTATCGCTTTTTTTAACATAATTTTTTTGTGTAAAAGTCTGAAATTTTTTACATTTAAATAGTAAGAATAAATTATGAATCGCTTGAGTGATTAACAACGTATCCCTCATGTGTTTCTTTCTTTTTTTACTATTATTACTTAGTACTCGTACTATTATGTTTCTTCACTATTTAATTATAATTGTTCGATACCTATAAAATAATATTATAATTTATTTATTGAAAGTACCGTAAGTAAATAAAATTTTAAGTGTTTATAAAAAACGAAAGAGAAAGACGTGTTCGTGTGTGTACTTTATTTTCTCCGCTAGTAAAATTTCAGAATAGATTTCATTATTGGCTTAGTAGGACTACCTGTTGGCATAATGAGACTACCTGTCTTGCGCTGTCAGTACTGTAACTAAAGTACCGTAAAGCACTACTTATTTTAATAACAGTTCTATGTGGTATGTGGTTAGCGCAGGGCGTTCACAATTAAAAAGCTGGACTTCGATTCCTTAGCATGTCAAAATTGGTCTTTATTATGGTCAGCCACCATTCACTTTAAATATGTCTTAACTGCATGAACCTCACCCAGCCTTGGAGCTGGAATACCAGACTCACAGATTCTCAGTTATAGACGGGCGCCAAGCATCCAAACTCGATGTTGCTTATCTTTGGTGTGAGCAATCCGTCGGGGACTGGTGTATTGAGTGTGAGATCTACGCTGACTATATCAGATTTTTGATTATAGTAAATCAACAAGTGTTTCATCAGATTGCTCTCTCTCTCTCTCTGTGTTTTTCTTCTCCAAAATGTACAGAGGCATTACAGCCGTGTAAAATATACATATTATCGTTGTGTATCTATCATCAGGTTGTGTATCTACCATCAGGTAAGAACCCCACTATTGAACCGGAAAGATAAATTTCTGAGCAAGGAGAAGGCTGGAGGCTATATTAGTATTCCTCCCTGCCTACACCCACCCCTCCACTCTTCTAAAAGGCTCTTTATCTCCGAGCACTTTATTGAATGTGGCTCGTTACCTCTTTGTAGAAAGTTTAAAGGAAAAATCCTAAACATTTAAGTAAGGATCATTCAGCACTGGTTTCCCTATGATGCACTAGGTGCAACTTACTTGGGACATTTATTTCTTGTATCATATTAGAGTCGCTTTTACAAAAATGAGACCCGTATAGCCGTATACTCTCAGTTCAACATATTTTAGATTGATTTGTGAAAAAATTCAAGTAGATTCTCGAAGTTAAAAAATTCATAGAGCGAAGGACCTGAAATTGTCACGTTCTTGCTTAAAGGGCCACGTTTCCAAGCATTAGAGCGCATAAAATACCCAAATGTTTTGTCGACTACGGACGTACAGTACCACTTCGCCGCAATTTCCCGAATCCCTCATCTGCCGCCTTCAAAATAAAACCATATGCAACCTTTAACACCTCCGTTCCTGTTTTTTCCTGTTGTAAGGAAATTGAATTTTTATCACAGATCGTGAAAACAACACACACAAAGTCACAGGAAAAGCGTACGAGAAGTAGGATCCAGGGCCGTGTAGTGCTTACCTATGCAGGATGTAACGGGAAATATTAACAAAAAGAAGCCAAACTATTCAAAACCGGTTATTTCAGTCAGTTGATAGCAAGTTTAAATTTAAGAGCACTTCATTTAACTTCCGAGTAAACATATCTATGTATGTACCTTTAGATATATTTTATTCTAAAAAGTCTCTGCAGCAAAAATACAGGGTCCATTATCAGGGATGCTAAAACAACTTTTTGTAAAACCTCTATGTTGAATTTTGGCTAGGCACTCACTGGCAAATCAATGAGCTATGCTACAAAACAGAAAGTTCATATAAAGCTTTGAAAAAGCTTTTAAAAATAAACGGAGAGGTAAGATATGACTCATTTCTAAAGAAAGGCCTGTGTGAGGAGTTACACGCTGTATTTATTCCAATGTAGGTAGGTATTATACCTACGTATTTTGAATACAATTTCATACCATTATTTTCAAAGCAAAACGTTTTTCTTCCTCGAATTCCTGTTTGAGGCAAAAAGATCGGGGGATTCGGTTTCGTTTATTTCTTCTTCCTCCTCCTCATCTTCTTTATCATCATTGCTTTTCTTGATGATATATGATCTAGTCAATAATAATCTCTGGATCTCTATCAAAGATCCAAATAATATTTGAGAAATTGTAAATTTTCAGAGCAATAAACGAAAAAATTGCTATTGGACTGATCCTGGGCTTTGTTTCTCTTCTAGTATTTGATCAGTTATAAGTTTTAACATAGGGATGTCCTATTATAACTTCTACCCGACCCACGTCTACTCATACAAAGGTAACGTTTATCAAAAGCGTCCTAATGAATGATGAATGATTGTCAGGAGAAGAGGAAAGAGTTATTAGTTTTAGTTGTTCCAATTCAAATAGAATGGAGGTCCCTGGAGCTTTCGTCTGAGATAAATGTGAGAGTATACTGAGGGACAGGGGAGGAGTGGGGGGTGTATGGGGAGGTGGAGGGACAAGGATAGAGAGATGAGAGTGTAAGTGGATGAGGGACTTACTAGAAATTTGATGGAATATAAATTATCCCATTTCAGAGAAATTGATGTGTTCATTTACCCTCCTTACTAGTTGTACCTGTACAAATTTTCGCTAAATACGGGAAAAAATTGGCACTAGTCAGGATGTGAACCCGTAGCCCCCGGCTCAGCGCAGCGTGTAAATTAAAGGGACCATCTCCAATGTTTTATTTGTAATTTTACCATCAATAAATGCATTGGCTACTTCCTTGAAGTTTTCCATTGGTTTCCTACTTGAGCCAGAGAATAAAATTAAAATGTTTGAATAAAAATAGAAAAAAATATCTAAATTAAAAAAAAAAAAAAAATACCTATGTATATTAGGGTGGCCCTTAGCTATAGAGGAGGATTTTTTTTTCCCAGATTTTTTCCGCTCCATCGGCAAAATATGGTTCCAATTAATATTAAAAAAATCTGGAAAAAGTTGCAGCTCGATCAAAGGTTGTTAACACGTGCCGCCGGGACCTTTAAGTTTAGATCTGCAATCGGAAGGGGCAATATACGTTTTTAAGCATAATATTGATCCCAACTTGAAGAAACTTCATCTCACAGAAAAAAATATAGAATGTAAAATGTATAGAAAGGTTTTCTTTTTATTATTTGATGCATAATAATTTTAGTGGATAGCACAGCATTATCGAGACACCTGATAATAGCATTTGTCTAAGTAACTCACTACTGTTTTTTCGTAATATTAAGTAGAAAATTAGAAAACTATCGTATATTAGATTTTTCTATTTAAGTTGAAGAAAAGAACATTGAACATAATTATTGTAATAATATTCATACATCCATACTATTAAAATAAATGCGAGATAGAAGTTCACAAATAAGTAAATGCTGCTGTCCTACTTGCTATGATTTTTCAAGAGATACTCTTTTGTTGTTTTAGGATACTGACTTTTGTGGTCTTTGACAACTTGAATGACGAATTGTTTTAGGTTTTCACTCTTTGTTAGCTTATTATTGTATTCGCAGATCAATTTAACTCCTCTTTTTGCTGTATCATTTACTAATTTTAAAACTTTAATCTTGTTATACGCGTCTTGGAAATTTTCATTTTCCCACCAGTCACTAGGATCTAGACAGAGAAAAGATTTGTATATTTGAAACCTCTCAAAGAAAACCTGCCTCTCCTCTGACACAAAAAAGTCCAGCTCCTTACTAAGCAAGTTTAGTCTCTTTTAGATCTTTTAGTCTTACAACCATACTTCTATTTATTTTGTTTCTTCCCCTCTTTAGTGAGGGACTTAACCATGTTAGATTTTACAACATTTGAGATATCTCTATCAAAAAACCTACTGCCTCTTGACTCAAATACCAGAGATGGTTAACAATTTTTTTGATGCCACACTAGATACTCGTACTTCAGGGTTCATTTTTTGATACGCAAGAAGTTTCTTAATAAATGAGAGAACTAGTCTTGGCGCTGTACTACCTACAAGTGCAGTACACCAAGCCTCAATATAAAGGAAAGTTAGTCTGGCTGGGGGACGTTAAACAGGGAGGAGACCAGTGTCCCGCTAGAGGACTATTAACAGAGAACAGATTAGCCAACCCTTATAAGCCAGGCTAGCTTGCAGTTTCCTGAGGGTTTAATGGCTTATAAAGAAAAGTCCAAGTCCTCATGATGGTTGATCGCACATAGAAATATGTGGTTCATGACGAGCCAACTTTGAAATAAAGTTGGTTGGAGACCATCACTCACCCCTCCAGCTGTAGCCAAGCTGGCTACAACAACAAGAATAAAGAAAAGTTACAAACAAACAAATATCAAGGATGGTCTTGAGTTCTTCAGCAGTCATTAAGAACTCTTTTCTAAACTCTGGTATTTGAGGGAAGAGGTATTAGGGTTGGGGTTTTTTGATAGAGATATCTCAAATGTTGTAAAATCTAACATGGTTAAGTCCCTCACTAAAGAGGGGAAGAAACAAAATAAATAGAAGTATGGTTGTAAGACTAAAGATCTTATAAACTTGCTTAGCAAGGAGCTGGACTTTTTGGTGTCAGAGAAGAGGCAGGTTTTCTTTGAGAGGTTTCAAATAAGCAACTCTTTTCTCTGTCTAGATCCTAGTGACTGGTGGAAAAATGAAAATTTCCAAGACGCGTATTACAAGATTAAAGTTTTAAAATTAGTAAATGATACAGCAAAAAGAGGAGTTAAATTGATGTGCGAATACAATAATAAGCTAACAAAGAGTGAAAACCTAAAACAATTCGTCATTCAAGTTGTCAAAGATCACAAAAGTCAGTATCCTAAACCAACAAAAGAGTATCTCTCAAAAACTCATAGAAGTAGGACAGCAGGATTTACTTATTTGTAAACTTCTATCTCGCATTTATTTTAATAGTATAGATAAATGAAACTTATTACAATAATTATGTTCAATGTTCTTTTCTTCAACTTCAAAAGAGAAAAAATCTAATATACAATAGCTTTCTACTTAATATTACGAAAAAACAGTAATGAGTTACTTAGACTAATGCTATAATAAGGTGTCTCGATAATGCTGTGCTACCCACTAAATTTATTATGTACCAAATAATAAAAATAAAACCTTTATATACATTTTACATCTTATTTTTTTTTTCTAATATATTATAGTTTTCTAATTTTCTACTTAATATTACGAAAAAACAGTAGTGAGTTACTTACACAAATGCTATTATCAGGTGTCTCGATAATGCTGTGCTACCCACTAAAATTATTATGTACCAAATAATAAAAAGAAAACCCTTCTATACATTTTACATTCAATATTTTTTTCTGTAAGATGAAGTTTCTTCAAGTTAGGATCAACATTATGCTTAAAAACGTATATTGCCCCTTCAGATTGCAGATCTAAACTTAAAGGTCCCGGCGGCACGTGTTAACGACCTTTGATGGAGCTGAAACTTTTTCCAGATTTTTTTAATATTAATTGGAACCATATTTTGCCGATGGAGCGAGAAAATTCCGACTTTCGAAAATAAGGGCCACCCTAATGTATATCTCTAAATTCCATGTCCCACTAAAAATTATTAGTTGAAGCAATTTTCCATCGAATGGAGGGAACAACTCCCGCCGTGATATGACCATGCAGTTGACAGCAACGTCAAACCAAACAAACAAAAAATCCCAGACAGGAAAATGTCCCTGAACCGTATTTGGTTTCATCGGACGATACCAGTTGTCCCACATGTTGCTTTTGATCATTTGCTTGTTTTATGCTCCTGTACTAAAGTAGCACCTGTAGTGACCTTTCTAATTCTGCACTCTAGATGTCGCACTACACCAGACTACTTCCCTGCAAATGCTGAAATCCTAATAGACTATGGATAGTAGAATAAGTAAGTTGATAGATCAAAGAGCTAACTAACAGAGAGGATCAGTTTGACAATCCAGAGGGGCAGTACTGCCAGTGTGTTGTCAGCAATACCATCAGAAGAATTGAATTGATTATTTTATTAATAAAGAAATACTAAAAAAATCATCAATATCAAGGTTAAAAAATAAGTTGAGTATAGAGACAAAGTAAAGTAAGTTTCATAGACGGTTTTTTAAACGAATCTTTTCATTCCAACATTGAGAAGGAAGGATAGGAGAAAGCCAGGAGGTAATCTAGAAATATATTTATTTTTTTTCTTCTTCTAATAGATTAAATTGAAACCAAGTGTTTCAGAAGCAAAAAAAAAAAAAAAAAAAAAAAACACCATTAATAACATTCTTAAAAAATAGAAATTATTTTACCACTACCAGATTGATGATATTACTATTAATATTTTGAAATCATTTGCCTTCTAGGTTCACAAAAATAAGACCAAGTATAATAAAGACAGTCAGAATTTCGGCCACTATTCCCTCACTCAAACTTGTCACTCAAAATTTAAGGAACCCAAACAAAAAAAATCACTGCAATTCTTCAACATTATAAGGAGCACACCTACAAGCTGAAGTCAACATATAAAATTCGACGTGTTCAACATGTGTCAAATTTATAAACGGTACCTGCCGAAAAGTTCAGAAAACATCCTGTTTCCTGGAATAGTCTTCAAAATTTCTGGTCTTCAAAATTCCTATTCTTCAAAATTCCTGGTCTCAAAAAACCCTAGTCTTAATTAAAATTCCTTGTCTTCAAAATTCCTGGTCTTCAAAATTCCTGGTCTTCAAAATTCCTGGTCTTCAAAATTCCTGGTCTTCAAAATTCCTGGTCTTCAAAATTCCTGGTCTTCAAAATTCCTGGTCTTCAAAAATTTCTAGTCTCAAAATTTCTGGTCTTTAAAATTTGTGGTCTCAAAAAATCCTAGTCTTAAATTTCTTGTCTTCAAAATTTATGGTGGTCTTCGAAATTCCAAAATTCCTAGTTTCAAAATTACTTGTCTTAAAAATTTAAGTTTTCCAAATTTCTAAAAAAGCAAGTTTTCCAAATTCCTAATATTTAACTTTTCTGGTCTTGCAAGTTTTCAAAACGCCTAGTCTTCAAAACTTGTCAAAAAAAAAAAACAAAAAAAAAAAAAACTCAAGTCAACATCCAAAATACTAGTCCTCAAAATTCCTGGTCTCAAAAATTCCTGGTCTCAAAAATTCCTAGTCTCAAAAATTCCTAGTCTTCAAAATTTCTAAGCCTTCAAAATTCCCTTGTTTTCAAAATTTCTGGTCTTCGAATTTATAAAGTTTTTAAAATTCTTAGTTTTCAAAATTTCTGGTCTTCAAAATTATAATTTTCAAGATTTCTGATCTTCAAAATTTCTGGTCTTCAAAATCAAAATTTCTGGTCTCCAAAATTCTCAGTGTTCAAAATTTCTGGTCTTCAAAATTTCTGTTCTTCAAAATTCCTAGCCTTCAAATTTCTGGTCTTCAAAACTCCTGGTCTTCAAAATTCCTGGTCTTCAAAAATTCTTAGTCTCAAAAATCCTAGTCTTCAATTATAAAAGGTACCAACAACTCAAGTCAACGTCCAAAATTTCTGGTCTCAAAATTCGTGGTCTCAAAAATTCTTAGTCTTCAAAATTTCTTGTCTTCAAAATTTTTGGTGGACTTCAAAATGCCCTGTCTGCAAAATTCCTAGCTTCAAAATTACTGGTCTTCAAAATTCCTGGTCTTCAAAAATTCTTAGTCTCAAAAATTCCTAGTCTTCAATTATAAAAGGTACCAACAACTCAAGTCAACGTCCAAAATTTCTGGTCTCAAAATTCGTGGTCTCAAAAATTCTTAGTCTTCAAAATTTCTTGTCTTCAAAATTTTTGGTGGACTTCAAAATGCCCTGTCTGCAAAATTCCTAGCTTCAAAATTACTGGTCTTTAAATTTGTAAGTTTTCAAAATTATAAACGGTACCAACAACTCAAGTCAACGTCCAAATTGCTAGCCTTCAAATTTCTGGTCTTCAAAATTCCTGGTCTTCAAAAATTCTTAGTCTCAAAAATTCCTAGTCTTCAATTATAAAAGGTACCAACAACTCAAGTCAACGTCCAAAATTTCTGGTCTCAAAATTCGTGGTCTCAAAAATTCCTAGTCTTCAAAACTCCTGGTCTTCAAAATTCCTGGTCTTCAAAATTCCTGGTCTTCAATTATAAAAGGTACCAACAACTCAAGTCAACGTCCAAAATTTCTGGTCTCAAAATTCGTGGTCTCAAAAATTCTTAGTCTTCAAAATTTCTTGTCTTCAAAATTTTTGGTGGACTTCAAAATGCCCTGTCTGCAAAATTCCTAGCTTCAAAATTACTGGTCTTCAAAATTCCTGGTCTTCAAAAATTCTTAGTCTCAAAAATTCCTAGTCTTCAATTATAAAAGGTACCAACAACTCAAGTCAACGTCCAAAATTTCTGGTCTCAAAATTCGTGGTCTCAAAAATTCTTAGTCTTCAAAATTTCTTGTCTTCAAAATTTTTGGTGGACTTCAAAATGCCCTGTCTGCAAAATTCCTAGCTTCAAAATTACTGGTCTTTAAATTTGTAAGTTTTCAAAATTATAAACGGTACCAACAACTCAAGTCAACGTCCAAATTGCTAGCCTTCAAATTTCTGGTCTTCAAAATTCCTGGTCTTCAAAAATTCTTAGTCTCAAAAATTCCTAGTCTTCAATTATAAAAGGTACCAACAACTCAAGTCAACGTCCAAAATTTCTGGTCTCAAAATTCGTGGTCTCAAAAATTCCTAGTCTTCAAAACTCCTGGTCTTCAAAATTCCTGGTCTTCAAAATTCCTGGTCTTCAATTATAAAAGGTACCAACAACTCAAGTCAACGTCCAAAATTTCTGGTCTCAAAATTCGTGGTCTCAAAAATTCTTAGTCTCAAAAATTCCTAGTCTTCAAAACTCCTGGTCTTCAAAACTCCTGGTCTTCAAAATTCCTGGTCTTCAAAATTCCTGGTCTTCAAAATTCCTGGTCTTCAAAATTCCTGGTCTTCAAAATTTATGGTCTTCAAATTTCCAAGTTTACAAAATTCCTCGGTCTTAAAATTTGTAAGTTCTCAAAATTTTCGGTCTCCAAAATTCTTCGTCTTCAAAAATTGTCAAAATCACAAACGGTACCTACGAATTCAAGTCTAGATGCAAATTCCTGATCTCCAAAATATGTGTTGTCAATATTACAAACTGTACCTTCAGTTTTAAAAGCCAAGATCAGTCTGGGGAGTGATCACAAGGTGGCAGAAATATATGACTGACCTAGAGAAGATATAGAGGAAAGTCATGGTAAGGTTGTGTAGAGCGTACAGGATTGCCTCAACTCCTGCATTATCAATCATATCAGGCAGCTTACCAGTCGAGTTAATGGTGCAGAAGAGGAAGGACTTGTATGATCTGCACAAACCTACTGGCAAAAACAAGAGAAGAGGAATTGAAAGAAGTGTTGAGAGAAAAGTGGAAACACTCGGGCACACTGACTACACAGGGACAATGGACTAAAATACTGATAAAAGATGTGAGAGCCTGGATTGCTTGAAAACATAAATAACATATTATTTGAGTCAGTTTCTCACTGGACACGGAAATTTCGAGACGTAGGTATCTAAAAAAGAATGGCAAAAATTAGAAGTGAAAATTGCCGATACTGTATACCAGATAGAGATGACCCAGCTCACACTTTCTCTTTGTGTGCGAGACGTTTAGATAAATGAGGGATGAGTGTTCTACAAGTGGTGTGTCAAGAATGCATGTGCGATTGAGGATATGCTAGAGAGTAAAGAGAAGCGAGAATGTGTTGAAAAAATGGTGAGAGAAATTATACCAGTAGAAGAGTGAGACGAGAGGGGGGCCCTACAACGAAACCGGTAGTCGGCCTTATAGCGCCGCACTTGAAAATATTCTGTACTTGAAAAGAAATGAAAATATTCGGTTCCAAGTGCAGTATGCGGTATGCTATCAGGAGAGGAGGGTGTTTAGTGGGTGGTTCCCAGGCGGAAGTAAACCTGGGTGTCTTTAAAAGATTTTTGTCCTACCTTTCTATTTAAAAAATTCTGGTCTTAAAAAATATAAACGGACTAACGGTAACTACTAGAGTTAAAAAAATCTTCACCTAAGTCTTACCAGCAGAACTCACTCTACATTATTTAAATAAAACTCTCATGTTACTTCAACCTGTGAACATTCTTTCGTCTTTTTTTGGCATCTTTTTCTACATCTCTGTTCCCTCTCCATATGTTTTGGTAAGGAAAAAGCATTGTCAGAATACTTTCAGAGAACACAGACGACAGCAAAAACAACATCAGCAAAGACATTTTTGAAACACGAAATACCGGGATAGAAGAAGCAGACAGATGAAAGGAAATGGGAGAGGAAGATAGCAAGAGGAAGAGTGTGGATAACAAAATGAGTGAAAAGAGGATGTATAAAACAGGACCAAAAAGTTGTGTATAAGGGAGATGGGCTGAAAGAGAGAGAAAAGTAAAAGGTAGTAGACAGACAGAGGAGAATTCCCCGAGTATGTCTTCAGTAAACATAAACACAATACTTGGGTTGGAATTAGGAGAGGAAATAAATGCACTCTTCAAGGCTCTGATGAAATTAAATATTTGTACTAATCACAGTTACTAAAACTAGTCTTACCAACACATGGCCATACTAGGGGTTCGAACCACCGACCTCCACGCTACGAGTCCGCCCCCTTATCGATCGAGCTACTGCGGTCAGATTGCTACAGAGCTGGTTTGTGCGTTACCAGCGAAGGATATTGCAGTTGAAAAAGACATTAAAAAACCAAGTCACTGTGCGTGCAAGCATAGTACGCTACTACACCTGGAATATTCGAACACATACAGTTATTCTCAAAGAAAAAAATGATAATAGGTATGTATGTAGGTATAATGAAATTTGGACAGGTTTAGAAGTTTCAATTTCCTCCCATAAAGTGAAGGAAATCCCTACAAGACAAGGCACTAAACAGGAAGGTAAGAATTAGTAAAAATCCAGGTAAGAATGAAGACAACGACAGAGGAAGGAATGTCTTTGCCTAATCCTTAGTTTCTTGTTTTCACTTTTCTAAAAAGACAGAAAGGAAAGATGACTAGGACGAAGTCAGATAGAACAGGGAGATGAAGAAAGATAGAGATAGAGGGAGCATAAGGAAAGAATTTAGCACTAACTAATTCCTGGCAGTGGAGGATTATAAATGAATTTTGAGTGGGAGGCTGGGGGGTAGAGAGGATTAATACAAGGAATGAATTCAAGAACTATTCAACTAAGAGCAATAATAATAATATTTACATAATACAGTAAAATAAAATCTGATTTGTAAAAAAATATCAGAGGATGACAACGATAAAACTCGTCTTGCTGATGGTGTATGGTGGTAATATTTAATTAAAATGACCCAACTGGAGCATTAAGCATTAGGTTATGTGTTTTCGACTGTTTCCTTTTGTATCATTCATCGCACTAAGAATTACTGAAAGGTGACTAATATATACGCGGATATAGTTTCTGATTGTGTGATGAAGGACTGAAATAATGAATGGAATCTATTTGGTCTTCAACCTGAAACCTCAATGTCGGTAGGTATACAATGCTAGAATGTAATTATTTACCGACCTCAGTAGCTTGATCAATATGGCGGCGGACTTGCACTTGATGGAGGTCGGTAGCTCAAGTCCCGGTTTCAGCGTGGTATTAGTAAAGCGAGGTTGAAAAGTTGTGATATCACGAAAGCGATTAACACAAATATGACGAGAAAAAATCTAATTCTTTAAAAAAAATTATCTCCAATTCCACACAAATAATCAATGGTCACCCTAATCATGATTAACATAACATCAAGTAAGACGAAAGTCTACCAGATAATACTCCAGTTCTGAAAAACAAATGACCCCCCACTGATAGCAGGGCATAGACATTTGAAATACCCGAAAATACTATATTTTTAAGTCCCCAATAATACAGGCGCTTGATGTATACTCGCATAATATTAATAATACTAATGATAAACCAAATTTTATGTTATCTTCTATTATAAAATCCCCTATGTAACGCGTCAGTTATTGCCTCACACGTGATGTTATCCGTGATGAGGTGTAGACGAGACTACAAAAAAACTCATCGGAGACAGTTGGCAAAGCTAACCATCGAATCAAAGCTAGGAGACCCATCGTGATTTGTGACCATAGTGTTGCTTTTGAAAGCGACGGTGGTGTTGAAACTTAAAAGCAATATCTAACAAAACAATTAGCTGATATAACAACAAAGTTTTTGTTACTATAATAATAAATAAAAGCGAGATATAATTAATTCTGCTCCTGTGCAGCCTGCATCTAGCTAATAAATATTTAATTATATTGTCTCGAGCTTTGTTGCGAAAAATTAGGATGAAATAAAAAAAGTTACGGGAAAAGTTGTTCGCCTTTTTTCCGGAGTTTTTCGCTCTAATATATTCATCCTTGTAATATGAAAGTACCTGCTTAATATTGTATTGTTTATGTTTAATATTGTTTATGTTGCATATTCATTTTCTTTCTTACAGTGTCGTTGGAAAACTGTTTTCACACATAGGTAAAATGGAATCTAATGTATGGAAAAGTAATATCTATAGGTACGAGCTTGAATAACCTATGTGAATTTCGGTTCAACATGAACAAATAGGTAGTAGTAGTTTTGAAAAAAGTAAAACCAAATTTATATTTTCATGACCAAGATAAAACTTTATTTGCTGGTGATTTATATTTTAGCAAAGAGTACCTAGCCAACTGACACAGTATATGTACAATGTACATTATTAACAGTCTTGTCATTTGTCAATTAAACAGAAGAATACACTCTGATAAAGATGAAAAAAAAATAGTTCAGCAGCATCTTTGGAGACAGCTCTTACACATTATCTTAGAAGATACTTTTAGTATATTTTCTGTTCTGATTATGGGTTAGGAAAAACACAACTTATAGAGCCCCGCCATTATGTATACATAATATATAGGGCCTTATCTCGGGTTTATAGAAGAGTTAAGAAAAAAACATGCAGGACAATCCTTGGATAGTTGGGTGTATCGCTATGCCTCATGTATACAGCGGGGTTAGGTAAAATACATCCAATGCAATAGCTTGGGTGCATAGACTGTATAAAGTACATACCTATATAGAATTATATGGGTTAGGAAAAACCGATACCGGGCGTAAAGTAGGTTTAGAGATTCCAAGGTGGAACCGTCTAATCATGGCTTGAGACATTCCTAGAATTATTATTACTCATCTCTAGTTAAATAAGGTTTTAATTTCATAATATTATTGATCAACAGGTTCTGTTTACTTTGCTCTCAAGATCAGCCATTCATGCTCCATTTAATTTCAACTTGCAGCGTCATAATTCTGAGAAATCAGTGCACTGTACAGTGTACATAATACATACATATCCTTCACCAGCTCATTTGAGTTCAACTTTGTGCGTAGTACACAAAAGCCAAAACTCTGGGAAGAACTTATTCCACACTGCAGGGCTGTTTGCTATCCTGAATCCAGAGGAGAGAGAAAGAGGAAGAGGAGGAGAGGGAGAGGAGGACAGGGACAGGATGTAGGGGCGGAGGAGAAGGAGAGGAGGAGAGGGACATAGAGGTAGGGCGGAGGGTAGGGGAGAGAGAGGGAGGTAGAGGGAGAGAGGAGGGAGGAAGGTAGGGGAGTGAGGAGGAAGGAGGGGAGTAGAGGAGGAAGAGAGAGAGGGTAGGGGAACGAGGAGAGAGAGAGGGTTAGGTAGAGAAGGAGGAGAGAGAGGTAGGGAGAGAGAGAAGGGACGATACAAAGGGAGAAAGGAGGAGAAAAAGTAGAGATAGAAATACCCAAGGAGAAGAATGCATATTATAAAATTCTTTGTGTGTCGAATTTATGTTGAAGAAGCCAGCTGTAAGCATCCGACTCTCATCGTGAACTTAGACAGTTCACACACGTGTGGTGTTAGAGATAGATCAGGGACTGATATGATTTAGCTAAGGGTTGGTGGTCAAAGAATCAGGGACTGATATGATTTAGCTAAGGGTTGGTGGTCAAAGAATCAGGGACTGATAGGCTTGAAATAAGAGACGGCCAAAGTCCTCACGGTGAATTGTCGCGCATGATATTCAAAAACAGGAGGTTATGAAACGTCCAGAAATACGAAAAAAAAAAAAAAAAAAATTGAAAAGATATAGGTATACATGTAAAAATATATGTATATGTATATGTTTTATACAAAAACGAACAATACTTCCGATTTCTAATATTAGAAATTTATCGGAAGTAATATAGCTACAGTGTACAGTCTTCACCAGACCATATTACCAGAACGATCTAGGTATAGCTTGAGCATTGAATTGTCAACACGTATATGTAGAGAGCTAGTGACCAACAGAACTTGTCACCCTTTCCGGTGTAGCTTACACCGGCCGGCGTGGCGGCACCGCAACACAACAACAACAAGATTCACACCATACAGTTAAAGCTGAGGTGAAATTATAATAAAAATAAATAAAATATTAAATTTTATAAAAGTAAAATCCAAAATGAAAAAACATAAATTTATTTTATTTAAACAAATTTCAAAAGAAAGAGTTGTTAAAAAATAGCCTGTGCATAGTAACTCATATGAACAAGAGTATCGGACCTGCAAAGGTCACAATTAAAACAAGTTTACTTACAAGGATACACACACTTGTTCAAATAAACGTATTCACTTCATTAAATTCTTGGGTTTCTCTCCCTTCCTCCCCTAGATGAAGGCCTCCCTCTCTCTCTCCTCTCTCTCTCTCTCTCTCTCTCTCTCTCTCTCTCTCTCTCTCTCTCTCTCTCTCTCTCTCTCTCTCTTTCTTTCTCTCTCTCTCCTCTCTCTCTCTCTCTCTCTCTCTTTCTCTCTCCCCTCTCTCTCTCTCACTCTCTTTTTCGTGGACTTCCAAATGTGTAGATAAAAACAATACAAAAAACCTCCATCTCTCTCCCTCTTCCCTTCATTATCTCTCTCTTTCTCTCTCTCTCTCTCTCCCTCACACACACTCTCTCTCTCTCCTCTCTCTCTCCCCTCTCTCTCTCTCTCAGATACATGCACGCCGAACTTAAACAATAAAAGTGATCTCATGAATATAACTCAAATAAAAGCGAAATAAAGCTCCCGTCCCTTCGACTAGAAACTAGATGTACAAATGAGGTACACAATGTAGGAGGAAGAGTGGGGGGGGGAGTATTCAGCCACCAGGCGCGGCCAGTGCTAAGGAGCTGCGGAACTGCAGCACCCCCAGACGAAAAAGAAAATGAGAGGATTTTCCCAAGTTTTAGCATTTCTAGAATTATCACAAATTTCTAGAATAATTAATGCATAATTATTATGATTCACATGGTAAACAAACTCAAACTATTTAGATACTGAAAGAGCGACTCTATAAATCCCAATTTAGTCCGGTTTATGTGGCAGCACCCCCAAAACATTTTCTCACCAACCGCGCCTGCTGATGGAGGCAGAAGAGAGGAGAAACGTATGTAAGACGGAGGTTTATTTTCTGAAAAACGAAGGACCTGTCTTGTTCTTGTGGCTATTGAAGATGAGGAGGGGGGGAAAGAGGAGGAGGGAGAGGAAGAGGAGACAAAAGAACATTACTAAAAGTTTGGCATAATAATTTCTGGTAGTTTACATTCCTGTAGAGCAATAAGGATCTTCATGATATGACCGGGAACATTACGGCTGGGTGAGCGGGGGTGAGGGAGGATTAGGGAGAATGGGAGGGACGTCATGTTTAGGACATTAAGTAAAAGACGCATGAGGAAATAAAGTTCCTCCTCGTGGGTAGAGATATAACATGTGAGGGAATACATAATTATAGATATAGTACATAGCGTGTGCTATGTATGAACGCAAGTAGATATATTCCCTTTCAAACCCCTATAATAATAACACTCTTTCGTGGAAGGTAACCACCAGGCGAGTTTATTGCTCAGAGCATTTTCTACCACCTAACCCTCAAAATCTTATTATTATGTGGTCACAAACTCAAAATAATGAGGGAAAATTCATGCACTGGGTGGGATTCAAACTAACGGATCCCTACGCTATCTGGATTACTAGACTAGCGCGTTAACCAGTTGACTTTTGCAGTACTTTTTGTGCAGAAACCCTATACTTGGTCTTCAAACCCCTCTGAAAACGGACTAGACTGAAAACGGACTATCCAAGTTTTATACATTACCTATCTCATTATGAAATTCCATGAAAAATTTCTTTCGATTTTCCACGAATCTTGCCTTTTTATTTCTATTAAATTCATGATTAGCCAACGTCGGTGGCGTGTTGAATGCCCCGGTACTCATAGGATCACAGAAGTTAAGGAATCAACGTCCAGCGAGGTGAAGTCTTCGTGATGCTGGCATTCCGGCCAAACCTAGGTTGGGTGAGGTTAATGTGGGTAGGAGGATTGTGAGTTTCCTGTGAATGGAGGGTAAAACCCTCGTCGTATATGACCGTGCTGATAAATCCAAAAAAGAAATATAAATCAGCAGTGGCTGTATTCGTGATCGGTAGATACTCTTGCGTACTATAAAACTTATAAGGTAAAGAAGATACAAGCTATCAACCATTAGGTAGATACTCTATTGAATTTTGTACTCAGCTTTTTAGTACAGGTACATACATACATAGAGTTATGTACATGTGTAAGTCTTTCATATATTAGGTATGTTTTTCACATAACATGGAACTTTGGCTAGTGTTGACGTGGAACACATTCAATAGAAATTACTTGACTTCACAAAAAAGCGTTTCTTTTGAAAACCCCATACAGAATTTGTCTCGGAAGCTCTCTCTCCCTCACTCTCTCTCTCTCTCTCCCTCTCTCTCCCTCTCTCTCCCTCCCTCCCTCTCCCTCCCTCCTTCCGTCTTTTGCTGTCTTGCACACACACTTCTGTGGAATTCGCCATCGTTCTTACTCTAACATTCCTTTCTTTCTATTCCTTCCACTTTCTCTTCTCTTTCTCTTAATTTTCTCCTAGTCTCATAATATCTTGCTCTCATGAAAAGCTCCGTGCTATATGGTACATGCCGGTATCACGAATGCCGCACTGCCAGGTCAATCCGGATTACACGAAATATGCATTAGACTCTCTTCTTTCACATTTCATATCTTTATTTTTTGCCTTCTCCTATTTTGCCTTTCTGTGTCCATTCCTTTCTCAATCATCTCACAACGAGGTTCACAAAAAATGGTTCTAACCCAGTGGTTCATAGCATTTTCTCTGGTCCCATACCTACCAAGATTTTTTTTTCTTTATGTCTCTGTCACTCTCTCTCTCTCTCTAACGAATAATATTTTTTTATGTACTTTTCTAGAATGATTTCTAGAGCATACTACGATACTGTAACGTGAACAATTTGACATAAAAAACATGGAATTTGACGAATCACTTCCTTTTATTTTTTTATTTTTTTAATTGACAAAGAGTTGAGCACTATTTCAACAGCCCTATCATCCCGAAAAGTAAAGAAATAGACTCAAACAATGCGGGTCAAAGTAATTGCGTAAATTTTTTATCCTCTGAAGCGATTTTCGATACAGAGTCAGAAGAACCACTCTAGGCTGGTAAAGTTTTCAAAGAAACATCAATGGTGATATAAGAATTTGAGGTTATAGCCAGCAAATAGCCCTTTCAACAGCGCCAGAGGGGTGTTGTGTCCTAGAGAAGCACCCCCACAGTCCACACATGATGCTGCACGCCCCGGCTCACCCTGCCGTCACGCGCTCAGTTAGATATTTGTCACAGAGTCAATAGACACTTCCCGTCACGTCTGCACGCAGCTATTTGTCACGCAGTTACACGTCCGCACGTCCCGCACACAGTTGGACACAAAGAAAGACATAACGGCGAATAGCGTGCTGGTGGTTTCATCCCCTTTTTATATTCTGACTCTTTTTCACACATCTTGCGAGGAGATTACTCTCAGGGCTTTTGTCAGGAGGACTCTCGTACCTATATAAGAATATCTATATTTTGGACACCTCAACCTATTAGAAATTGTTAGTGAATTGAACCTACCTACATGAATGTTTCTTTTCTTTTAATTTGGGTTTAACATCGCTTTCAACTGCATGCTCATATCACGACGGGGGTGTTATCCTCCATTCGCAGGAAACGCACAAACCTGCTACCCACATTAACCTCACCCAGCCTAAGTTAGGCCGGAATGCCAGAATCAGGAAGTCTTCACTTCGCTGGACTTTGCTTAACTTCGGTAATCCTACGAGAACCGGTGCAATCAACGCGCCATCGACGCTGGCATGAATGTTTCAATGGAGTAGGTATCTGCTATTGTCTTACATGAATTCAACCTGTGATGATTATGGAATAAGTATAATATATTATGTAATTATAATGTGCCCTCACTGTAATGTGTTCAAACACCTCGGCCGAGTTGTGAAGAACGCCCTATACAAAAAATGAGACAGTAGCAAATTGAAGTATAGCAAATTCGCTGTTGGTTTTACACCGGTCAGTATCCACCTTTTCTTTCATTTCGAAAAGAGAAAACTCTTCCCATCCTACATTTAGCGAATCCATTTGTACAAAATTTCCAGCCCGTCATCCTACAGATACCAAGTTCATTTATACGAAAAAACAGGGTTACAGACTTTACACAAAACTATTTTCAAATTTTCCGGACACACCTATTTCTTTTATATTCCCCATTGAAATTATTAAAATTTGTCAGTTCACTACTCTCACTTTCATCCTTTCATGTAAGGTTACAAAATACATACATACTCCCATTTTAAGAGAAAAGATCTTTACTTTATTTTACCCATCTTGAAAACTGAACTGAGTGCCCAACCAACTTCGCGATGGCTTTCTGTGACGGCCGTGGTGGGGCATTGTTGTGACAGGGTTTTAACACGGTTTAAAATTCGATACGCTTCCTCATCATGTATACAAGACATGTCTCTCATTCTCATCTTTCTCGTGTTTCTCCACAGGCCCTGTTTTTCTCTCCCACCCACTCTCTCTCTCCCTTTTCTTCTCTCTCAATTTCTTCCCTCCTTTTGTACTCCTCCATATTCCCTGCCTCTCTGTCTCTCTTTTCCCTACACTCAATGCCTTGCTTCTTAGTCTCTTTCTCTCTCATTTTCACTCCTTCCTTCCACCGACGTTGACGGACATAAAGGCACGATCTTTCCATAAATTATCTATTCTTCCAGAGAAATTTATTTCTTGTATTTTACTTTTTTTTATAATATTGGATGGGAAGGGACAATATCGTAAGCGACAGGCCTTTTACTTCTGCATAGTTTCGTTTTAATGAGAATACCTTTTTATTAATGTGCCTCATTTTTTGCCTGTTAGAGCATACTTTATTGCCCCTTGGAACTTGTAAATTATATGTTTTATACATTGATTATACCTATGATTAATACCTGCGTATAACCCGTTAAGAGTATTATGTATATTTCTGGTGGATGTATCAAATATCATTTTTGGTGGATGTACCAAATTTCTCTCTCTTTTACCAAACATCTCTTATAACGAGCAAAGTTCGTGTTACTTTCTCAAGAAGAATTTGTTACCTTTGTCTAGTAGTAGCATGCTCGACTTGCACTTCACATGATCCTCGAACCTGGATCATGTGGATCCCTGTGGGGTCGCAATTTAAATGCGGGGCCTACCCTAGCCTTGTACTGACAATTAGGGTTGTTGTAGACCAGTGGCGGTATTGTTATTTTTTTTTTTTTGAAGTTTCCATTTATTTATTTTTTACAGTATCATCTTCAACAATCTATGAGGGTATACCCACCTTCAAAAGATAAAAATCTTGTGCTGAAGGTGGGGAATTCCAAGAAATTGATATTTACCTTCCTAGAAAGTGATATTTACCTTCTTGGAATATTTTGGACGATGATGTTGGCTGGGGGGAGAGAGAGAGCAGTAATTACAGTAGGTGACAACACAGATAATTAAAATAAAGATTCCTGTTTATTTTTTCTGGATAATCATCATTCTCTTTATTATTAATGGTCCTTCATCTAAATATTTTCTTATTTTAAAATGTTTATTAAATTTATTCTCTATCTTTCTCACTCCCCTTTCTTATAATCTATCTCTCTGAGAAAGTGATCTATCTTGTTTTGGATTCTGACCACACGGGTCAAGGAGGAAAGGGGGAGACGCCCACAAGACATTTCCTTCTCTCTCTCTTCTTTTTTCCTTTTTGGATATCTACCTCCGTCTCTCTCTCTCTCTCTCACACACACACACACACACACACACACACACACACACACACACACACACACACACACACACACACACACACACACACACACACACACACACACACACACACACACACACACACACACACACACACTTAATCACTATATCTTACTCTTTTCAAATTTAGTTAGGTACTTTAGAATTATAAAGGGCATAATAGCTTCATTTCTTAATGATTTCTTTGAAATCATGAAAAAAGATAAGGAGCTAGTTATTTGTGTTATTATGCCACAATTTTAGTGGGTAGCATCGACATTACGAGAACTAATGCTTATGCATCATATCTCCAACCAACCATCATCTTCCAATATCAATCTCGTAATATCTACCAATATCTAGGGTAGCCTCCAGCATTCAAAGTACAGAGCCGAAAAAATCTGACCCTGCCGGGATTCGAACCCGGGTCACCTGATGTGCAAGGTTTAACGTCGCTTTCATCTACATGGCCGTATCAAGACAGCGGTTTTACCGGCGGAAACTCACAAACCAGCTATTCAAATTAAACTCAACCAGACTTACTGGGGCTTAGAATAGCCAGCATCACGAGGGTTCAAATTTGAATGGTCACCCAAACAAGTCCTAACCTCTCTGGACGTTGCTTTACTTCAGTGACAGAACGACAACTGGTGTATTCAACGTGCCATCGACGCTGGCTTGATTTTTGAATTGAAAAATCTTAAAAATCTTATTTTTTCAGTTATTCAAAATCTATAGATTCTCTAGACTAGTAAAGTCATAGAATGTCTCATTGAATGATTTCTTCTTCTTGTTGTAGATCTTTATAAAAGCACAATACATGCTATACGATATATAAAATAAATATTCGTCTGTATTCCGAAGGGAATGTCACCCACAGAAAAAAAAACCTTTGCAACAACCAAGTGCCGCGAGTTACCTAGTTTAAAAGCACAATACATGCTATACATTGCTATAAATAAAATGAATATTCTTCTGTATTCCAAAGGGAATGTCACCAACAGTTTAAAAAAAACCTTTGCAACAACCAAGTGCCGCGAGTTACCTAGTTCCAAATAATGAAAAAACTTGGTTTCTTTCTCTTTCCTTGTTCCAAAGCGAGGAAGGAGCACAGGATTTATCCTCCCAGGACGGATGTCGTGTTAATTCTAATGTCCTGCCATTAGGACCCGCTGTGTCTTAATTTTTTCTCCCCGTACCATATGGAGGAACTTCTACAGCGGAGGAAGGAGAGAGAAAAACTTTCAGTTTTATTATATTTCTTTTCTTCAGGACTTCTAAAGAACTCCCTCCGCCTGTCTTTCATTCTCTCTTCCTTTTTTTCCTCTCTAACTTTTTTCCTTGGGAACTGTTATTTCGAGGACATTAAAGCTAACGTCTTTGTCCACAACTGTGATGATGTTTCCTGAAATGTTTTCGTTTCTTCCTCCCTTCTCTTCTCCCTCCCTCCCCTCTTCCCCTCCTCTTCTTCCTCCCTCCCTCTCCATCCTTCCTCTTCTCCCTCCTCCTTCTCTTCTCCCTCCTCTCCTCCTCTCTCTCTTCCTCTTCTCCCTCCCTTCCTCTTCTGCTTGAACAGGAAGCAGGACAGGATGCAGTCAGTTCTGGCTGACTTCATGGAGGTGCCTCCACGGACGAGTGTTCTTCCTGATTAATCCAGAACAGAATGTCCATCCTCTGCTCTGCGGCTCTCTAGCATTAAATTATATCTTCTCCAATATGTTAGGTAGGTATGTGGTTTCCTATTCCTAACATTGGTACAACTTTATAACCTTGACGATGTGGTTTTCTATTAATTCCTGACATAATTAGAAAACTCTTTATAATAGATAAAATTATTAAGAGAGGAGACAATTTGTGGTAGTTTTCGACTGACTTTATTGAATGAACTGAACATTACTCAAAACTGGCCAACCATGGATCACATGGATGGCAGTCCAACTACATGGCCAATTGGCCACAATGATCCTTGAGACTCCAAAAATCTCAGGTCCCTGCGTCCCCTGTTTATGTGAAATAGAGAACTGACTATGTCAGAAACCTTTTAAAATAGAATTTTTGCCCTGACTCTTGGGTTCTAATGTATCCAGGTTTGACTGTGCCTGTTATCTGATCAGTGGTTCTCTAATTCCCGAAAATACAACTTTCGGCTTTCGGGTCTCTATTATCTGGTTCGTTACTCCCCAACATGGAAATTTCCCTTTTCTATTACGAACCTCCCTACACCCTGAAATGAAAGGTTCAGTTCTCAAATACGTGACGTGAGCCCCAAAGCATCCTGCTATTATCTGGGCAGCGATTGACTTCAGAAACATAACTGGATAATCTGATTTAAGTCATTCTCAATAATATATGTCCTTGATTGATGGCCAAAAAGGACAAGATTAAAATAACAGCAGTGAAAAATACATCAGACTAAAAATATAATTTCTCGTCCTTATTACTTTATATTTTTGGATTTACTGGTTTATGAACTTAAAATTTGGGTTTAATAATAATTTATTTGTGACGACGTCTTCCCCATTCATTTCTCGTACATGAAAAGGAAGGCAAGGAATTAGAGCTTCACCACATGTGATGTGTCCTGTGTGACATTTCTTTGGCCGAGGACGCATTCTTAATCCCACACGCTGCTTCCTCATAATCTATCTCGGTAGCGCGGCAGTTAACCGCATGGAGAGACTGATAATCATTAATGTATAAGTTAGTAAACGGTACCAAGAGATGAAAGATACTGAGCAGAACTGTATGTTATGCAGGAATTTAAAGATGAACCTTACGTAAAAACGTATTTGCTAAGCTACAGTGTTACATACATAATCATAATATTAATCATACTCTTTAGAGAAAGGTAATCACCATGCGAGGTTAATGCCTAAAGCATTTCTTACCACCTTACCCTTAGACCTTAAGAGTCTTATTATTTTGTGCTAGCATACTCACATAAATGACGAAAATTTTATGCATCGGGTAGGACTCGAACCAACGGATCCATACGCTTCCTGGATCACCAGACTAACACCTTAACAACAATATTATAACCAATTATAATATATGTATTGTATTGTTATACACATAGATTCTGAACAGAAAAAACCGAACGTCAATGCTTTGAAAATCCAAGATTTTCCTTCTCGCCCGTAAACGTTTTATAGCTGTTCCTACAGTGGTGATGATGATGATAATGTATATCAGAAATCCTACACGGTAAACCATGTGCGATCCTAAATGCTCAATCAAAAATCTTATTACATTTCTATCCCTTGCTCTCCCTAAGCTTGGAATCCTTTGCTCCCCCTCTCCTCTCCCCTCTCTCCCACTCTTCCTATCCTGCATCGCTCCCTCTCCCTCCCCTTTCCTTGCTTTTATCTCCCTCATATCTTTCCTATCTTCCATGAAGGCGACGACCCATCAGCTGAGATTTTCATCTAAATTAAAACTTCGGGCTTGGAAACGAGTTTCATTTTGAAAAATGACTTTGGACGAAAATGTTTCCGGGGCTCTGTGTGGAGGAGCTTCTGGGCCCTTTCTGCCCTCTCCTCTTTTTTTGCACATACTGCCGGTGCTGCGTCTTTCAGGACTCATCAGCTTATATATAATGAGAATGTGAATGAAAGCTAAACACCACAAGAATTTTATGTTTCTGCGTGCTAAATTTTTAATGTGTCTCCTTCTAAATAATAATAGATAGGTACCTAATTATTAACATAAGCCTCCGTGGCGTAACATTAGTGACTACTGCCTGTAGTCCAGAGATTCTGAGTTCATTTCGCACAGAAAATTCTGTTCCCTCCGAACATGTGAGGCTGGCAATTCCGGCCCAGGCTGGGTGAGGTTAATGTGGGTAGCTGGTACGATTCCCAGCGAATGGAGGGTAAAACCCCCGTCCTGTCTACCACAAGTCAGAACGTTAAAACTAAATAGAATGGACATGAAAAACAATGGACATGAAAGGAGCCTAGACATTGGATTTGGGCGTCCATATAATCCTCTCACCACTGTGATTTTAGGTATCAATACCTATCTCACGGACACGGAATTATTATTATAATACAAGGGACGGTCAACTGGTAGATAATGAAGATACGTGGGGTTTGAATCACGCGGGAATTATAGAAGGTAATAGGCTAATAGGTATCATCATTAGAATAAATATCATATTTTAATCAATTTCAACTACCTATTTCTAAAATATATTTTGAGAGTTTCTTTATTAATCTCTCAAATAAATGTGCCTAAATTGGTTTTGACATGGGTAAATCGATTTTTATCAAACGATAGATTTTTCAGACTCGAATAAATCCATGTATTGTAATTAAAAGTCGTGTGATGGTCGCGCGACTTTATTTTTCTGGTCCATATCTCTTCAGAGAGTCAGAGATGTCTGTTTACTACAAGGAATAGACAGAAACAAGACGCCAACATGTCTGCATATAAATCTCTATTTTGAAGGAGAGGGAGATATTTTGCTCTCTTTTTCTTTCTGGAATTTATCCGTCTATTCATTTCCCCTCTCTCTCTCTCTCTCTCTCTCTCTCTCTCTCTCTCTCTCTCTCTCTCTCTCTCTCTCTCCTCTCTCTCTCTCTCTTTCTCTCTCTCTTCTCTTTCTCTCTCTCTCTTTCTCTCTCTCTCTATCTCTCCTCTCTTTCTCTCTCTCTCTCTTTCTATCTCTCCCCCTCCCTCTCTCCCCCCCCCCTACTGTTTTTCCTTCTTTTTCGCTTAACGTCACTTTAACAGTATATGCGTCATTCGGGACAGCATTTTATTATTCATTGGTATACGACTATACGATTCATTAATTTGGTGTAGCACCAATGCACTATGTACCTACATGTAGTTGCTTATACCCAGTGGTAGTGTGGTATACATAGGGTGACCAATTGACCATACGTCCCGCTTTCGGCGGGACAGTCCCGCTTTGGAGGCGTTTGTCCCGCTGTCCCGAGCGATCTCTTCGGGACGCTAAAATGTCCCGCTTTTGACCAAAATCATTAAAATGTCCCGCTTTTTACTTTCCTTATCTTATTATAAACAAATATTTAATAATTACCTAACGAAGATCGAGCATACTTCGTAAGCTAGTAATTTTTCTTTATTTTTTCAATGTAGGTCCAAACACACATACACACGTAGTGCTATTTTGTCTATTAATTTTTGTGGTAGGTACCATTGCACCGCCAGGAGCACCGCCAAAAAGCGTACTTTTCGAACGTTTCGGAAAAAAACTAACAAAAAAATGGTTATTTTTCTTCTTATTTTTTTAATTTTTTTTTTTTTCAAATCTCATTAATCCCATTTTACCAACATGCTGACACTGGGTGACTGGGTCGCTATAGACAATGCCTCTATAGCTACCCTTTGTCCTCACGAGGCTGAGTGACCCCCGAAAACATCCAATACACGGTGACAAGTTATTGCCCCCGCCAGGATTTGAACCCAGGTCTCCCGCGTACAAGAGTAGTGCAGTGACCATTATGCCATGGGAGCTAGTCTACACTGTTAAATAGACTATTAAATTTATAACTTTAACACCAGAAACTCCCCCCCACCCCTAAAACGGGCCGCGTCCCGCGTTGGCTCCAAAAAAATCTGGTCACCCTAGGTATACACTAGCTTACATTTTTCTTCCTTACATAAGTAAAAAAATTGGTTGCTAAAATGTATTTAAAAAATATTAAGTTTCATATCAAACACCTTGGCCGAGGTGTGAAGACGCCCTGAACAAAGAAAGAGACAGCGCAGCTGAGTGTACCTGTGAGGTTCGTGGTTACAATAACAAGGGCTTTGAAACAAGAGTTTTTTTCACGTTAATTCTATCTCTCTCACACTTATAAACATTCGTTCACGCTTACTGCTTTCCCAGCCTAAACTCAGTTCGGGCAGCGTATCATTATTTTTGTGGTAAGTAAGGTAAAATGAAAAGTAAATCCTGCCTACCCCCCGGGGGTTCTCCCTGCCTCCACAATCAACCCCCTCCTCCAGAACCGATGGTCACTCGGATTTAAGATTTATGAAAATTACAATTTGGCTCGAATTAAACTTTTGACATCCTGACTCCCCTCTGCGCTTGTCTCCCTGAAAGTTGTTTTGTGTTTCAAAATACACAAGTGAGAAGTTGAGAGGGGGATACGGAGAAGTGGATTACTCAGAGGAAGAAGCAGGACAGAAAGCAGGGAGTAAGGGAGTTAAGAGGAAGAAGCAGGACAGAAAGCAGGAAGGAAGAGAGTAATAGAAAGATCAAGGAGAAGAAGAGAGAAGGAGCAGGACAGAAAGCAGGGAGGAAGGCAGTTCAGAGGAAGAAGCAGGATAGAAAGCAGGGAGGAAGGGAGTTAAGAGGAAGAAGCAGGATAGAAAGCAGGGAGGAAGGGAGTTCAGAAGGAGAAGCAGGATAGAAAGAAGGGAGGAAGACAGTTCAGAGGAAGAAGCAGGATAGAAAGCAGGGAGGAAGGGAGTTAAGAGGAAGAAGCAGGATAGAAAGCAGGGAGGAAGGGAGTTCAGAAGGAGAAGCAGGATAGAAAGAAGGGAGGAAGACAGTTCAGAGGAAGAAGCAGGATAGAAAGCAGGGAGGAAGGGAGTTAAGAGGAAGAAGCAGGATAGAAAGCAGGGAGGAAGGCAGTTCAGAGGAAGAAGCAGGATAGAAAGCAAGGAGGAAGGGAGTAATAGGAAAATCAAGGAGAAGAGGAGAGAAGAAGCAGTACAGAAAGCAGGGAGGAAAGGAGTTCAGAGGAAGAAGCAGAATAGAAAGCAGGGAGGAAGAGAGTTAAGAGGAAGAAGGAAGATAGAAAGCAGGGAGGAAGGGAGTTCAGAGGAAGAAGCAGGATAGAAACCCAAGAGGAAGGGTGTTAAGAGGAAGAAGCAGGATAGAAAGCAGGGAGGAAGGGAGTTAAGAGGAAGAAGCAAGATAGAAAGCAAGAAGGAAGGGAGTAATAGGAAGATCGAGGAAACAAAGATCAAGAAGAAGGGATTCAAAATGGCTACGGATCAGAAATCTTTAGGTACTTCTTTTGTGTAAAATAGAACCATGCACTCCCTACAACTCTTTTTAATAGTTCTTTTTTACCCTAAAAGTGCACTTTCCCCAATGACCACAGAGACGACTTCAAGTTTCTGGGGTTCTTCTGCGTATCCTGTCATATACTGGGTGAAACTCATGCAAGTTTTACTTATTATAATATACAAGGTGGCCAGCGTCGATGGCATGTTGAATACACCGGTTCCCTTCAGAACACCGAAGTTAAGCGACATCCAGCGAGGTTAAGACTTGGATGGGTGACCATTCAAATTCTAATTCTCGTGACGCTGGCTTTTCCCGGCCCCACTCAGGCTGGGTGAGGTCAATGTGAGTAGCAGGTTTGTGAGTTTCCTGCGAATGGAGGGTAAAACCCCCGTCGTGATATGACCATGGCAGTTGAAAGCGACGTTAAACCCCACTTAAAAAAAAAAAAAAAATATATATATATAAGGTGGTTCATCCTATTCTTTTGTATTTTTAATCTCTCTCACTCTGCATTTCTCATCACTGGAATTACAAGGAACAAGATGAAATATGTAGAAGGACGTGAACTCTGCATAATAAAATTAATCTACCTACTACTGGCGAAAGAACCAGGGGTTTTAAACTTTCATTATTAACTATGAATATGAAGGTATCCTTTATAACCTTCATATGAACAATTTAACACTTCTAAAACAAGCGCATTTCCCGATCTGTAGAGGAAAACCTTACAAATATTTCTCGGAAAACCTCACAAGTCTCAGAACATTTCCGTATCTGAACTGAGCAGTACTGAGCACACAGACCAGAGACACGTTTGATGTGAGCTTCTTTTTCTGTTTGTAGCCACCTACCTGACATCTGCTTTGTAACTTCATTTCATTTGAGAAGGTGAAGGTGGCAGAGGAGGGGACAGGAGAGTAGGAGAGCATGTATGACAGTAGGAGGCATATACGGAGCATGTACATGTACAAGCATTTTCAAAAGAGCAAGAGATGAGAAAATGAACGAGGCTGGAGGAGGGGGGGGGGGTCAGAGGGAGAAAGGGACTAATGTAATTTTCAAGTCTCGGCTTGGTGTTCAGACCTCCCCAAGAAATTCTTATTCCTTGCACGCGGGACTTTCATATAAAATAAACAAAGAAAAATTAGAATATTCTTTTCTGATTTTTACTCCCCCTCTCCTCCTCCTTCTCTGCTAGTGTAGGAACTTTTACACCTCAACTTTTCGGAGGGTAGAAGCACCCAAGTGTGACGGGTTATTTTATTGGATAATAAAAAAAATTAAAGTTATCATATTTGTGTTAATCACTTTCGTGGAATCACTACTACTCAAACTCGCTTTTACTAAATCTACAATGAAACCCGAACTTGAACTACCGACCTCCAGGTTACAAGTCCACCGCTTTATCGATCAAACTACTGAGGTTGGTTTTATTGGCTAATACTTAATATTATATTTTCACTAGCGACAATAATTAACGTAAATGGCACGTTCAGTACCTACATACATCAGTTTTCGTATTTCTTGTTCTGTCACTGAAGGTTAGGACTTGGAGCAACGTCCATCGAGGTTAGTAGGACTTAGATGGGTGACCACATTAATATCTGAACCCCCGTGATGCTGGCTATTTCGGCCCTACTCAGGTTGGGAGAGGTTAATTTGAATAGCTGGTTTGTGAGTTTCCAGAGAATGGAGGGTAAAACCCCCGTCGTATCTTGGTCACCTTGGTTGCGAACCATTGTAGACACTCAAGGGAATCAACCTTTGACATTCATTTTGAGCCTTTCTTTAGTACCAAGGGCCCACCGATTTCCAATTGACCTTCCAGTGTATTTCTTCCTGTGGGAACCTTTATAAAAATGGCTGGCACATCCTCTTCTTTTTCTCTCAAATTTGATAACCATATTTTTTCCCCTCCTCTCTCTCTCTCTCTCTCTCTCTCTCTCCCCCCCCCCCCTCTCTCCACCCAATGTGTACCTTGTCGATTTTTTTTTCGCCAAAAGGAAATTTAAATATAATTTCCATTTATTTATGTATTTTAAAGTAAAGTTTATGTAAAATACATTTTCCAAACTTGCTCTCTCTCTCTCTCTCCTATTCCTCTTCATGGTTCTGCTCTGTGGAGCTTTTTTTTTCTTTCATTTTTTGTGTCAACCATTCAGCTGATTAGTATGGAGGGAAAGTTTTGGGTGAGAGAGAGAGAGAGAGAGAGAGAGAAGAGGATATTTTTTACATCAGAAATTATAACCATCTGGCTATTGTTAACAAAAGTAACAAACGTCAACTATATCTGTTCTCCTTAGCGATGCAACGCAGAAATTTAGCAGTGCATATTTTGGAAAAAATAAAGTGACCCACAGATATTTTTAACAGCTTTCTATGAAACCCCGGAACTTTCGACACCTCACATGATATACGTCACACACTTCCGCTTGCCCAACCCTCACCGAGCATACCTTACTGGTGATAATCTGATGATGATGATAATATTAATAATAATTATTCTTATGCGAATTCATTTTGGTTTCTATTTCAAGTATAGGTTATAAAATACAAGGTCCGCCATTGATCATGAAACACATATATTTGAAATGCCTATATTTTCCAAAGCGATGTTACGATGTTACATTTTCTTTGATGGGATGCTAGAAAATAGAATGCCATTTATTGTGATACTGATACTCACCATTCACGTTTTTAAGATAACATCAGGGAGATGTTGGGCTTAATACAAAGTGCATGAATTCAGAGCATAGAGCTTCACTCAATTTACGCATCGCATTTACCAACATGTATTCGAGGATATCAAATACCATCTTCCAGTTCTTGTGGGATTTTGGTTTTCACCTTGACACAAATCAAAAATACAAGAAATCAATACTATCCCCAAAGAAATTTCATTAATGCATACTGCATCAACATCTTGATGGTGATGTGATTTTCAAAAAGTGAATCGGTCAGTATTCATTTTGAAACAGTCTTGAAAATATACCTAGCATTTCAAGATAGTTCAGTATGATCAATGGCGGATCCTGTATAATCCGAGAGAAAAATTAAAATAATATCCATCTATAGTCACGTTTTTTGATCATTATGGTTTCTGTTCCATATATGCATAAAAGAAATATTTTTTCGTCACCTTAAAAGGTATGTACTAGTTAAGTAATAAAAATAACACTCTTTGGTGGAAGGTAACCAACAAACGAGGTTAATGCTCAAAGCATTTTCTACCACCTAACCCTCAGAGTCTTATTATTATGTGGTCACAAACTCAAATAAATGAGGAAAAATTCATGAACTGGGTGGGATTCGAACCAACGGATCCCCACGCTACCTCGATTACCAGACTAGCGCGTTAACCACTTGACTACGAGTGCACGTTTTTGTTGATTAATATTTTTGTTAGTAAAAAACACTTTAAATATTGATTAATTGAATAGTATAAAGAGAAATAAAATAGAAAAGTCAAAATTCATTTGGAGAGTGTAAAGTCAGATGAAGAAGAAAATGGCAGACCGAGTGACATAAGAAAAGAGAGGGAGAGAGAGGAGGGAAACGTACGTGTTAACGTGTACTTTTAGTTATGAGAAAGATAAGAAACAAGAAAAAGTGTAAATCAGAGAGAGAGAGAGAGAGAAAGAGGGTAAGTAAGAGAACTCAGAGCAATAATAGAATTTCACCAGAGTGAGTTTTCAGTTTTCCTCTTTTGCATAGTTTTCCACATCACAACGTTGCCAGAAGTTTCCCAGAAAATTTTCCTACTTACTTTTAACGACTCACAATTTTCGCAATAATTTTTGTCTAATTAAAATGCTTGAGGTGCCCTTGAACTACTTGGAAAAAATACAATTTGGTGATACTGACTGGTATGTATCGAGACTTCATTAGATCATTGGTTGTAGGAAATAGTCTCTGTCTCTGATTTACATATAAATAAGTCGGGTCTCGTCTATAGTCATATTATTATGTTTTAATTACTATTACTTAGCGTGATTTGGATCAAGCTATTAAATTCGTCAGAGAAACATATTATGTTCTATGTTATCATGTTTTGGAAAATAATTATCATTAGATAATCATTAACTTTATAATTAAATTCTTTATTAATAGGACATAAAATGTGCAGACAAATAATGATAAAAAATAAACACAAAATTGACAACAATATAATAAACAAGAAAAAGATAAACAACATAGATAAAATATATACAGATGTCCTAACTAAAGGGCGGGGTTATTGCCTATGGCAATCTTTTCCACCCAATTCTTGTGATTGTTAAAAGTGTGACGAAGAATTCAAAGGTATACTTACATACTAATTACCTACCCATAAATTTGTAATACTCATAGGTATTTGAAGATTCCAAAATATTAATAATATTATAAGGTATAGGAGAGACCGGGGTTAGCCCGGTTCTATTTAAAGACCGTTCTATTTCATAGCGAGAACAAGAATCAAAGACAAAAGAAAATTAAGAAAGAAAGAGATGTTGAAGATGAAACTGATAACGAAGAAGATCACTGTTTGGTTTCATGGGAGGAGTTTCAGGCCGACCGCGGTGGTGAGAAATGGGTGCAATGCACTCGGTGTTGAATGTGGGCTCACGAGGCATGTACCGATGGCATTAATATTATATTTTATAGCTGTGAAAACTGTGAAGCAGATGACTAAAACTAGGGTCAGGCATACGTATACCTATTTTTTTTTAATGCATACACACGCAATGATATACTATTGCATTTACGTGTATGATTTAACTCGTTTTCTTAAATATATGTAGGTATATTTATATTCTAGCCCCTGTAATTTCATAAAAATACATTTACAGTTACAAAATGTTCTTGTAATAATTGTGCCAGTTTTGTTATATTTGTTGCCTGATATCCATCATACTGTCCGAACTAACCCCGGGCACTGTCCGGAGTTACCCTGTGTCCCGTTTTGTACAACCACAAGTAAACTTTTTACTCAAGGGAAAGCATTGTTAGCCTAAATTGCAGCCAAGAATATGTGCTTCCTGAAAGTGTTTACAGTTTTCAAATACCTTAGTGCAAAAATTAATAAAAAATCGTAAAGTAAAAACTAGCCGGACTAACCCCGGTCTCCCTTATTTCGCAAAGCATATTGCCTTTTTTAATTTTTTTTTCTATACAGTCTTCTGTTTCTCCATGAAACGCCAATGCATGCAAGTTGGGAGTTCAGCTTACATTGACCTCTCAGTGTAACACTATATGTTTTGTAATAATCGGCTATGTTTCAAGTTTCAATGAGAAGAACCTATGGAAGTGAAAGGCAAGTCTCCTGTTTCGAAGCATTTACAAAAATTAAATTGCAACAGACCAGTTGAAGTATCGCTGCAGCACACTCGGCACTAGGGGAGGGGGGGCATAATTTACAATGTGGAGGAAGGAAAAACTTTTCCTCTAATCGAACCATAAGCTATAACTGAAACTTGGCTATTTGAATAAGTACATAGGTAATAGGTACAGTACTGAAGAATTGCCCGAAGAGATGGAGTTAGTTTGGTGGTGTAATTTTTATAAAAATCTAATTCAATCCTGACTCTTTTCGCCGCAGCAGTTTTTGTTTGTGGCTGACACTTCCCCTTTGAAAATTTCGTTCTTATTAAATATGAACATATGTAGGTAATTACACTAATTACTAAATATGTAGCAAGCGAAACCTTGTTCAAATTATAGATATTTGATATAACAACGAAAAATAATATAACCTTCTTTATAGTGCCCCATTTGGACTATTAAGTTCCATTATTCCAGCGGTAAGGCCAAGACGTATTATTATGTGCTAAAAATCCCAAATGGGAGGATAACTTGTCATGTCCCGGCTGGGTTTCGAACCCGTGACATCATTCGCGAACACAATGAAGACACCGTTACCGGTTACCAATTGTTTTTATAAGTAGGTAGGTATAGAAACAATCATTGATTTGATTGATAAATAATCATAAAAAATCAATAAATAACTCTTTATTGATTCTTTATGATGGTGATAGATATCTACTATATTTCTGAAGAAATTTGAAAATTAATAATTAGGACCATTACATCAGGAATTCATAATAATAATAACTCTTTATTGACAAGAATAATATCGACAAAGGGCGTGATTATTGCCTGAGGCAATCTCTGCCATCAAACCCATTCACGAGTTGACTCAATCAAAAAATCGTAAGGTTATGGATTCTTTTTTCGACATTCAGATGGAGAATTTTACTGTATGAATAAGCTAGGCAACAGAGGTATACAGAATTCCCTGCCTCCCACAAAGCCTTTTAAAATTGTGTTGTTTGTAAAAGTGTAAGGCTGTAAAGTATCACAGTAATTGGTTTTGGAAATTGAGCTGATAAAATTTCCAAACGAATTAGGCTCATACCTGGTTTGGTTCGAAATTTTTTTCTAAATTCTAATAGAAAATCATGTGATCTTTACACTATTTTATTTTATACGGATGTTTAATTATAGTTCTTTACTGTATAGTGATGAGTTTTGTCTATAACATTTTACTGGTTGTGGTTTATATTTGGTTATTTCGTGTTCCCCCACGAAAATCCGTGTATCCGTCTGTGTATCCGTCTAGCCTCGAGCAATGGAAGTTTAATTATTATTATTGTTTTCCTATTATGCTTCTAAATTATGACCTATTCATGCTGACACACCTTGTACAATATGTTCTAGTGAATTAAAAAGGGTAGCTATCTAATAAACAGTGCCCTCACTTAAATAGCACTCTCAGTGACAAGTGCATTTTAATGATAACAGAATTGTACGGTCGTAGTTTTATGAACAGTAAAACTTGCGAGATATTTCATGTCGTCTATTAGGTGCTGAATGGAATTTAATATTCATGATCTTACGCTTGAAAGAATTCCATAATGCATAGGTACCTAAAATTAGAATGTTTTTAATTATAATTTTATTTTATTACAAGTAGAATTCAAGTACTTTGATAAATAAATAATAAAAAGGAAATGAATTCCTCTTTGGTACCTCACAACTTTATTCACTGGTGACTCAATGGTAATAGTTAGCTAAAAATTAATATCAAAATCGTAATCAAAATCATTTGATTTAATGTGTCACAACTCCCATCTAAGATGAATATTAAAAAAGTGAACCAAAAATTATGCAGCAATCTTTTTTGGGTCCTATCGAATATAATTATGTACTAGGTACATAAATAACTACATTATACAAAATATTATACATATTGAAGCAATTGTTCTCGTTCAAGAGTTATCGCGTCTCAAATGAAGAAACCGACAAATAATCTGCTTTTTATTTTTCTTTTTTCAAAGCAATTGTTCTCGTTCAAGAGTTATCGCGTCTCAAATGAAGAAACCGACAAATAATCTGCTTTTTATTTTTCTTTTTTCATTAAAAAATGGAAGGAAAAGTAATTAAATAATATTCATAACTTTTCTGTGTCAGGTACACTATTCAATAGGTATTTTAACTACATATAACTGTTTTTATTAGGTAAATATAGATTTCATTAATATCAAGGGAGTGCTTCCAAAGCCGAACACGGTTGCTTTTATTTTTTTGGATCTCAGCCGAACAGTATAAAATACCAGAGCGCACCATGCGGCATTGCAATAAACTTACACAAGGCGCGATAATACTACATGTCATTCTTTTATTTTTTAATGATCTTTGATTTTAACTATTTTGAACTACTTTTCATAGAGTATACAAGAGAACGGTTCCTTAAGCTGAATAGGATGGACTTGGGCAACGGACTTAGCTTAGGTCAGCCAGAGTAAAAATCACCGCAGGGTTAGGGTGAGTCGCGCAGCGACTCACCCTAACCGCCTGCGGTGATTTTTACTCTGGTTGCTAACCTAAGCTAAGTCCGTTGCCCAAGGCATCCTATCCAACAAAGTTGGTGATCATAAAGGATAGTTCACCATGTTAACTTTACCTAACCCTACCTATCCCCATTAAGTCTCATAAAAATATTATTTTAGTTTAAAAATAATAATAATAAAAGAAAATACCTAAGGAAAGTAAAAAACAATACTTTCGCTACTTTAGTACTGGCGAAAGTAAAATCATGAATAAAAAAAGAAAATGTTATATCACTTAAAAAAAATGTCATGACCTTGATTTGAACCTAGTCCACCCGCTTCACACGACTCACAACTACCGTATCTCTAATATATCGATTTGTACGAAAATGAAAAATAAGTACTAGATAAGCACGAGCATCAACGCTAATGCGTACAACAGAGACTGTTCGGCTGAGATCCAAAAAAATAAAAGCAACCGTGTTCGGCTTTGGAAGCACTCCCTAATATCAATGTGTCCGTTATTGATTTATTATTACCTTGGTAACTTTTTGTTTTATATTTTTCACTGGCTAACCTGAAAGTTTTATTGTGCATCATCTGTTGACCATCGATGAGTTTGCACATTCAACGTACAATGCCGTCTTGAAAATTCTGAACTTATTCGCTCTAAAATGGATTAACGTGTAAAGTTTATTTATTATTGATTCAATTACATTGTTTGAATAAATTTTATAATAGACTAGCTTAGTCAGTTCCTTCATATATTTTAGTGGTGTACAAATTGTAAATGTTCAGGAGTTCAGGGTTGAAAAAATCAATATTAAAGATATTTGAACATCTATGAAGGGACAGTAACAAAATATGATACATGGTTGCCAGATCTCAAATTACGATTTACGTCCATATTTCCTGCTTATTCATCACTTCCTGCCAAATGCCAAACGAAATAATTAATAAAATTAAATTTAGGTCAAAAATTCTTGACATATTATATTATATTCTATGAGCATGCTAGGTCTATATTTTAATTTTTAAAAGAATAATAATAATATGATAACTTTTTCAAGAATAATTGTGATGACACTGATGACAATCAATGTCACAATTTACCTATTGAAACTCACCTTACTAAATTTTTGCGTACTTGAGACTCAAACCACCGTATTTGGTGTGTTTATTACTAAACAGATTTAATCAAGTTTTATTTACAAAATATAGTATATACAATTTACAAGAAACAAAGTTGAAATTATTAAACAAAACTTGATCAAGGGCGGTGCTAATGCCTACGGCATTGGAAGATAACTATTGATCAAAATTAATCGTTGATTTCAAAAATAACACTTACTAGGTATACCTTATAGGTAATAGAAAGTAAAAATCAATTGATTTGTTCGAATGAAGAAAACTAAGGTGGTGAAATATTATTTGTCCCATGGTGGAGTGCATTAGTCACTAACAGCCTGATTACCTATTTGATTAAGCTCGGCCATAAGCCATTTGATTGTGTATAAAGTTAATTGTTTTAATCTGTTTATTAGCGACACTGGAACCCTAATAAATAGATAATATTTATCATGTATATATGTAGGTTTAGTTTGAAAATATGAAGTCTGCTTTTAATATACACAAAATTCTGACAAATATTCTAGGAGAAATCAAGCTAAGATAGGTATTTGAAATGGTTTAAGCACACGAAATACACTCTATTTAGGAAATAGTTATTAACACTTTGTGCGCCACGTCGCTCAATATGAGCGACAGCGACTTCCCGCTGGGGCCACGTGACCACGTCTCTCATTTTGAGAGACACTAGACCTCTCTTTGAAGCATTGTGTCTCAGTATGGGCCACACTACTGTGTATTTTGTATTGAGAATTTGAAGCGTGGCCTCCTGAGGATGATCAGAGTGTGCTTGGTTTTCACCTATCTAGTTTTGAAGCATATTGAGAGACAATCCTTTGTATCGTGGCCCCAGGGGAAAATCACGATTTTGGGCTTGGCGCACAAAGTGTTAAGTACCTAAACTATGTATTGAGAAACGAACGCTAAAGCATACCATTACACTTATAAAAAAAATGTTTACATAATTATCATTTTAAATTTTGGTAGAAAATGTTGGATAGGCAGCAAGTGGCAACATTGCAATTTTAAAGGTGAGAAAAGTCTTGGGCCGTTTATATTTTAATTTTCAATCCAATCTTTCGAGTTATTCCCCTTTCCCTAATCCCTTGTGATAAGAGTGATTACTGATTCATAGACACTTGGTAATTTATTCTTTTATCGGGGATAGTAATAGTTGTAGCTTAATAAATTCAGTTATCAGTTTACCCGCTTCGAACAATACTTCAAACTGAGAACACCTCCTCCTTATCTAATGTTGTGTTTTGCTTTGATAAAACACTCGTTATCATTAGAATAGAAGTGCTTTGTGTTTGAAAACCTTCAGACTAGAATATTTTCAGTCAGTTGAAGGGTAATTCAAGTTATTTTTTCCCCTAAAAATAAGCCGTTTTATTGTTGTCTACAATTTGGTTCTTTTGATTTGCTATTCCTGAGAAAATAAAAATTCTAGAAAATGGTATCCAAAGAACTCGTCAGTAATCTAAGACATGCTTTCTTGGATAAATTAAAGAGTGAGGGGCTCACTGAAGGTAAGTTTTTGCACAATAATACAGTGTTCCACTCATTAGTATCAAGTAGTGTATGTATATGTCCACCTCTGATATCTCCCATAGCAAATTGTATGAAACTTTTGCAAAATGCCTCTTGATTGATGTAGATTAGATGGCAGTTTAATGCTAAAATGTTATGGTCAAGGAGAGGTATATTTCAACTCTCCTTGGTCTATCTATCCAAGATTTGGCTGTTTCAGAGGATTACTATTGTGTGGAAAACAAATCGTATTGAATCCTCTATGAAGTAGGTACCTATCACAGTATTTTGTACCCAAACCTAGTCATAGTCATACACTATGTTAAATTATTCATATTGTTGATAAAGAAAACTTTGTGGTTAGGTAAAATTTAAAGGTGATTTATTTTATCACACCTTAGATCACTGACTGTTACTCAAACCAGTTCAACCACCTGTGCTAGTTCACTTGTGTGAACCTAAACAAAGACTATCACCCAAGCTATTCTACCCAACTTGACAATATAAAATCTCTATCAATGGTTATTTGAGAAATTTTAACTCAGACACATACACAACATTCTATGATGCCTACCTCCTGTGATATATGTAGGTGATGATAGTCTTGGACCATAAGTGCCATTTACACAAATGCTCCTTATGAGAAGATGGAGAAATGGATAGTCATTGGTGGGTATGAAAATGGGTTTGATTAACAGAGAAGAGAGATATTTGACCAGAGTGCTGGGTAAAAATATTTTCTGACTGTTCATTTTTTATCTTTTAAGGCTTCACAGTATCAGTAATTATTCCAGATGGAATATTGAAGGTTGCACAATGAGGTGTGTGTGGTGCAAGCCTCAAAACTTTGAACTAATCAGTCATAGAAAATTTTGGTATGATCCACTATAAGTTATAAATAACTGTGTCCATGTAAATTTATATTATATTTACTCTACAAGATCGGTCAGTTGTTACAATTTCCAAATCATTTTTAAGATAAAAAGAACTCAACTATTTTAAAACTTTTTACAAATTAAAATTGAAATGGTTTGTTACAATACTAGTCTAATACCACTCTCAAATTTTCAGATGATTTCCACAAGGCAGATATTTACAAAATTAACATCAATGATGACTGGTTAACCCGTTTCCTCATGCAACATGAAGAGCAAATACCAGAAGCTCTAAATATGCTGTGGGAAACAGTTACCTGGCGTAAAGAAAACAATGTGAATGGTAAGACTTAAATTTAAATACCAAAATTTCAAAAACATTTTGTCCCATGTTATTAATATTTTTTGTATGAGATCTCTATGGTAGCTAGTATACATGTAAGCATTTCATAAAGCACTCTAAAGTTTACTAAACTTTTAAATATCAACTATATGGAGGTTTTCATGCACATGCCATGGTATTAGTGACTAGACTGTATATGAATAATACCCATTGTTTATACTGTCCAACTAAGACTAATGAGTCCATTATTCCAGCAGTAAGTTCAAGACATATTATTATGTGGTCAATTTCCCAAATGGGAGAATAACTTTTCATGTCCCAGCTGGATTTTGAACCCATGAACTCAGGATTACCAATCCAAAACATTGACCACTGAGCTACCAGCACTGTGGATGTAAAATTGAAATTCTACTTGAGTACTATGGTATCAGCCTCACACCAATACATGGGTATGACTCATAGATTCAGTGGTATTCTGGTATCATAATTTATAAATATTTTTTCCTGTCTATAACCCTTTCCAAAAACTTGACTTGTACTTTTGGAAAAACTTGTTCACTTATGAATACAAAGTAATTATGACTGTACAATCTAGGAGACCAAATAAAACTGGTTTCTTAATGATTCAAAACATGATCTAAAATGCACTCTAATTCACTTAATTATTCAATCAACTATTGCCTGAACATTGTACATGATAAGGTAGTCAGTCATTGTACATTTCTACTTTCCTTATCCTATAGAGAGGAAAGTAATGGAATTTTTTTAATGTTACTTTAAACTGCATGGTTATATCACAACAGGAGTTTTATCCTCCATTTGCTGGAATCTCACAAACCATCTACTCAAATTAAACTCACCCAGACTGAGTGGGGCTGGGCATAGCCTGCCAGCATCACTATGTTTCAAAAATTTGGACCTTTTTTGGAAGGTCTGAATCATCTGAGTGTAATACAGTCAAACCTGGATATTAGGGTTAAGGGAACAATTTCCAGTTCCAAATCACCCCTCTATGGGAAAATAACCTCTACATTAATAGAACTTATATAAGAGAAAAAATCTGGTCTCTTGAGTCCTCTTAAGCACAGCTGATAATCATCAGCTGTGCTTTTATGTATTGCAAATTATTAGAACAACCTCTCTTGTCATTTCAGATATAAATGAAAACACAGTAAACCAAGATTTTCTTAAAGATGGAAGCATGTACCTACATGGCCAAGATATAGATGGAAAAACTTTGCTAATCTTCAAATGCAAGATGCATATTAAAGGACAGAAGGACTGGGAACAAAACAAGAGATGCATCATCTACTGGTTTGAAAGGGCTGAAAGGTACAAAACTAAGACATCTATTGGCAGAATTTCTATTTAGTCCAACCAAGGATACTAAGGAACTAAGGAGCCAGCTTTCTGACTGGGAGATAAACAACTCATCACAATGATTGATTCTTGTTTCTACAGATCACTGTCTTATTTTCTTTGTTAATACTAACCATACTAGATTTGAACCAAAAAAGAGTGCTTAAAAATATTCATTCAATGACATTTCTGAAGACTATTTAAAACCAAGGTGGGGTCAATCCATTATTTTCAACATCACATCATAACCTCTGTGATTCTTTGAAAAATTGTTTTATCAATATATTCTTTGCTTGCTTTGAATCTAATCTCAGTTCAAGTGATGCTCTTCTTTTTTGTTATACAGGTTGAACAAGGGAGACAAGATCACTATATTTTTTGATATGGCAGAATCAGGCTTGGCTAATATGGATATGGAATATACCAAGTATCTTATTGGGCTGTGCAAACAGTACTACCCCGTCTTCCTCAACTATATACTTATTTTTGAAATGCCCTGGGTTATGAATGGTAAGAACAGAAACCTATGGTATTAATTATTGCGGTTTCTAGCAGTTTGAAAAAAACTTGAAACTCATGAAAAATACAATTCTTTCCTTATTATAGGAAAGTAAAAAAGCCAAAGGCAAAATACAAGAATTTTAAAAAGACAGGATATGTGCCTGGTAGGACCATTATTATTGGAAAATACAGAAATCTTTCACTAGTTCAATCAAAAGATCACACCATGCTAAATGAAATTTTCATCATATAAAACAATGGAATTATTAAAATTATTTTGTTGAAGAAATCGGTAGGGCAGCTGTCAAAAATCATTCATAACATTTTTTATTGTTTGAGATATCAAAATGAAATTTTCTGATGAAGTACAAAAGAATATGGGAAATTGATAGGTACCATTCAGACCAAAAGGGCACATAATGCTCACTTGAACCTCTTGCGAAAGAAGATGGTATGCGCTGGGTTATCTTTGAGATGTGGATAGTACCTGAATGAACATTTCATCTTTAGCCTATTTAATTATGAATTGGAAGCTTCCAAAATGATAAGGGCCTGTCAAGTAAACAAATTTTACTTGTTATGTAAAAATTAAAGAGGCTTAAATTCTATGTAACCTGAGATTTAGATCTATATTACCTTGAATACCTTGAGGTTGTTGCCCCCTAGGCAGCCTAGAATCGAGACTTCCTCAGAGGGTTCCTTTGAAACTAGCCCAGCAACTTGTAGCATGCAGCTTGTTACAGATAATTTATGACTGTTTCTCAACCCACTTATGTCAGTACGATTCAGAAGTTTTAAAGCTACTGGCCCCATAGTAATGTTCATCAACAGATTGTTCCTATAACCAACTTTATTTTCCTCTGATTTTGGATATACTGGCTTTATGTTTGATTATACTGATTATCATTTCTTGAATAATTAGAATGTTCCAATTTCACATTTTTGTTACCCTTTTCTTCTCAGCCGCGTTTAAAATCATCAAGTCTTGGCTACCTCCTAAAGCCGTCGAAAAGATCAAATTTGTGAACAAATCCACGCTCAAAGACTACGTTCAGCCCAAGTATGCCCTAACCTGTTGGGGAGGTGAGGATACCTATGTATTTGAGTTTGTACCCGAGGAAGTAGTAAGCAGTCCAGCAGCCAATGATACGATAGCAATGAAAAGGGTAAGCAAGAGTGTTTGTTCAGTGATCATGTGATAAAGATTTGTAAAATCACAATGCTCTATAGACCCAAAATTCCCAAAAACTTTTTTTGGGTTTTTTTTTTATTTATTATTAGTATTGGATTTACTACAAACATTTTTGATTTGGGTCATTTTCAAATGGAATGAGCAAATCAAGTCCTCAGTATAAATACCTGATTAAAATCGTTAATAAAATTGAAAATCCCAATTTTCTTTTTCAATAATGTGGAATACAATATTCTTTGAGGATATGTATTTTTTTTATTTTTTTCTGTAATATGCCCAACTAATTTTTTTAAATTTTTGTAGGTAACACTTGTGACTTTACTGTATGTCCCTATCACTAAGAATTCAATCTTTAAGTATCCCAAGTGTTGTGGAAAAACAATAATTTTTCACTAACTACAAATTATACCAAGTAAAACAAGTGATTAAAACTTTATAGTAACTTTTTTTAAAACACTTATTTCATATAATTGATTTTAAATCATTTCAATCTTGTGTCCCACTTTTTTTAGATTTAAAAGGGTCACAAATGTTACTTGTGAAAAAATTTAAAAAAAAAATTGAGAACCCTTGATGATTGTGAAGTTGGCAAGCTAAATTTGTTCTTCAAACATTTGATTTGTTTACATTAAGAAATATTCAGTGATTTGGGCTGTGGAACCCTACAAGTGCAGATTCATGGTAAGTGTAAAAAAATTAATCACAAATGTTACTTATAATTTTCCTGTTTTTAGATCTTTTCAAACAATAAACTTTTCTTAAAAGCTAAGATGAAAGTATCCTGTGTACACAGTAAGATCTGTAATTCAAATATTTTATTTCTCTAGGTGTTTAATAGTAAATCAATCATGTTTGAGTCACAAATGTTACTTAGAAAAAGTAACATTTGTGACTCATAGTAACATTTGTGACATAAAAGGAACAAAAAATATATGAAACGTTAAAATTGAGAAAAAAAATGTTAAATATAAAATATAAAATGTTACTATTCCTAATTATTTATTTGCAAAAAGGACTTTGACTAAATTTATGAGGTGGTGCCAAATTTTTATCCAAAAATTGATAACTCAAACTAAATTGGTGTCACCTCTATTTAGTATAGACAGTTCAGAACACGACTAAGTCAGAAAATCTGAAAAAAATAAGTAAAAGACAAGTTGAAAACTGAACATATTTAACACAATTATCATTTGCCCAATATAAATGAAAATGACCCATTTATTAAATTCTATTTCTGATTTCTATTTTGTACACAGTAAAAGGGAAGTATTTTCTTGTTTTTTCCTCCCTTTTCACTTTCCTTATCTTATAGAAAGGAAAGAAATGGAATCAAATAAAATTTTCGATAGTGTGTGAGATAGTTTAATATGTGTAACTGTATATGAGAGAAAGAGTGTGAATGCAAAAAAACACACGTGTGCGTGTGTGTGGGTGGGAGAGACAGTGTGAGTGTGAATGTGTGTGTGTGTGTGTGTGTGTGTGTGTGTGTGTGTGTGTGTGTGTGTGTGTGTGTGTGTGTGTGTGAGAGAGAGAGAGAGAGAGAGAGAGAGAGAGTGTGTGTGTGTGTGCGTGTGCGTGCGTAAAATTAAAATCGGATGTCAAGGTTATGCTGCGCTGATAAAACATAATAAATAGTTGCGAGCGGAGGAGAAAGATAGCAAATTTTTCACCATCGAAAAATTATGTAATCTACTGGGGGGATATGTAGGCCATGTATCAAAAGTACCACGTACAATCCTATGGAACGACAAGAAACCCAGTACTTTTAGTTTTACTGTTCGAGAAATATAATAAATAAATAATAAATCTATAAAAGTACGTGGTACTTTCGATCAACTTCTTAAAATGTTAACGGAATTGAAGATACACATGACCTTCTATTCTGTGTATAAATCTCAAATATGTGCCCATCTATGTATTATCATTATCATTCAACACTTTATTGGATATAAATGGACATAATTATGTACAGTACAAATAATTAATTTAACAATGAAAAAAATGGAAGCAATATATACAATAAAAATGAAAAAGAATAGAAAAATATATAGAAACATATGTCCTAACAAAAGGGTGGGGTTATTGCCTATGGCAATATCCCCGTTCATAATACCACAGCCCAAACACTAAACCTAAACCAATTTCTCTACCTGAGAAAATTACAAGAAGTACACAATCCTAATAAGTTACAATGAACTTCTCTCAACGAGACCTTTAAAACAATATGCCGCGCGTGTGTCATAGCATTCTATTAATGATTTTAAAGCTGTCCACACGGACCAGAATTAATCTCCCAAAATTAAAGGAATATTTATGTAAAAAAAAGGTACTTGTGGCCCAGAACCGCTTTCGCATTACTTCGGGGATCTTTACCTTTATATCCATGCCATTCCGGAAACGGCAAAACTCGGGCAGAATTTCCCGCTCCGGCCGGGATTCAAACCCGCAACCTCCGGTTCAGCAGTCAATGCTCTTAACCACTGACCCACGGTAGTCGGAAAATAAAGGGATACTTTTTTTTTGGGTTTCTTTCAAGTCGCAGGGTTCTCATAATATGTGAGCTATTCCACTCAACCACAGTTGTTGCGTTTTTTATATTTTAAGTAGTTCCCAAGAAACCCTAGGCCTACGTGAGACTTCATGGTAGCCCTGTTGTATAAGCTTCTTGAGTAAGTTCAATCTATATCTATAAAAGAAAGCTGTCTGTATGTGTGTATGTATGTATGTGTGTATGTATGTATGTATGTATGTGTGTATGTATGTTCTTTATACAAATCCACACCGTTTGACCGAGAAACCTGAAATTTTGCACATAGGTCCGCTTGGATCAGGAAATTCTTCTAGGCTAGATTATATCTCCCTGAGGTTAAGCTACAATGAGTAAGGATAAAAATGGATGGGTGACGCAAAAAAAATGCACGTTTTTTGACATAAATGACATTTTTTCTCGAAATTTGTCGCGACGACCTATCAACTCAAAGCGAGAAAGTTTTAGGCAAGGGCTTAGGCTTTCAATTGACATATCGATCGCGAATTTCTGATGAGCCGTTCTTGAGCTACGCCGGGTAAGGTAAAAAAATGGATGGGTAACATGTAAAATATTCACGTTTTTTGACCTAAATGACATTTTTTCTCGAAATTTGAAGTGACGACCTGTCAACTCAGAGCGAGAAAGTTTTAGGCAAGGGTTTAGGCTTTCATTTGACATATTGATCGCGAAATTCTGATGAGCCATTCTTGAGCTACGCCGGGGAAGGCCAGAAAATAGATGGGCGACAAAAAATATTCAGGTTTTTTTTCAAACCTAAATGACATTTTGTGTGTGTGTGTGTGGTGTGTGTGGTGTGTGTGTGTGTGTATGTGTGTGGTGTGTGGTGTGTGTGTGGTGTGTGGTGTGTATGGTGTGTGTGGTGTGTGTTGTGGTGTGTGTGTGTGGTGTTGTGTGTGGTGTGTGTGTGTGGTGGTGTGTGTGTGTGTGTGTGTGTGTGGTGTGTGTGTGTGGTGTGTGTGTGGTGTGTGTGTGTGTGTGTGTGGTTGTGTGTGTGGTGTGTGTGTGGTGTGTGTGTGTGTGGTGTGTGTGTGTGGTGTGGTATGTGTGTGTGTGTTGTGTGGGTGTGTGCGTGTGTGTGCGTGTGTGTGGATGTGTGTGTGTGGATGTGTGTGTGTGGGTGGGTGTGTGTGTGCGTTGTGTGTGTTTGATGGGCTGGCGAAGCGGCGGGTGTAACCCGCTAGTTCCTACATAAAATAAAAACCCGAGTATCCTCTGATACCACGGCTCTTTGCTTGGTCAATGGTTAAAATAGTTACAAGAAGTGGAAAAGTTTACCTGATATAGTTGGATTTAAAGACCAAAAAAGAAAAGAAAACATTGTAAAATTCTTACCTGATTGATGATTCCGCAGAACTGTCACTATACGAAATTTAAACTATAAAAAGTTGCAATAATATATTATAGTAAAATTTAGCAAAATGATTAGGTTAAAATTCAAAATTTACGAAATATATAAAAACCGTTTTGTAGTAAATAAATTACATAACACTCTTTAAATTAAACAATTAGGTAACTCTGTTTCGAAAGTTGAAGATACCGACCGACCATCGTGAAGCGAGAAAGACCACAACGAAACTGGCTTGGGTCTTATTTTTGAGTTACATGCCAGGTCGGTCTGAAATTTCCTCGTTTCTGATTGGTCGAATCGTTATCATGCTACCAGATGGCAGGTAAAAGTTAGACAAAGCAAAAGGTTCGTGAGAACTTTTTGGTTGGAAATTTCCCAAGCCGATATCAGAAACTTTCCAATCAGAGCAGTGGCGTCGCTTGAATTTTATTTTATGGCCTTTTTTATTAGCATTATTTGTGTGTGTGTGTTTTTTAAAAAAAAATATTAATCATAATAATTTATAATCAAGACTTTTTTAAGTGTTCGAAGGAAGATATATTTGCGCGTTGTACTTGCTATATTTGGGACTTTTATCCATGTGTCAAGTGATGTAGTTACAATGTAGGGTAATTTTGGATAGAGGTTATTTATATAATTATATATTTTTTTTTTTTCATATCACATTACATGTCAATCACGTAAAATTATAATGTCTCCCAGATTTTCAGGCACTAGGTAGGTGTCTCTTGACACCTACCTACCTATATAATTATATAATAAACCTCTATCCAAAATTACCCTACATTGTAACTACATCACTTGACACATGGATAAAAGTCCCAATGCTACTTTCAGTTTTATTTATAATTACTTTTATTTTTCGGAAAAAATTAGTGCAGCCAAAAATGTCAGTTTTAGACAAAATCAAAGAAAATTGCAAAACTGGCAGTCATGAGCAAAATAAATTTTCAATTTTTTTTTTTTTTTTTTCAATTTGATTTTAACGTCGCTTCCAACTGCATGGTCATGGTCATATCACGACTGGGTTTTTACCCTCCATTCGCATGAAGTTCACAAGGGCCGGACTGCCAAATGTTTTTGATTTACATAATTATAATATACCTATATAAAAAACTAGATTTTCTATCTTGAAATTTTTTAGTCTGTTTGCTAATCACGATTTTTTTCTTCTATATCAGGTGTTCCTCAAGGGTCCCATTCTGTCCAGTTACGTTTTTCCTTTTTAACTTTTCTTATCCTATAATAATTTGACTTGCCCAGATTTTCACATTTCTGGGCGATTTTTTTTTTTCTAGATGGGGGTTCTCACTTATTAAATCCAATGTTTTTGAGGTTCTGATTACGATTTTGACATTGAGTTTTAGTTGGGTGGAAGAGATTGCCATAGGCAATAACCCCGCCCTTTAGTTAGGACATTTATGTTTTCAAATATTTTCTATTCTTTTTCATTTTTATTGTATATATTGTTTTTTTGATTTTTCACTGTTAAAATTATTATTTATATGTACATAATGTCCTTTTGTATCTAATAAAGAATTATATAATAATAAAAATAATAATAATAGTTAAATGTTACCGTTGAGTCACCAGTGGTGGATTTTGACTTCTTTTCGAGTGATAAGGAATGTCATGTGGTGTCACACCAGATTTTTGCCTTTTCAAGTTTTTATTTATTATTATTGAAAAATTATCCACTGCCATTTCAATTCTGTTAAAAATCTTTGAATTTCTGAAACGCCCTTTTGTGGCAGAAACAATGGTGAAGTTTTTGTAAGATAATCCTACCAATTGTCATGTTATCTTTTTTAATCCTTTTAAGTTTGCCTACACCGAGCCGGGGAATCACGCGAAAATGATTTCCAGAACCGGGGAATCATTTTTGCGTACTTATCGATAGTAGTTTTGTCCAATGAACCCATGCAGGTCATCTGCAGTGGAGCATTGAACATGTTAATGGCTTGTTTTTCTATGGATTTCAGAACAAAATGGTTCGATTCGGGTTGGTTCGAATGCCACCCAGTGCATATGTTTCTCTTACATTTGATATTTTGGTCAGTAAAGGCACGAAAACAACTGCTGGAATAATGAGACTCTTTAGTCCTCATCGGGCAGTATAAATAAATATATTATAATTAATAATTATATTACTCTACCTCAATCAGTACACCTTCACAAAATTACAGAGTCCATCATCAAGATATTATTATTTATTCTATATTGGTTCATTGTATCGTTGCATTTTGATAATCTGATCAAATCTAACTAATGTCTTAATGAATTGTTCTCAGGTCCACTTCGTTGACGGATCCCCAGGAGATGCTAGGAGTATGGCCTCATCTAGTCTTTGCTCAGCCGATGATGATAATCAATTTATTGTTACCCCGCGTAAGTAGAAAGTGGTTTTGGACAGGTGAAAAAATGGAAAAAAAATGATAGTAACCAGTTAGGTGGGGTTTACCCTCCATGTGCAAGAAACTTCCTGACCTGCTACCAATATTAACCTTGATTAGGTATTGTTGGGCCGAGAATAACCAGTATCACAAACCTAGGGGTCTCCCACCAAGTCTTCATCTCACTGAACATTACTTAACTTCAGCAGTTTTACGAAATCGTTGGATAAACACACCTTTATCATTTTAATTATCCGCCTTTTTTCCCGTTATAATATTAAGCATAACACGTTTGCTATCCACCACATGATGTGAAATGAAATAAAAATAAATTATTTTGGCTGCTTTATTTCAGTCACCAAACTGCGGATATCACCTTTAGACTGTGTTCAGTTCAAGAAAGAGAGTACAGGTGAAATCCAAGGAACAATCAGCATAGTCAATAATAACACCAGAAGTATTGCTTTCAAGGTAATTTTTGATGGTTTTTTTATTTATCAATACCAGATGTGATGCTACTAGATAGGTAAGATTTCATATCTACTTTTTCCATGAATAGTAAAGAAGATCTACATGTACAGTGTGGCTTGAGACTTAGATTTATTAGTTTCTTGTCAGAGTTAAATACCCATGTGTGAAATAATATACATATATAGTTAATAGTCGAACTTGCCTTGTGCAACTAAACAATAAGGTCTAATCACGTCTCTCTTAGCTGGGACATGATTAATTATCCTTTCATTTGGTATTTTGACTACATAATAATACGTCTTGGGCTTACTGCTGGAAAAATGTAACCTATTATTATTCGCAATTGGACAGCATAAATAGATGACATTATTTTTTTTTAACCTTTTTTTTGTTTGTACAAAACAGTAACAAATATGTACAGCAAAACAGCAACAAAGCGCTATCATTCTTTTTCACAATTTCTGATATTAAACCACCTCTTCGCCTGTTTGAATAGGTAAAGAGTTTGGCAATTAAAAAGTTATAAATTATCATATTTGTGTTACTTTCATGTTGTCAAAACTACTCAAACTCGCTTTACTAATTATTTGCTGAACATGGGAGTCTAACTATCGACCTCCACGTTACAAGTATCAGTATAAACCATGAAAGTAACCTATTATTAATCGCAATCGAACAGCATAAATAGATGATATTATTTTTTTAAGCTATTATTAATCACAAGGTAATTTTTTATGGTTACTTTCATGGTTTATATACTGATACTTGTAACGTACAGCAAAACACCGACCTCAGTATCGATCGATACTGAGGTCGGTGAGTTTGGTCATTATAATAAGATCAAATCAGACTCATGTGCATGATTCTCTCTCCCTCAGATAAAGACCACTGCCCCAGACAAGTTCCGGGTTCGCCCTGGTAGCGGAGTCCTCAATCCTGAAGACAGAATATCCGTGACCGTGTCCTTGCACGACGGAGTCCCCGCCAGGGATGTTCTGGGGGACAAGTTCCTTGTCATGTCCACCTTGCTGGATGCTCAGGATCCTGACTCTAGCACTGACCTCGTGGTGAGTATAACACTAGCACTAAGCAATCCGTGGTAAATATATCAAATTCAACCGACCTCGGTAGCTTGATGGATAAGGCGGCGGACTTGTAACCCGGAGGTCGGTGGTTCAAGTCCCGGTATCAGCGTAGATTTAGTAAAAACCGGGTTTGAGTAGTTGTGATATCACGAAAGTGATTAACAAAAATATGATAACTATATCAAATTGAATATATTTGTACATTTTTCCAAATAAAAAATCAGGTGGTAATTAGAGAACACTTTTTTATGTAGTAGTCACTGTGGCAGAGCGAGTTAGCGCGCTAGGCATTGCACACATGGTGACCTGGGTTCGATTCCCAGCGGGGGAGGATTTTTTCTGCTCTGTACTTGGATGTTCGGGGTCCACTCATACCTCGTGAGGAAAAATGAGTAGTTACTTGTATGAGTAACGACCAGTGGCGGCATTACCAGAGTAAAAAGAAATTAAGGTAATAGAATAATTCGAAATGTAAAGGAGGCTCTTAGTAATGCTGCGCTACCCACAAAAATTGTGAAGAGGCCTTGTGCTTCACCACAAAGAAATTCGTACATACATACACTTTTTTATGTAAACTTTATCACCTCATTCTCTCTTCAGGTTCTCTGGAAGAATGTAGCGACTAGTGCCGTAGATCAGTACCGACTAAAGTGTAGTGTCCAGCTGCTGGACTCGATATCACTAGCAACGTACTCCAGTGGAGTGGGAGAGAAACTCAACAATTGCTCAACGGTCTGGCGAGGACCTATTGAAATGAACACTGGTACCAGTGGACATTTGATCCATGCGGTAAGTAACAAAGTGTCATAGGTTTAAAAACAATAAATAGTTTAAAAAAAAAAAAAACTCCCAATACCCAAATAGAAGGAAGAGTTGGGATCAAATTAGAAATGATAAGGGACATATGAAGAGGAATAACGTACTAGGACATCAAATAAGACTGTGAAAAGTAGAAAAGTGAGTAGTTACTTTTGTAAGAAATGACTGGGGTGGCATTACCAAAGTAGCAAGAAAATAATGTGAAGGATTTAAAATAATGATCGATGATGCTCTTATTAATTATAAACTGGAGCCATATTAAATTTGTGAAGAGGCTCAAGCAACCCCACATTATTCACAGTACATGCGATAATATTCACATTTATTATATATCTTGATTTTCCAGGTTCAAACGCTGAATGAAGATAACAAGGTGCTCAAAAAGCAACTGCAACTCCACCAGACTCTCCTCATTCTCATCCTCACCCTCATGATTGTCCTCATCGCCATTGTTGGCTACACACTACTCAATAGTCCTCACGAGGTTCCAGCCTCCACCATGCTCTGTGATACTCCTCCCACTGTGAAAGTAGAGCTTTGACCGGAATTATGTCAGGCCTGTCAATGACGCCATGGAGATCTCTGTGATTTAGTTGATGACATCATATTCGTCGTTGATAATATCATGGATGAGATCCTGCTCTGGTGTTATTCCAACATATACATTGTTCTACATGTGCTCCTTTTCCTTATCATTGGGATCCTTTACTATTGTACAATTTGTTGATTCTTGCCACTGTCTTATTTTTTCTCTCATACTTTTGTGGCCCGATTTTCTCAAGTATATCTAAAGCAAATGGTTACTTTCAGGTTTTAGGCATTGGTTTTTTTGTAGTATTATTTTATTTTTTGCTTACCTACTTGCAACTTCTTGGTTAGATCTTAGATGATTAACTTCATTTTAAAATAGAATTAATTGATTTTTATGGCCCGAGAAAAAAAATAACAAAATTTATAGAATTTAAATTTTACAGTTTTATGAGATGCCTTGCCACAGTGTTATAGTTTTCTATATTTTATTATTTTTTGTCAAAAACTTGAGATTTTATCAGTAGATCCTCAAAAGGCGTATAATGCAAATAAAATAGCTCTGTTGTATAGGACTCAATCGGGTTTGCTTTTAAAGCACTAAATTGTTGGGTTTTGTTGATACTCTATCTCTGGTGAATTGTTTATTTTGTGTTTGTGGTGGTATAGGCCTTAATCATTATTGCTTTTAAAGCACTAAATTGTTTTGTTTTGTAGATATTCTTTATCTCTGGTGATTTGTTGTTATTTTGTGTTTTGATATACTCTGGTCTTTGTGCACACTTTCAATAAATACTTATTTCTTGCAATGTATTTTAACATTAAATCTTTGAACCCTCATCAGTAACTCTGAAGAATGAATTGCGCCAAGTCAGGACGATAGTTCGGATGCAAATAAATTTAATCAAAGTAATGTTCTTCTTAGTTTTCAAGTAGCAAGTAGCCAAATCTTAAAAACGATTTGTAATATCGAAATTCCAATAGTTTTCTTAGCTAGAGTTTTAAAATTAATTTTAGTGGTCACGAGTATTTTGATCTTTTATTGTTCTATAACAACATCAACTCCTTATTTTCGTAGTATAATTTATTTAATTTATGTTACATTATTTACAATAAAAATGTGTATTGTTTTCTTAAGTAGTGTGCACAGCGGCTTAATATAATTCATTCACTGTTTCATTGTTATGTTTTTATCCTTATCCAGGAACTGAGCAGTTCATTGCCTTTGTTTCTTTGACCAATACATATCGCCTTTTCCCTTCTATTGCCAATTCTCTCCTTCCTTTAACTTCTCCCAATATTAAAAGAAAATATAGAGAGAGGATCAATGCATTGAATCTTTGTTTGTTTTCTGGTAATTTATAATACTCATGAAAAAGTTCGTTCTACCAGAAATAGCATTGAATCTTTGTTTGTTTTCTGGTAATTTATAATACTCATGAAAAAGTTCGTTATACCAGAAATATTCTATCTCCATTCTAATTAAGAGCATTGCCTTGTAGTTTCTATATATTCAATTGTTTATATGTTTTAAAAATAGGTATAATATAATACACTCAAGTATCGCTCCGTTCTTTTCCCCCTCTTAGTTTCAAATTTTTGGTTTCCACCATTATCCAATTATTTCATCTCCATTATCTCTGGGATAGTAGTAGAGTTGTTTTACCCATATATTATGTGGGTTTAACTTACGATTTTTTTTATCTTCATATATCTGTGATCATTCAGCCATAATCACCAAAGGGACTGTCAAAACTTGGTCACTGGCAGCTCCATCAAATTATTTTTTTCGTAATTTGGAATTTCATCCATGATTGGTCAGAGTTCGGTTTCATGGAGTTCATATCTTTACCCATTTAGCTAAAACAGACAAAAGTGGTCAAATTCCAGCACCAGTTTCTTTGACTATGACATGTCCATCTTAATTTCAAGTGCCGATACTATTGAGGTGAATGGCTGAAATTTTAGACTCCGGTTCTGGACACACCAATGGAAAACATTTAGGTATTGTCAATGAAAACTAGGATAATTAATATAAAAAAATGACGAAAAAGTCCTTTGTATACAAAATGTATTTTCTATAAAAACATAGCTACTCGTATAACTTATTATTGTACCCTTATAGAACTACATTCCTGTGATTGCTGGATAAGATTTTCTCAATTATCCGGTACCTACTATTTTATTACCAATTTAAAGTAAATTTTTATTATCTATCATAAAATATACGAACACTAATATTTTTAATTCAGGTACCTTTGTGTCATGATATTATTTAATGTACACATACCTATTAGATAATTATCATGTTATATGATTGTATATAAAATTTGTCTCAGTTCATGATGGTCTGAAAGAGAAAGGTTTATTTAATTATAATAATGTATATAATTTCAAAATGGGGTGATCGTTTAGAATCAGACGTTTAAATAAGCTTGTAGAATTTCATGCAGATGTTTATTTACAAAAATAAAGAACTACTTGAATTAAACATATAAAACTTTTATTTTAAACTCTGGAGATAGGTACCCTTGTGTCATGGATCATGGTGCAACCCAGTAAACTATCCTCATAATCGTCTCGTCGGTGTCGAGGTAAAACCAAGACCTTTACTTCTCTTAGGATTAACAGTGCGTTTAATCAATTACGTTCAGGGTGATGAATCTCTGACTAGTACTAATCATCTGATCAGTGCTGGATGTGTGTATATCAATGACATGATTAATGGCAATCGCAATACAAATACTAAGAATTGACCAAAATTAAGCTCAATGGTTGTTAGGCCCGTCGCGTCGGTTTTATCAATGCAACAAGTAGAGCGCCTTGCTTTTATTTCTTACTAGCGGGTTACACCCGCCGCTTCGCCAGCCCATCAAACACACACAACGCACACACACACCCACCCACACACACCCACCCACCCACACACACACACCCACACACCACACACACACCACACACACACACCACACACACACACACACCACACCACACACACACACACACACCACATACACACACACCACACACACACCAAATGTCATTTAGGTTTGAAAAAAAACCTGAATATTTTTTGTCGCCCATTTATTTTCTGGTCTTCCCCGGCGTAGCTCAAGAACGGTTCATCAGACCACACATCACACACACCCACACATCACACACACACCACACACACACCACACTCACCACACACACACACCACACACACACCACACACACACACCACACACCACACACACACACACACACACACACACACACACACACACACACACACACACCACACACACACCACACACACACACACACACACACACACACACCACACACACACACACCACACACACACACACACACACTCACCACACACACCACACACACACACACCACATACACACACACCACACACACACCAAATGTCATTTAGGTTTGAAAAAAAACCTGAATATTTTTTGTCGCCCATTTATTTTCTGGTCTTCCCCGGCGTAGCTCAAGAACGGTTCATCAGAAATTCGCGATCGATATGTCAATGGAAAGCTCAAACCCTTGCCTAAAACTTTCTCGCTCTGAGTTGATAGGTCGTCACTTCAAATTTCGAGAAAAAATGTCATTTAGGTCAAAAAACGTGAATATTTTACATGTTACCCATCCATTTCTTTACCTTACCCGGCGTAGCTCAAGAACGGCTCATCAGAAATTCGCGATCGATATGTCAATGGAAAGCTCAAACCCTTGCCTAAAACTTTCTCGCTTTGAGTTGATAGGTCGTCGCGACAAATTTCGAGAAAAAATGTCATTTATGTCAAAAAACGTGAATTTTTTTTGCGTCACCCATCCATTTTTATCCTTACTCATTGTAGCTTAACCTCAGGGAGATATAATCTAGCCTAGAAGAATTTCCTGATCCAAGCGGACCTATGTGCAAAATTTCAGGTTTCTCGGTCAAACGGTGTGGATTTGTATAAAGAACATACATACACACATACACACACACATACATACATACATACACACATACAGACAGCTTTCTTTTATAGATATAGATGAAACTTTTCAGGCCACTGTTTCCCAGGCAGAGAAGGAAATAGTAATGTAATTGAAGTGTACACTATCTTCGAGAAATTGAAATTTTATAGTACACTTGTCGCGTTACGCATAGCAGTTGCGCGGTGAGTTTATCGAGGCATGGCCGACTGGTAATTAATATTTTTAATTTTCACAAATAATACAATCACAATGTCCCTCGAGAGCTACATGCAGTACAATAGTTTAATTAATGTCTTTCAAAAATATTATTGCATATAGACGGGAAAGTTCCAGTTGACAAACTCACATAGAATAAATAGATCCCATCTACTACAGCGAACACATCTGTTAAGATAGAGGAAAGTTTGTCTGAGTGTTTGTTAGCAATATAGGTAGTAAATCAAGAACGGGACCTATTATTCGTCAGAGTTGGATTATTGAAATTTGAAACAGAGGTAAGTGAGAAGTATGGCTCAGCACTAAACTAATGGTAGTTGTCGGACGACTGGGGCGGCCCCAGCGGTTTGTTTTATTTTATACCACCAACTACGTTTTTTCACCGCACGATTAGGCAGGTATGTACCTATAGTTGAATTAGTAGAAACTAATTCAGTTGAATACCTAATGATAGAGTTACATAATACAGAATACTAAAAAAAAAAGAACTTGCCACTGTTTGAAATTCAGAAAAACACGTTTTTTGTGAAATTAAGTTTTTGTATAAAAAAAATTTGAACAGTGCCCTCCCTAGTCAGGCTGGGCACAGACCAACTTTAAAATCTTTAATGGAATGGCACCTACCTCTACATCATATTAGGGTAAAAAGTGTAAAAATGGACTCTTTCTGGTCACTTTATGCGCGAAAAAAGGTAAAACGACATTTTTTACTTTAAAAATAGTTCAAGAAAATTGCATTTCACCTTTTACAAGTGAAAATTTTACTCTGGTTAACTTTGATACAGTGCGTGCTTTTCGAGACAAATGTATCTACCTAATAGGTGGATTGGCAGATGAAGTCCACTACAATGGTCCCCCCAATCTCTTGATTTTAGATTAAACTTATCTCTTCTAATAGATGAAATATAATTATTTAAACTAATTTCAAAGTTAAAAATTTCATTTTACCTTTTTCTATCGCGCTTTAAGATACACTTTAGTAGAATCCATATTTACAGTTTCTATCCTGTATTTCGTGAACCGTAACTCGTAGCTCACTGAAATTTTTGTTGTTGTTGAATAAAACGTTTCTTGATGAGATCTTAAATCAAAATAATATATGCCACGCTATGTAGGTACTCGTACCATTCCATTTAAAGATTTGAAAGATGGACGCTGCCCTGCCTGACTTGCTAGTTGATTCTAAAATACGTTTTTCTTTAGACCCTTGAAATCGAAATCAATTAAGTTTCTTGATAATTGATCCAAAATAATATCTCTGATTATTAGACTATAACGCCCAATGCAATTTTTTTTCTTAGCGGTATTAGGGTCAAGGGGGGTATTTACGAACAGGGGGTAATTACGAACAGTGGTCATTGTACCTAAACAGGATAAGATATTTCGAATCTGGTGGTTGAATACTATTATTTTGAATTGTTTTTACAGGTTGAACACGAGTTTTCGATAGTATTTATTTTCAGTTGTAGTTAGTAAGCTAGTGAAAATAGATCTATCAAAAAAATTGATTTTTGAAGTTTTTGATTTTTTTAAAACCATTTTTTAGGTAAGTGTTACTTGAATTTTTATCATTATTTTACTTTTAATTATTGATAAGCATGTTTTTGGTTATTATTTTACAAAAATAATTGTTTTAACCATTTTTTAAGTTATAGTTTTTGGGTGTTCTTAATTACCCCCGCATTTTTTTGCTATGGGGTAATTACGAACGCATATTTTGGGTGTTTGTTTTACCCTATAACTTTTTTTGTATTTATCAAAACACTCAGAATGCCCCGGAACTACAAGATGAAGAAACCACCTCCTTTGTATACAGAAGCCCAAATGATATCTGCTATCGTACTAGATGTTTTTAATGGCAACCTGGCTGTCAGAAGAGCAACGGCAGTGTTTTGAGATTCCGCAAACCAAAGTAGAATTTTCCAATCGTAATGCTCAAAATCCTGAAATACTGGGAGGTTGTAAGAAGTACCAAGATATTAGTACCCTAATGTATTGGACCCAATGAAGGTATTTGTGTACTTGAACATAGCAAAAGAAAGGAAGAAAAATGAAAGTGTAAAAAACGAAAAGAAATATAGGGGGAACAGTTTCAAAAAAGAAGAAAGAAATGAAGGTAGAAGAAGACAAATCTGAGATTGACAATGACCTAGAAACTATTGATAAGACCAAAATCTGTAAAAAAAAAAAAAAAAATTAAAAAAAATATATAAAACACCTTTCAAAAGCTCTCATAAATAACTATTACTATTATTATGCTTTTATTACCAGCCTCCGTGGCGTAACGGTTGTGACTACTGCCCGTAGTCCAAAGATCCTTAGTTCGATTCCCGGTTGGAGCAGACTTTTCGCACAGAAAATTCTGTCCCCTCCGAACATGTGAGGCTGGCGATTCCGGCCCCACCCAGGCTGGGTGAGGTTAATGTGGGTAGCTGGTACGATTCCCAGCGAATGGAGGGTGAAACCCCCGTCCTGTCTACCTCAAGTCAGGATGTTAAAACCAAATAGAATCAATGGACATGAAAGGAGCCTAGACATTGGATCTGGGCGTCCATATAATCCTCTCACCACCGTGATTTAGGTATCTTTACCTATCTCACGGACACGAAATTATTATTATTACTATTATTTGCAAGATAGAGATACCCTATTTGATAAGAGCTGACTACCTTCGTGGTTGGGATTCAAACCACTATCCTGTGTGTCCATAAACTTTGCATATTGTCATACAGGTGGCTAAAGACACAAAGTACAATTTTGTTGTATTATTTGTACATAAAAAGCACATATTGCCATTAAAAAGTTCGTTTTTAATATTGTATAATGTGTTCGCATTTACCCCCGTCAGGCGGGGGTAAATGCGAACAGGCGGGGGTAAATAAGAACACCACTAAACAGATACTACAGTATGCACAAAACTATTTATAATGCACCATTAGAACGCTAAATAAGTCTATATACCAAAAAATTCACAAGACATGGATTTTACAAAAGCAACTCAGGGTTACAGATATGTTTATAAAATGTAGCTCAAAATCGTTCGTAATTACCCCCCTTGACCCTATACGACATACACGTAGGTATACAAGATATAAAATGTCTTGAAAATTGATCCAAAATAATCCTATGAAAAGACCCTTTCAGAGAGTTTAAGGAGATAATTTATTATCTAGATGTAGAGTATTTAGCAAATGAGTTTAGGAAATTGTGTTTTTCTAAAATAAATCGCTATGATATTACTTCCGATAAATTTTTAAAATTAGAAATCGGAATAAATTATTTTTGTATACCGGACACGAAATTTCGTGACACCCTGTAATTGTAGTTGCGTGCTCGTATGAAATAAAGCTTGGTAACAAACTGTTAGGTTGGTACTAGTTTTACCGTGTTTTCTGGGAAGTAGGGTAGCCACTTTCAGTAAACTTGAGTAAACTGTCTTTTTTTTTACTAAATAATAATAAAATACTGTTTTGTAGGTTATTCTAATATGTTTATTATTTGAAAAATGCAACTAAATGCAGCAATTTTCCATTAATTAAATGCTTTATTAAAGAAAAATCTACCTGGAAACATAGTTATTCATACCTCATATCCAAAACATAATTGCAAAAATTCAAACTCTGCAACTTTTGAAACATGAATTTTGAGAAAGTTCTGATATGATAAAACTAACAAACTTTTCTTTAGAAAATAGTCAATCATTTTTGTTTATTAATTATTTGAACATCTTTTAATTAGTTCTATTTAATTAGTGTTGTGAAATATGTAGTAAAATTACATGGAAGAAATTTTATCTCAAGACTGTGTTACTTTCTGATCACCAAGATCTTGGTGTATGCAACAACTCAAGTCAACAAACAGTTACAAGAAAACCAAGATCCTGTGTTCAACAATTAACAAGTGATACCTAATATTTTGAAACATCCATCACCAAATCAATAATATCTTTACCAGGTAATAATCAGAGGTAGTTACTGGCCTCAAAGGGTCCTTACAATGATTGAATAAGGTGAAACCAGTAGAGCAGAATTTTCAAAAATGTTTGTTTACCTACACCTAAAAGACATAAAATGATAGATTTATTGGAGGAAACTAGTCTTTTGCTGATTACTTGCATTGAATAGGTGTTACACTACTTATCTTTGAGAGTATTAGTCTCGTAAAATGTATTTCAAAGATGTATTCCTAAAATAATGGTACATTTGACTATGTACTGGACATAGCATTCAGTTGAAAAGTGAAACTGGTATCTACCAAGGTATTGAGTCTTGAGAGTAATAAAATTACTGTTTAGAATCCTCAGAAGTTGAAGTCATGAAAAATTGCACCTTTCTTGGACATTATTAGGTAGGTACATATTTGAAATGGTCTGTACTAAGTGGAGCATCAACATCATCAAGAAAGCACAATTTCAACTAGATTTCACATTATGGCTCCTTGTAACTTTTTCTATCAATTTTCTTGTAAATGACCACTAATAATTAGGATAGTCAACACTTAGAAGGTGCTAAAAGCTACATAACTCAGATTTAAACAACATTTTATTTTTTATTAATTTGGTTTCAATGTCACTTTCATCTGCTTACTCAAATCACAACAGGGTTGTACCCTCCATTTGCTGGAAACTCACAAACAAGATACTCAATTTAACCTACCCCAGCCTGAGTGGGGTTGAGAAAGGATTTCATCATGATGGTTTGAATATAATTGGTCACCCATCCAAGTTCCAACTTTGCTGGATGTTGCTTAACTTCAGTGATAAAATAAAACTAGTGTATTCAGTGAGCCTTCATCTGGCCTTTTTTTTCTTTCATTTTACTTCCAATAAATTTCTAATACTAGGAATTCGAAGTATTGTGTTTGTTTATTCCTAAAAAAATATTATTTTGCTCCAAGTTTTTCATATTTTTGAATGTTTCATAATCTCCTGAACAACTCTGGTTTTGTGTCTATTTGTTGGTCTGTTTAATACATTCCTTGTTATGCACAAATCTCAAAAACTACTCAACAAATTTCAACAAAATTTTGTACACATAGGAGTTGTGCTGTAGATGGTCCCATTTTAAATTCATTAACTTTGCACAAGTGGTTCTTGGTGATAGAGACCATGCGCCTGACCACTAACTTTTTACATATAGGCTTATATCTCGTGAATGGTACACCTGATTTTGATGAAATTATGCATGTAGGTATATGCAATATATGCATATTAGTGTTTTATTACATACTGCATTTGTAAATATTACTTCCGAGAAATTTCCAAAACAGTGAAATTCACTTTTAACAACACCGGATAAAACAACCTTCCACTTATAATGACGGAACTTCCCGGTCCCTTGAATTTTCTTATACCAGTACATTGAGCCCCTCCGGTTATTGTGACGTCGCTTATAGCAACAAAGTACAAAGTTGGTTACAGCATCCTGATTTTCAGGCAAATTTGGAATTATCCTTCACAAAATCCTCCGGTTTTAATGATGGCGCCTTTCTGTAAATAGATTTTTTTTTCATGTTGTGACTAGACACTTGAATAGAAATAGAGAAGACACATGCTACCATTGTAGAGATGTGAGAATTAGTATCCTTTATTCCCTTAGTATTGTTTTGAATTCATAGGTTACGGTGTCACTTAAATCAAAGGTTTTTCATTATTAATGTATGTCTGTACCATCTTAGGTAGCGTCCGGATACAGCGACCATCCGGATATAATGACGGGAAAGTTTGGTTCCTTGGGCGTCAATATAAGTGAACTTCACTGTATTAGAAATCAGAAGTATTTTTTATTAAAATATAATATGGCTCTGATATTTAAGAAAATCCAAAATTTTAGACACAAAAGTCCAAAAATAAGGTTGACTTAGCAATATAGAATGTTTTGTAGGATCTAAAATGTAGGAAAAATGGTATTCTACCATATAAAATAAACTTAAAGAAAATTGGTTGAGTGGTTTTGGAAATACAAGTGATTTAGTATTTAAAATGTCAAAATATCCAATTGTATACAATGTGAAACAATCACAAGGAATTCTTGTGTTCATAATTGGCAGTGTATTTCTTATAATGTCACTAACTGCATGTTCATATTAGAGATGGTTATGAGTAATTACTTTACTCATAAAATACCAGTTCTTGAGAGTAATTAGTATGTACCGGTTCTTATTATAGAGTAATCAATTACATGAAAAAAATAATTGCATTTGAAAGCTTCCTTTTGTTACTGCATACTTTATATTATCATGGTACAATGGTACAAGGACCAAGTATTTTACTCTGACTTGTTAGATACCTAGGTGGTAACTGGGTACTGGCTTGTGCTTGTGTTGACTTGGCTAACATAGTAAGTTGTACCTCTCCTCCTCTCTCAGACATTCCCTCTCAGAACCTCAAAAACCAAGTACAAAAGTTATTGGGTAAATACTCAGTACTTTTATACATAATCAATTACTGAAGTACTGGTTCTATGAAGTACTTGGTATAAGGTATAACCCATCTCTAGTTCATATCACAATTCATGATGGGAGTTTGACCCTCCATTTTCTGGAAAATCACAAACCAGCTATTCAAATTTAGAGGTAAAAACCTTGTAAAATTATAAATGGAATTTCACTCATAATATAAATTAGACATTCATATGAGTTTCTTTTGCCTATATATATGAGGATATGGTTATTGATTACCATGATTTGTTCACCATATGAGGCAAATTGAGACTCCTATTTTTTTTTTAATCTGGGTTTAATATCACTTTCAACTGCTGTCATATCATAACAGATCCTTTTCTATATATCAAATACATATTTTGAATTTTGAGCACAATAAGAAATTGTCTTTCTCCAGTCATAGATTAGAAGGATAAAAAATTAAAAGGTAATATCAACTTTGTTTTATTTTACAGTAATCAAAATGTTATTCAATGTGAATTATACTCAAATGAAGTACTTACAATAATGGATGGAACATGAAATGCATATCAAGGTAATAATAATATTATTGATAATATCAACAATTCATACTAATCCTTACTAACACACTTCAGGTTTTTTATGTATTGTTGCAATTGGGTTGAAAACTTGAGCCCCTTCATAAAAATTGAATTGGTGAGGTAAAATAAACTGCCAATTACAGACATAATACTTTCTCATAAAACGTTTTACATCATATTTACTTGTCAATAGTAAAAGTTTGACTTCATTATTGCTATCATTTTTAATAAATTGCATCTCCAAAAGTTCTCACCTGATCTCTTCAATTTTTTTTTTTTTTTTTCACTTACTTATGATGTCATCACATTTATGTTCTTATTTGTTTTGATCAACTTCAGAATAATAAAAAAACAAAAACTGTTTTGACATACCTTACCATTCATTGGTACAAAGTGAACTTTTTACTTTTTAAGATAACTTACATGTTAGCAAGTTAGGTACTCATTCTTAATTTACCTCTGAGGCTAAAAGGATAAAAGTAAAACATGATAAGGGCCAATTAAAAAAAGAAGATTACAACAATAAATTATGAAGAAAAGACACCATCCTCATATTAAATTTCCACCAATCACACAGAGCATTAAGGACCTGGATTAAGGACAATCCTATTTTATTAATTTGGCTTGAGACTCGATTGGGGCGAAATTAATAGAGAACATTGAGATCAGAGTGATGATTTAAAACATTACACAAAATCTAGACTTAATTCTAAAGAGGTATAACAAAAACGTCTATTAATTCCACCCTTAAAAACAAATGTTCAGAGTTTTTTAAGTTGTTTACATTTTTTTCCTCAATAAATGAAATTTACATGTTCTATTTATTAAACCCAGTCATAAAAAACAATACATCATTATTGTGAACTGCCCATCTACTAGGCACACACTGACATGCACACAATTAGAACCATTGAATATTTCACTAAAAATTGATATTAAGGAACACATACACAATTATGCATGAATAAGAAACATTTAGGTACTTACTGGTTCATGTATTCAAGAAAATTTCACTACCTATAAAATCAATTGTATATTTGATTTTTTGAGATATTTGCCATTAAACTTAACAAGTACCTCTAAGAATTGAATATTAGTGATTCTCCAAATGTTATTTCCAAAGTTCTTAAAATGATACTATCTATTAATTTTATTAATGTCATCTGTCTCATTTTCTGCATCAAATACTCATATTCATCAGATGTGTCATCATGTTCAATTTCTACTTTGTGAAGAGATATTGGTAATAAGTCACCCCATTTGCTGCCCTTTACACATCTGTGTTCAAATCTGAAACAAACAAAAAAAGTTCATGGTTATGGTGTGTAATTTTATAATGAAATTAATTGATTTACGTTTCCCATTTTATTTATGTTTTAGATATGTCATGATGAATTGTAGCATAACTTGAGTGAGAGAATCTATTCGACTTCACTCCCCAGGAATGCGATTGAAGGATCGTTGGTGAACCAAGCAAGGACAGGACATATTAGAACTGAAAATGAACGGGGAAATACCGAGTGTGCCAATCACAACCTTGGCAGGCATTTCAAGCCTCACAGATCTTCTGCCAGAAATGCCCTTGCCCTCGCCGCTACAACAAACCCTAAGTAACAAGTCGTTACTGTTTCACCTCGAGTAGCGAGGAAGCAAATATATTGTTGAGTGGACGCGACGAGTACCTGGCACCTTTGCTGGCTCAATCCTTGTCGAAAACATCTGCTGATCACATTGAACTTAAAGGTAAAATAAAATAATTATTAAACTGGAGATCCCAGATCATGTTTCTTCTTGATGCAGAGGATTGGCTTAGCAATCCAGAGAGGAAACGCAGCTTCATTTTTGGGAGCAATTCCAAAAACTGGAGTTTTCGACGAAATGTTTTATGTTTAATAAATATACTGAATAAAAAACGGACGAGAGAAAAAAAAAAAAAAAAAAAAAAAAAATAGAAAAGAAACACATCACTACATGTCAGTTAGTGTAACCTTGTTATATTTAGGTATTTGTTTTTAGACTGTAATTTCAAATATGTATCAGATACTTATGATTCATGTGTGTTGAAAATGTGGTTAATTTACCATTTTCAACTAAAATGTGGGAATAAGTAATTTTCAGAAGAAAAACCTATCTGAAAAACTCATTTATATTTTCAGATAAAATATCTAGAGAAACTACCAATGAACTTGTATAAACAGATTTGTCCAATTTTTACATTTACAGATCACTATGCTGCATCCGAACATCCAGTCGAACAACAGCAAAATGTACCTGAACTTTTGAAAGCAATTTTAAGTCAGAATCCTAATGTGTTTGATGGACCTGGCATTCGACCTGTGCCCAATGCTGCACCACCACCCACTGTTACTGCAACACCACCTGTCAGTGTAGCACAATGGAGTCAGCAGCAACTCAAACAACAAGTGCTTCAGCAGCAATCCCTGCAACAACCCTTACAGGTGCAACAGAAACAGAAGCTACCAACCCAGCTGCAAATGCAGCAATCTCCACAACATATGCAGCAATCCCCTCAGCATCAACCCTCACACCTGCAGCAACCTCCTCAGCCCAGCTTAAACAACAGCTGCTGCCGCAAGTGCATCAATCTCCACAGCATATGCAACAGATGCATCAATCTCCACAACAGATGCATCAATCGCCGCAGCAACACATGCATCAGTCACCACAGCAACAAATGCATCAATCGCCGCAGCCACAAATGCACCAATCTCCACAACAGCATCAGATGCATCAGTCTCCTCAACATTCTTATCAATCTGTGCAGCATCTTCATCAACCATCACAGACTTTGCAACAATCTCCGCAGCATCAAAAACTTGTACAGGTTTGTATCTACTTATCTAGCATCTACCTTTCGAAAAGATTATAAGACTCGTAGTCGGATCTTGGTTTAGTAGAGGTAACACGAGTAGTTACTTGTAGGAATATCAAACAAGTTGGGTGGCAATAACAGTGTTGAAATAAATTAAATTGATAATCCAGAACTTTGTTGAGGCTTTTATTAATGTTCTGATACCCAAAAAATATTGACGAGGTTCTTGCTTTGACACAAAAAACTCGTGCTTTATTTTCATTATAAAATAATTATAATTCTTTATGAACGACTTGGACTTTGTTTAACTTATCTGGTGATTCTTTCAATATTTTAAACTAAAATTTCTATTTATTTATTCTTTCACAGCCTCCTCATCAAAACCAAATTCCCTCCTCCCCTCAATCGTATCAGCTGCACCCTGGGCTGCCACAGTCACAACAGTTCCAGCCAAACTTTGTGCACAAGCAGCAGGTAGCCTCCGCCGCGAGCAGTCAGTATCCAGCACCTCCTGTGTTGATGCGCAGCTCAGTGATTACAACAGAGAAGGACATGCACAACGGTAACCTCATGAGTTCCCCCTCCTCCTCTTCTTCCTCCTCAGGTACAGCAATGCCTCCTGTATTACTTCCCCAACTAGGCCAACATACCCTTCCCAACAATGTAAATTCTTTGTCTTCTAAATCTGTACATCCGTCTATTCCCAATCACGAACATGTGAACAAAATTGAGCCTTCCGCTCTCCCGACATTGCCTCTTGTACAAAATTCCTCTGAACCCAAAGTAAATATTCACGAATCCTCTAGACATACTCCCATTAACAATACTCGTTCCAACCTGAATAGCAGCAAGCCTCTGGAGACACTCAGAACAAACTATGAGAATGCAACAACATTGAAAGAGCCTGTTGTAGTACTTGATAAACTATCAGCCAAAGATCAAGAAGAACAAGCAACAAAAAGTTTGAAAGAACAGGCGAACAAACCTAACCACAACCATTTGATCAAGTCAGACTCTGAAGCTGAAGAGGATGACAAGAACAAGAAAAGAATGATCCTCAAGACTAGGAGAGAAACAAGACCAACATATTACAACGAAGAGAATAATGGCGAAGATGGAGAGAATACTTCCATGGCTGAGCGTATAAGGAAAAGGAAACGAGAAGAGGAAGAGGCTGCCAAGGAAGAACCATTCATTCCCCCCAAACCAAAATTACAGAAAGTGGAGAGGAAACTGGTTCCAGTGCTAGAGATGCTGTCGATAGAGGAACTCATGGAAACCAATACATATCACAGGTTCAACCGCACAGCAGAGAAGATATTTGATAGTATGGAGGATGTGAACCTGACAATGGAGGATGACGAAGATGATGTTCCCCCAGAAGTTTTGATACCCAAGTACCAGCTGCAAGATCTGACGAGTGAAGCAGCTAAGCTTAAGAATCTGGGAGCAACATCTTCGGTCCCTGCTGAGAGACTGATTCGCTTGTTGAGTATTCTTGAGAAGAATATTCGAGACGGAGCCAAGGTCACACCACTCGCAGATCCTGATGATGATGAAGACCAGCAGAAGCTATGGATGGAACTGGCTATGGAGCGTATCATGCGAGCCGTGGATGCCTCCCTCACTGTTCTCTATATTTTAACCTCGCCGAAAATGTCCAAACGAGTTTACATTGAAGACGTGATTGACAGGGTGGTGATATTTGCCAAATTCCAACTACACAATACAGTGTATCCGGCATTTGATCCCGTGTACAGGGTGAGCAAGCAGGAAAAAAAGAACTACAGTGGAAGTGCGAAGAAGAAACGTCAGCACACCAAGGAGGTAAGAGAGAAGAGTGTGTTGACCCTTTACACGAAACTCTCTGAAGTGGTGGGTCTCATTTCCGAGCTACTTGCTGCTCAAACACTCACAGATACGACTGTGTTGCATGCGTCCTCCATGGGGGTTTCACCTTTCTTTGTAGAAAATATTAGCGAGCTTCAGCTGTCTTCTCTCAAGCTTGTCACTACCATCTTCACCAAATATGAAAAGCACCGCAAGTTGCTATTAGACGACATTTTAGCCTCCATGGCAGACTCCCTAGTACAAAAAGAAATCTGAGAACTTACAGACTGAACTCTTCCGACTATATTCAAATGCTGACGGCACTTGTACTTCAACTGATCCAGTGTATGGTCGTGCTGCCTGAAACATTAGGAAGCAAGAGTGAAAGGAATCCAGTCGACCCGGATGTATTTATAATGAGTAAATTTAAGGCTGCTAAAAATACGGCGACGAGTTTCCTTCATGTTTTTCTTAAAAAATGTAGTAGCAAGTCCGAAGAAATTGACTACCGGCCAATCTTCGAGAACCTTATTCAAGACCTATTGGTAACAGTGAACAAACCAGAGTGGCCGGCTGCAGAACTCATGTTAAGTGTCCTGGGCAGTTTGCTCGTGTCCAGTATCATTAACAAAAGTCTTGAAATGTCATTGCGCATGGCAAGTCTGGATTACCTGGGTGTTGTGTCTGCTCGACTCAGGAAAGATTCTGTCCAGTCCAAACTAAAACTTGCATCTATTGATCTTATTATTCGTGATATTCGCTATGAAGAGCTCAAAGATGAAGACGGAAACGTATCTACAACAGTAGAAGACGTAAAAGACGATGATGAAAGAACAGTGTTCTTGCAGCGTGTCCTGTTGGACTACCTTGCTGTGCAGAGTCAATCTGAACCCTCGTTATCCTACGCTAGGTACTTTCACATCACCCAGTGGTATCAGGACATCATCACAAGCGCCATGAAACCTGTTGCGCAGAAATCAAAACCTGTGAAAGTGAAGAAAAAGAAAAGGAAACGGATCGCGCCCAAGTGATGAGGAAAGTGAGGAGAGTGAGGAGAGGTGGAAGAGAATATTGAGGAGACACTCGGCAGCGACTTTAAGAAAATAGACGCTAAGAAGAAGTTCCTCATCAGCAAGATCACACCCTACGTGCAAGGCAACACCAGCACGCAGATCTTACAGAGCTATGTGGATTATGAAAGTGCAGAACTCATTGCTCGCTATTTGGGCTCTAAACAGAACTTTGCCCAGAGTTTTGACACTTACTTGAAGCGCATTATCAGTGTTGTCATGGAGAACTCAGTACTCATCCGAACAAAAGCAATCAAGTGCCTGACGTCCATTGTGGAGGTGGATGCCGAGATTCTGGCCTCGAAAGACATGCAGATCGGAGTGAGTGTATCCTTTCTGGACCAGTCGACTTCAGTTCGGGAGGCTGCCGTAGATCTAGTGGGCAAATACATCCTCAACAAACCTGAGCTTATTGATAAATACTACACCATGCTGTCGGCTCGAATTCTAGACACTGGTGTAAGTGTGAGGAAACGTGTCATTCGAATACTAAAAGACATTTGTATAGAATACCCTGAATACCCTAAAATTCCTGAAATTTGTGTAAAAATGATTCGACGGGTGGGTGATGAGGAGGGTATTAGGAAACTGGTGATGGAAGTATTTCAAAACATGTGGTTCTTGCCTGTAAGAGAAAAGCCTCTAGACACAAAAACCCTTATGCAAAAAGTATCACATATCACAGATGTGGTGCATGCATGCCAGGATATCGGTCTTGAGTGGTTTGAACAGTTGCTGCAAAGTCTGTTTAAACCTCGCGATGAAGGCAAAGAGAAAGATGATGTGGTCGTTGCTACCAAGCATGTTCAAGTAGAGCCACCTAAACAATTACTCTTAGCGTGTCAACAAATTGTAAACTGTCTCATTGATTATTCAGTACGGCTGGACAGTACGGACGATAAAACACCACAAAAGTTGCTCTCCTGTTTACAAACGTTGTTTCTGTTTGCAAAAATTCGGCCGCAGCTCCTCATAGACCACGCTACCATTATTCAACCTTACTTAAGCTTACGTTGTCATACATTAGAGAATTTTCAGGTGATAAGTTACGCAGCCAAGATATTGGAACTTGTTGTGCCACTCATAGAAAACGCTAGTGAAAGCTTCCTTGCTAATCTAGAATCTGACTCCGTCAAATTGGTTGTCACGCAAAGACCAAACATGATCACAAGTAGTTGCATAACATGCCTTAGTTCCATTGTTAATAACGTCACAAAGAACTTCAAACTGGTAAGGGATTGTTTCACTCAATTCTATAAATACCTGACCAACTTCAAAGACTATCATGACCAAACGGCTGTACCTAATCCGACGGTAGTCAAGCGATTTACAGAAATTTTCAAGAAAGCTGTGCTTGTGATCGGATTGCTGCTAAGGCATTTCAACTTCACTGATCCCAATATCATTGGGGACACATTAGCACCAAATATCAAAGACCAAGTTGTTGAGATACTCATGTACTTTCTACAAAACAGGGCAGAGTATCGCTTCTTCATTTTAAAAGCAATAGGGCTCATCTGCATTAGGCATTATGAATTAATGCTGACACCTGAACTAAAAACCATGTATCAAGAAATACTGACTGACCCGTACGCAGACACTCAAATAAAAAAGCAAGTCCTCAATAACATTGAAATCTATTTGAGCGAGGAAGAAAAGCGAATGATACAACAAGATCTCGAGTGGGCCAAGCTGTCCAAAAACGAAAATCTCAAGGAAATGTGTGATGTATCTTCAGGCATGGCTAGTACTATCGTGCAGCTCTACATGAAGCAGATTGTAGGAGTCCTTCCTGCACCCCAGCCTGGACGTACGTCATGCAGTGCTGAAAGTTATCCAACTCATCCTGGCCCAGGGTCTTCTCAACCCTGTGCAGCTGGTGCCCTACCTCATCTGCATGAGCACGGACCCGGAGAAACCAGTCAGTGTGAGCGCCGACAAACAGCTGCAGGACATAGAGAAGAAATACCCGGGCTTCATTTACATGAAGTCCCAGCAGGGGATCCGCCTCTCGTACCAATTCCAGAAGACGCTACAGAGGACGCATGTGGTGCGAGGCTTCCGGGAGAAGGAAGGGGAGATCCCCGGTGCTCTCAACGGCTTTCTCTACTCCATCCTCAAGTCCAAGCAGCAGCGCCGCGCCATCGCCTTGTCCTTCCTGAAGCAGTTTGATGAGCAAGCCAGGACAAGTCTTGAGCAGATGCTCTACCTCACGGACAACATGGCCTACTTCCCATACCAAGTTCAGGACGAACCTCTGTTCATCATTCACAACATTGACATCATCTTGTCAGTGAATGGGACCAATCTGATTCAGAGCTTTAAAGAAGCACTCAAACCGGTGTATGGGCCTCATCGAGAGTACAAAACAGACCCTGTGACAGGCGCGGTCACGCCCTTCATGGATGAGATGGATGAAGACATGGAGCCGGAGACCCTGCAGGGGCGCCTGCCGGACGACGCGCGGCCCCTGCTAGACATCATGACGGCCTCCCAGGGCTGCATCCTGCTGCTCGTGCTCAAGACCCATCTCAAGGCCATGTACGGGTTCAACGACGCGAGGATCTCTCAGTACTCCCCCTCCGAGAACTCCAAGCTCTACGAGAAGGCACTGCAGCGGAAGAGTAACGCCAAGTTCCACCCAGCGGCCACACTAAAGAAATTGCAGGAGATGAAATCGACGCAGGACATGAGTGAGGATGAGAGGAAGACGTTGGTGGCCGAGTTCCTGGACTTCAAGGAGTTGATCATGTCACTGGACACAGATGAGGCGGACGAGGATGATCTCAAGCCTGCGGGCACGCAAGCCACGCCCAGCACAGACACTCCCCTCCCTACTACTCCCTCCGTCCCGCGGCCCATGCCTCCCCCTTCCACCCCTACCGCTACCCCCCACCTACTCAACATGACCCCAGAGTACCCAAACTCACCATCATAGCACCCACCCCTCCCGCAGACTATAAATCCCACAAGTCCTCGCATCATCACAAGTCATCAAGAAGTCAGAAAAGCATAAAAAACACCCAAAGAAGAGAAAGAAACAGCGGATGAATAGTTCAGATGAAGACGAAGAGAGTGATGAGAACAGTGATCCGGACTACGAGTGAAACACTGACTGCAGGAAAGGTAACCATATAACATAGAGTGCATTTATCAAACAGGGTTATAAATCTCTGACTAGCGCTAATTAGTGCACTTCGTGTGTTTATCAATGACATGATTAGTTGTGTTTTAATAGGAATTACTATTTAAGTTAATCATTGACTAAATTAAGCATTAGTCAAATTGTCCAGCACTTGTGTGACAATTGATAAACGCGCCCTTGGTGTTCCCTCCCAACTATTAAAGTTGTGATATTGAAAGTGAAAATGCGAAACAAGTCTCTACGGTAACATTTCCCGGGGATTCCTATATTTGTACTAGCTCAAACTCGGCACTTGGTCATTGCAAACATATTTTTGTCTGATGTGGACGTTCCATTTGGATTTCTTTCTTGAAATCTTTCTTTTTGCACATGTAGGTCATAAGATAAACTCTCATACTGAATTTCAGCATTCATGTTACTGCTCTAAGGATACAGCAATCAGTCAGTGAATGAATGAGTGTTTAGACATTTATATATTTTAAGATTTGGTACTTGAAAATTTTGAATTTACTAAGGTATCACCGTCTTTAAAGGTTTATTTATTATTCATTCATACAAAAAAAAAAAAATTCATTTGTCCATTAAAGCTAGACACAAACTTCAATGAGTTGGTTACTCTCTTTCTGACAAGTGCTGAAACAATGCTTTCTTGGAACAGGGTCTACTAAAATAGTTAAATTTTACATAGAAGGCAAAGAAGAGAAGATTGGTTTTTTGCCGCATAGATTTTTTTTAGTCTAATTGATTGTAGAGATTCATTTGCCTCAACTGATTCTTTTTCCTCCATCAAATGCTCGAAATGTAAAAAGTAGGCTCGAATCGCCTTTCGAATTGATTAAATTTTGTGTTTTGTAATTGATATGTACAAAATCTACATACTAAAATTTGTACACAGACTTTATGTAATATACATAATTTTATTTCAAATGTTGACTTAAGGTAATAATAACAGTAATCAGGTGAATTTTCTTGTAAATAGTGTAAATTTTGTTTCACTGTAAATTATAGTCTTACAAGTAAATAAATTTTAAAGAAGTACACTATGTAACTAAAGTTGATTTTTTGGGTTGTTAATGTCCGTGTATTTTGTACATAACAAGAAATATAAAACTTCTGTATCTATTGTGGAAATTAAAATAAAAGTAATAAATTTGTTAGCAGAGGCCTTCCCATTAACATTATTTTCTTGTAAAAAATACATTAGGTAGATTTTTACCTCATACCTAAGTTTCTTTATTTGTTTTTACAGTTTTGTGTCCTTTCTAAATCTGTCAAACTTTGTTTAAACCCGAGTACCCAGCTGTTGTATATTTGGGGTTTAGATTTCCTGGCAGACAAAGACCCAAAAGTGCACCCAAATGGTCTCTGTATGAATAGTTTGGTATTATTAGTTTGTTAGTATTTTTGGAATTTGTTTGTTAATAAAAGACAGGTATATCTTTTCTTCTTTCTCATGTTTGCTTTTAAATGAGGAGGGTATAATATCTTGTATAAATGTAGCCAAATTTGAACTCTGCTAAGGTGGAATTAATGGACTTTTGTGTTTTTCAAGTGCATATTTCATAATTATAATGGTTCAAGTTTCGACACATGTTGAATTTGAGTTTGTATCTTGTTCATTAATTCCTCTTACATTTCAATTGTGTGTGTGTCTGTGCCGTATGCACTTCTATTAATCTATTCACAAGACAAACGTGTATGTATAATCAAATGTTCTTTTGAAATAAAATAAATAATACAATAGAAGCTGTTGCACACAGTACACGTTACTTACCTTCAAATCTATCTTTAATTTTATGTACATTTTAAATTATTTGCCCTTTTATTATGTCTACCTTGTATTTATTTATAAAAGAAACAAAACAAAACAGAAAATCGTATTTTTATTACCTATCTATAGTTTACAAAGGAAAAAACCATCTTGTATTTGAAGTATAAATACTGTCGCTTTAGAATTTGAACGTATTGTGTAAAAAAAATTAAATAATGAAAACAATTATTAATATAACAATATTAATAAAGCTGACTTCTTTATTTTCTAGTGAATAAATTATAAATCTAAAAATAGTTTTAAAAAGAAAAAAATCAACGAAAGACCCAATTTAACAAATGACTTAAAAGCCACGTATATGGACTAAATTTAATCACAGCTACTTAATTTTGGACATTTTTGCTCTATTTTTTTTTCAGAGCTCAATTTGATTTTTATTACATACATAATACAACAAAACATTATAACTCATTTACATACAGAATTTCATTAAAGTCGGAATTAACATACAGAATTTCTAAGTTAATATCTTGTGAACCTTTCACAAGATATAAACTTCAAGTGAAATTTAGGTCACATGCAAGGTCTTTTTGTGTGTAAGAGAGAGAGAGAGTGATGTGTGTGTGTGTGTGTGTGAGAGAGAGAGAGAGAGATAGTGTGAATGTGTGTGATGCCTTGGCAAAGTGGGTACAACCCGGCAGTGCTCTTTAATTATTATTATTTTTTTTAAAAGATGAGTGTTTCACAGCCTTTTTTATTTCGTAGCCATGAAACAGGAGCTACTGTAGACGCTTGTGGTCTGTGTTGTAGCCTGCCCATCCCGTAGTATGCCTCCCCTCTGATGGGCGAGAAGTGACACAATACTTCCCATTTAGGTGCTGGGTCAACACGAGCAAAAATTAGGTCACCTACATACTCGTACTTCTCAAATACTTACACTCCATGCTTCTTGTTGGTGAAGCCAATCTGAGCCAGCTGACCCTCACTCGTACATAGTTTGCACACAGTATGCTTGGACCTTTTCAGTACCGGCCGTAGTATGCGGGGCCACGGGTGATCTTGTCTCTCGCCTGGGAATCATAACAAACATGACACAAAACTTGGGAGGGAGGGCTTTTCGACTACTTATGTTATCCTCTTCGCGCCCAACACCATTTTTGGTTTTGTAGTACAAAATGACCGGTGTCCTCACCCGAGGACAAACATTTTATACTACTTGGTAGTATACAATTTTAGCTTGGGCACTTAGGACTATAAAATAAATGTCCTCTTACGAGGACATTGGGCGCGAAGAGGATTTATACACGTAGCACATCGAAATGGATATCCAGCAGATAACTTTAAATGCATCAGTTCTCATCTGATCACTAAAGTTAAGCAACATCCAGCGTTGTGAGGCCATGGATTGGTAGACGTACTGGTTTCGAATTCATGCAGGGTCATCATGACAATCCACATACTGCTAACTATTCCTGGCCCCACTCAGATTTGGTGAGGATAATTTGAGTAGACTTAGTGAGGTTAATTTGAGTACAGGTGTTTCCCACCATTCGCTGGTGGGTAAAACCCCCGTCGAGATATGACCATGAATTTGAAAGCCATGTTAACACGTTCGTTACCAAGCCAATTTTTTCAAGTTTTACGTAGGGACCAGGCGGTAAAGTTGCTGTTGCATCCTGGAGACCAAATTTTGGTCCCCACGTTTTTTTTTTGCATATTTGGCATCGTATTTGTACAAGAATCGATCCTATATCTGTTCTAATACTAACAACCTACCTCCAAAAGGCCATATATGGATGTCCGGTCCCTTGTTAAAATTTTGATAACAGCCACATATGGCCGTTCGGTCCCAAAGAAAAACACAAAAACATCCACATATGGCCGTTCGGTAACGAACGTGTTAAACCCAAAAAAATTGACCTAGTGTGAACATCACACGAATTTTTATTACAAATAAGTCAGTTTTTTTTTTACAGAAGTCTTATCAGAAATTAAAAAAAAGCTAACGAAAACTGGAAAAATAATAAAACAAATATTTAAATTACGTGTATCGCTATTAGACTGGTTTATTCTGAACGTTTTTTCATATCGGTCACTATTTACGAATTATGCACATATTTAACTATCGAAGAAAAAAAAAAATGCTGTCTGCACAGTTTCGAAAAAACTGACCAAAAAAAAAAAAATATTTCTATACTTTTCAGGCAATAGAAAGTAAAAATTGCCCGTTGTCACGAGGAATTTTTTTAAAAATGACGGACATATTATTATTCAAAATAATTATTTAAAGTGTGGAAGTTCACCTTACAATATTGGTACTGGTACTGGTAATCAATGTGATGGTGGTTACGGTGAGTTTCTCTTTTCGTGTAAACAATCTAATGCATGGATCTCCGTGATCTCTGGATTGGATTCCACACACAGCTTGGATTTTTCAACATTTATTTGAGTATGTGACCATGTAATAATGATATTTGAATGGGTACATTTATTTATCTATCTTGTATTTTGTACTATTTCGGAAGTTTATTATGTACCATGGTAATCAAAAAAAGAAGAAGATTCTTACTACCTCGCCTGAGAATCACATAGCAAAAGGGCTCTCGGAGAATAAACCTCTCTCCTCGCGCATACGTGAGGTTCTCATATTTGACGCTGAAGTTGCAGTTTTTGCTCAGCTGCTGCTTGGGACAGGCGTGGTCATGCGGACAGGGAGCCAGGACATGAACCGTCCCTGGTCGCTTGCTGTTCAGACTTAGGATATAGTCACGGGCCTCTAGAATCACCTGGGAAGATCAAAATTCAAACATGTTACCCATGATTCATGTACATACAACTTCTCACTTTTCTGTTTATACTGATTAAAATAGAGAGGTTAGTTGATAGCATGGATATTCAGAAATATTACCTGCTGATGAGAGCAAACAATCTCGAAACAGCTGTCAAGGTATGTTTTGATATTCATGTACATCCAGTACAACTTCTCACTTTTCTGTTTATACTGATACTGATTATACCCCATAAAACAAGAGGACCGCATCCCCTTAGTGTGGGGTAGTCGCATTAAATATATGTTACCAATTTGCATGTACAATTATTGACGCAAATAAATTACAAATACAAGGTGTTGTTTGAAAGTTGCATGAAACATGTTGAATTACTAAACAATTTCACTACATACAAACCTAATTAGAATTAGCTAAAATACAAACAAAAAAAAAAACGTTATCCCTTGTGTTTTTGTATTTTTAGTCACAGGCCTCTAGAATGACCTGGGAAGATCAAAATTCAAACATGATACCCCACAAAACAAGAGGATTGCATCCCCTTAGTGTGCGGTAGTCGCATTAAATATATGTTACCAATTATGTACAATTATTCATGCAAATAAATTACAAATTACGAATACAAGGTGCTGTTTGAAAGTTGCATGTTAAAAACATGTTGAATTACTAAACAATTTCAATACATACAAACATAATTAGAATTAGCTAAAATCATAAAAAAGAAAGTTATCCCTTGTGTTTTTGTATTTTTCTTTGCAGTTAACATTTATGTTCATGAATACAAATGGCTTTTTGTCTGGTTGTGTGAGTGCAGATATCTCTGAGTTAAAGAATATGATTATCACAACATAGGGATGTATTTTTTTAGAAATATATCGACCTTGTCAAATAAATCAAGTTTTAAGTATTTTCAAAAACAATAAGACCATATCTGCTGTCTATGATAAAAATTATGGAAAATGGAAAGTATATGACTTTAAAATTTTCATCACTAACACCCTGGCTGAATTTGTTGTTTAGAAGTGGTGGGTTGCACGCGTTTCGCCAGACAATCACACACAACATAATAAATATATTGGGATATCCTTAGCTCAAGCTGAAATTTCATAATTATGGCTTCTAAAATCACAGGTAGATGCAGAGAAAGAGATTTTAATAAACACACATGACCTTGGTTTGAGCACAAAATTCATCTTATTTCTAGCAGTGATCGAAAAGCCTCAAGTAGTTTACAATCAAAATGCTCCAAATTTTATTTGCTTTAAGTTTGTTCTTTACAATAATTATACAAAATTGTATCGTTCTTCAGATATAAGTGAAAAACCAAAAATAGGACATCTTTTCATCTCACAGTTTCTATTTCCGACTCTGATCGAAATAAAATCTCAAATTACACCATTCATTTTTTGATATGTTTCTGATGTTCCACTTGCACAAGGAATGAATAAGTTTTTTTCCAGTTCCAAAGATCGAGTTTTGAGTTCCAGAGAACAAGAAATAAATTAAGATCATGACTTTGGAACTTCTAGGCCGAGAGTTCGATTTCTGACCATGGCTAACAGTTGTGACAAAATACGTCCCTTCCACTTCTATTTCGGATTAATACACTAGCAGTTGAAAGTCTTCTGTCAAAATATTCTGTTCTCTAGGTACCTGACTTCCTGCCACAGAACCGTGATCTACAATGACAAGAAACTCTTCTGTTTTCTCCCACAGCTTGGCCAAAGTTTCTATCCTCTCCTTCTGGGAAGGTAACTCCAGCAAAGTGTAAGCACATATTACAAGGCTGTATTTGTTCTGGAAATTGAAGAAAACAAACAAACTATTGTTATCACGGGACACAATTAATACAATAATTTTTTTATCTATGCAACAAAAATAACCCAACTTCTTTAATGCAATTAACAGGCAAAAATCTTCCTACGCAAACAAAAATTGATAGTTTTAAAACAGTGTGATCCTAACCACTGAGTCACTATCTTTTTCTCGAGAACGACTTGAGCTAGGACATTGAAACAAAAAATTGTAAAAAAAAAATTGGTCGAAATAATATGAAGATAGAAAACACTTGGCTTTTTTGTTTTAATTTATTATTTATTTTCAGATGTCTATTTCGCCAGTGAACTGACGATGCCGTATTTATTTATTTGTTGACGTGACGATGTCAGATGTTTACTTGTTTTAGCAAGAGTTACGTATAATTTTAAGTTTTCCTGAGAACTTATATATTTCATTGGTAAAAAATTGGTCCTTCATTATGAAGCCTGAAGTTTCTTGGAAATATATTTGAACCTTCGCCTAACGCCAATAAGGTCGTTTTTAGGGAGGTACAATATTACGTGCATGTCCGTTTCTTCCAAAATTTAAATGGAATGCATATTATTTATTTTTTATATGTATAAAAAGTACAAAACACACAAGTAACACCAGAAAAAGAGAAACAAAATATTCACAGGTTCAAGTCCCGAACAACGATTTTAAAAGAAAATAAACCCAGATTGCAGGACTTATCATGGACACCCGAGCATAGCTTATCCCAAGCGGTATCTTTGGCTTTTTCAATTGCAGTTTTCAGGCTTTTTCTACATCTGCTGTCATAGGTTAAACATAGGTTCTTTATTTTCAATTATATTTATATTACAAAAATATGATTTCCTGACATTTTTTATTAAATGATAAACGTCTTCATTATAATAAATGTTCTTAAGTTGGTTAGGATTTGATCCCACACCATACTAGAAGATTGTCAAGCTCACCACAACAGCAACTATCATCTATACTTATAAAAGAGAGTTTCATTGACTGACTGACTGACTCACTCACTGATTCATCACTGTTTCTCCGAACTGGTAAGTCCTAGGAAGCTGAAATTTGGTAGGTACCTTTGTCTTATAGTCTAGATGTGCAATAAGACGGGATTTTTCGAAATTCCCACTACAACACTTGTCATTGGCAAAAAAGGATTTTTTGTTTTACGGGCCATGCCTCGGTCCGCAAAGCGGGCGACAGCCCGCTAGTAGTTACATATAGAAGGACATGTTTATCTTACTGAAGTGGAGGAGGGTAGGAACTGACGGTAGACAACATGCCGGATATCGGGTTGTCGGTTCTGTCGACCACCTTGTATGAGTAGAGAGCTGAGATCTAGCATGGCAGCTGATGTGTCCACACAGTAGAATTCCTGGATGTGCTCCGACCAGTAGGAGTGAGTTGCCCTGGAGGAATGTAACATCTAGAAATGTATTTCACAGTAATCAAATATAGGAATTACATGGAAAATTACTGTTTAAATAAGTTAGAAGTAGAGAAATAAACCCTAGAATATTTTTTTAACTGAAAAATAAGCTCCGTCATCTAATGTATATATTTAACAATCTACAAAGATGTTGTTCAAAATCCGTTATACGTGAGATATACTTTGCAATGGTACAATCACTTGTACAATATTGTATAGTAGCATGGGGCGGAGCGTACCAAAACTTACTGACACCACTCAACAGGACACTTAACATACTCTTAAGAATAATACTCAACAAGGACAGATATTTTCACTCAGACCAACTTTACAAAATTCTTAATGTACCTACCATACTAGACATTTATACTTACAAATTGTGCATATTTTGTTTAAAAAAACGTGATATGTGGAGCCTCAGACATAACAGATACACAACTAGACAGACAGGACAAGCTAACTTACGACAAATACACAAATCACTTACCAAACGACATTTCACGTTCATAGGCAGTAAAGTTTTTAATTGCATACCAGAAGAAACAAAGATTTTACAAGACATAAGACATATAAGAGTAAGAATAAGAGAATATATGAAGGATGACGTATTTAAAAAAAAAATAATAGAAGCCATAAAATAACTTTTATAAAAATACATCTTTACCTACAATTGATAAAAGGAGAAATATTAAAAAATTATAAATAAACAAACAAAAGAAAATCAACACAAAATTAATAAGATAAAATTATGCATATGAAAGTAGATGTCTCTTGACACAATGGGACATCCAATACTAATATAATATAATTATAATATCAAACAATATTTTTTTATTATTCCACTATTAGATTATATTTATTTATCTACATATATTTATATTCAACTATGTTTTTTTATAATTTTATATTTATATTGTTTGTGAATAATTTTGTAAATAAATATATATTCAATAGTACTTTGTTGAAAAAAAAAAAAAAAAAAAAATAGCAGAGTATCTTTTTATAAACGGTAGAGTACATTTTATAGAATAGTGTATACAATTTGACCACTATAAGCTTGTTTAGTCAAAATCAAGTTGTAAAGACAAAAAACATAAGAATTTAATGAATTTTAAAAAAAGTAAATTATCAAAACAGACGATTTTCAAATTATAACAGAGAAAAAAGTAGTCTTATCAGGAAACTTAAATTATAACACTAAATTAAAAAATGCCATGGAAATTTCAAATCTGTCGGAAATTAATGTACAAAATATGAAAAATGAGTGTAAAAGACAATTTTATTCTACAACTTTTTCTGATATCTCTTTTTGTTAACAATACATTGGTCTTTAGATAGTCAAAATGGCTCCCACAAATAATCCATAAATGCAACATACACGTCCAAATGACCAGCTATAATTTACAGAAAGTTGAATAACTTATGATAGAAAGTGATTGTCATAGCATATCTGGAGTTTGGAGAGTTTATGAGGAGTGTAAGTAGCAAAAAATTGCCTGTTTTACCTACATGTTAATCACAATAACCTTTGTATAGCAATCTAGGGTTAAAGAGCTGAATATCACCATTTTTTTACTTATACTTTTTAATGTAGGTATACTCATAATATTCAACTTAATTTCATTATTCAAAGTGACAAGAATATTAATTATTAACTTATGTAATCTATTGTCTGAGAAAAGTTCAAGTAAAATATAACTTAAGGGAGAATATCGGAAGTGGTTTGATTGGTTCTTCAACTACACTTGAGAGCAACAAAAGCGAATCAAACTTTTTCCTCCACCAAATCTGCGATATCTTCGAAATTACTATTTCTATCGAGTTATAAGATATCTCAAAATGTTGTAAATTTTGTTTTCTACAATTTCACAATTTGATTGTTAAAAAAACACCTACCAGAAGCCGTAAAATTCAAATTTTCCTACAGGGTGTCAAAAAAGAAGAAAAACATGATTTTTTTATGTTTAACAAAAGAAGTTATAACATGAGAAATCAACAAGATTCATTCGTAACAATGGTGAATCAGTATTTTGTGTTGTCTCTCCGAGCTCTAATCAAAGCATTCATTCGATTTGGCATTGACTGGATCAAAATAACCACAATATCTTGGGGCAACCTCTACCATTCTTCGGTGAGGGCGATCTTGAGCTCTGCTACAGTCTGGGGAGCCGGTATTCTGTCTCAAACACTTCGTTTGAGTCGGTCTCAAAGATCCTCGATCGGGTTGAGGTCGGGACTAAGAGAGGGCCAGTCCAAAGTGTCAATATTCTCCTCACCCAAGAACTCCCGAATACAGTTAGCCGCATGTGGGCGGGCATTGTCGTGCATGAGGAGGAACTGGTCGCCCATACTTTGAGCGAGAGGAACCACATGGGTCTGCAGGATGTTATCAATGTATCTCTGACTGTACAGGCCACCTCCCGCACCGCATGTGATGAAAACCAATTCAGTCTTTCTTTCAATTGAAATCCTACCCCGCACCATACAGGAACCACCGCCGAAACTGACAGTTTCTGTGATGCATCACTCAGCATACCTTTCTCCGGCTCTTTTATAGACTCTTTTCCTTCTGTCATTACCAAACAAACACACCCGTCATTCATCAGTGAAGAGAACAGAGCGCCATTGCTGGGGTATCCAATCCACGTGTTCTATGGCGAATCTGAGTCTCCTTTCCCTGTGCTCTCTGGAGAGTTTGGGTCCATTTGAAACTCTCTTTGGTTGAATTCCATATTCTCAAAGTCCCGCAGACCCATGTGGTTCCTCTCGCTCAAACTATGGGCGACCAGTTCCTCCTCATGCACGACAATGCCCGCCCACATGCGGCTAACTGTGTTCAGGAGTTCTTGGGTGAGGAGAATATTGACACTTTGGACTGGCCCTCTCTTAGTCCCGACCGCAACCCGATCGAGGATCTTTGAGACCGACTCAAACGAAGTGTTTGAGACAGAATACCGGCTCCCCAGACTGTAGCAGAGTTCAAGATCGCCCTCACCGAAGAATGGTAGAGGTTGCCCCAAGATATTGTGGTTATTTTGATCCAGTGAATGCCAAATCGAATGAATGCTGTGATTAGAGCTCGGAGAGACAACACAAAATACTGATTCACCATTGTTACGAATGAATCTTGTTGATTTCTCATGTTATAACTTCTTTTGTTAAACATAAAAAAATCATGTTTTTCTTCTTTTTTGACACCCTGTAGGAAAATTTGAATTTTACGGCTTCTGGTAGGTGTTTTTTTAACAATCAAATTGTGAAATTGTAGAAAACAAAATTTACAACATTTTGAGATATCTTACAACTCGATAGAAATAGTAATTTCGAAGATATCGCAGATTTGGTGGAGGAAAAAGTTTGATTCGCTTTTGTTGCTCTCAAGTGTATTATTATTATTTGACCTGGTTGTAGAGTTTTCAGTGAATCCCTTACAATTAATATTGCGACCTAATTAGATCTATTGTTACTAGTCGATTCAATTTGATTTTATCGTCTTGATTTGAGATAGATAGTCAGGACGAGAGGTTTACCCTCCATTCACTGGGAATTGTACTTCCAGTGATTCTAGCTCAACCAGAGATATCACTAACCATATGGCAGTTCCGATGCCAGATCCGAAATCAAACACACTGTGTGGATTATAGCCATCCACTTGTTTCTGTATCTCTTCCAGAACTTTCATAAGGGCTGCATATTCAGGGACAAACTGGTTCCAGAGATATACACGAGCGATGTAGTCTGTGTAGTTGATGGGTTCCCAGTTGTATGTGGATTGCTTCAGAAGTTTGTTTACTTCACGTTTTATACCTCGGTTTAATTCGATGGCATCTTCTTCACTATAGGTCTCTTCTATATCAACAGCATCTAAACCAACTGAAATAAACACAATTCTGTTGTTACATTAATTTTTTAATCCTTTGTTTTCATCTTCTCACTCTTACCCTTAACTTTCTCCCTTTAAAGTTATTAAATTGTTCTCTTCCCTTCTTTCTTTTATTACATAAGGCTTTAGACTCCTAGACATTCAATATTGCATTTTATCACATATCACAATTATCATTCTTTAATATTGATTATTTAGGAAAGTTTCAACCATTACTTCTTGATCAATGCAATATTGATTTTTTATTTTCCTCATCCTTTAATAAAGAAAGTATTGTTTTTTTTTTAAATTAAAGATGAGTGTTTCACAGCCTTTTTTATTTTGTAGAAATGAAATAGGAGTTACTGTAGATGCTTGTGGTCTCAGTTGTAGCTTACCCAGTTACCCATACCGTAGTATGTCTCGCCTCTGAAGGTCAATAGGTGACACAGGACAGGTTTTTACCCTCCACATGTCTGGAAAATTGCACCAAGTGCCCTATTAAGCCTAACCCAGCCTAGGCTGGGTCGGATTTAAACCCCATGTTTTTCTTTCATTGGAGGTAACAAAACTTTAAATTCTGTCAAATGTGGGATTCAAACTCACAACCTCTGGACCAGAATTAGTAGCCACAAGTGTTACTCTATGGAGATTGGCTTTAAATTATTTGTAAACCAATTTTGTAACTAGACCACATTTTATTTGCCAAATAGTAGGTATTTGTAGAACTATTATTAAATGCTCTCTAATTTTCAAGAAGCTAATAATTATTATTTTCTAAAATTGTTCAGTGCTCAGTTTTATTATAATTTTCAATTACATCATGAAAAATTTTACAGCCTAAAATTATTGTTTGATTGAATATAATTATATTTTTCTCCAGATTAAGTGTTGTACACAGTAAATCCACATATCAGTCTATTTGTCATCAGAAAAGTTCACTTACTTTTACTCATGACCTCACTTTTAAGACGGTGCATATTTTTAACCACTTCATACTTCTCTGCAGGAACATGTCTAGCTTTCAAATATTTCTTCATAATTTCTCCATCTTTCTTTAAATTTGGCACTTGAATTTTAGAGATGAGAATTTTAGTAGCATCATTTACTTTCGAGGGTGCAACAATAACTTCATTGGATCTTCTCCCTGGATGATGCCTAGGTTTGTAAACATTATTTTTTACTTCTTCCAGGATTTTGGGTTCAAATTGTGGAGCTAGAACAACTTTACTTGCCTGTAAAATTACAACATAAACATAACAATAGATGGCTATATCAAAGATAAGGTAAACTACCTGAAAAAACTGAAATTAATGTGAAACTAACCAGATAAAACTTGTCAAAATCCTCTTGCAATTTGTAATTTTGCATTGTTTAATTCTGTAATTATTTTGTCAATTGTAGGTAGTTGCTGTTTGGTATCCTTGATGGCATGATACAGATGGTTAGGATCCATACATACTCTCAGTTTATTATTTATCTTTACAAAAGTCACATTACTCATCCAGTCTCTGTATCCAGGTTCCTCAAAAATTATATTCTTTTTTAACGTGTTCTCAATTTCCATCTTCAAGTCATCTTTAAAGGCAATTGGAACATGACTTGGGCTTTGTTTTACTGGTGTTACCTCATTTGAAAAATCAATGTTGACTTCACATGCTGTTTCACCTATGCCTTCAAATATATCTACATACTTTTCAACCATTTTCTTTATTGAATGAATCAATTTTGTCATTTTTGACAAAATCATAGAATCATATGCATTATTTTTATTAATCCAGTTTAATTAGGGTAAACCTGGAGTTATGTTCACCTCCTAGTCTTAACTTTACTGCATTGCTTAACTCCAGTGACATAACAAGAACCTGTGTACTCAATATGTCATTAACACTGGCTATTTATTTTTGATTACATCATTATTTTTCAAGATTAATTAAGTCAGGGGAATTTGGGTTAAACCAGTTTTATTTCTGAAATAAACTGTGCAAAACACAACGTCAATGAAGGATTTTTATATTCCTGTGTTGTACCCAGGACTTAAAAGGAATCAAGGACCTTGGGCTGTTCCCCCTGTTGTAAGAGTCAACTAACTAGAAAAACCCAAATAGAGTCAAAGGATTTAAATAAAAAAGTCCTCACAATTGTTGGCCCTGCAAATTTTCACACATGAAATGTGGGCTGGGCAACCATAGAAAAGCAGGACAATGCTCTGAAAAGCTATTATCTATTAAACTAATTAGAGACTAATATCACACCCCATCGGCATAGCTTATGCTACTACAACAACATGTATTTTTATAATTAATTAAATTGCTGTAAGGTAGCTTCATCTTGTATTAGGACTCTGTATCACTGTGCTCTATTGTACAGTTTGACGTATAAGATGGTCGTTGTAGCATCAATATCTTCAATAGGTTTACCATAACGACTTTACTATGATCATACTTTTGTCATTCTTAAGTTAGAGTGAGGTAAAACTTACATTCCTGCGAAGAACAGACCCAATAATACAGGACATTTTTTAGGAAAAGATATCTTGAGGGAGATTAAGATTATCAAAAAATTGTCTAACACATTCTAACTTTCAATTATTTAATACAATACATTAATAGATAGATCTTTGATTCTTTATTATTTAAGAGATTCTAGTTTGCTTGCAATTCTCTTTACCAGTTTACAGAATGCACAATGCAGTGCTTGCTTATCAATTAATTCAAAATTTAAAAATTTACGCGCCTTACAAGAAACAAATGCGACAAATGTTGCATAAAAATATAAAATTCTTTTTATGAGATCAAAAGTTTACTGGTATTTATTTGGATAGAATTTATATATTTAAATCTATGAAATCCTCCATAAAGCGAAATAAGACACGTTTTACAATGAAAAGAAAAGGAAAATTCAAAGGTAAAATATTTGAAAATCAAATGCCGTATTTTTCTTTCTAACCAAACGGGAATTAAAATGAACCAAACTGGAAGCAAGTCATTTTTCTTTTGGAATAGGAAAAATTTCCACTTCCAAAGTTATAAAAACACGAAAAACGTTAGTTCCAAAGGATTCGTCAAGATAGCGCCAGTAGAGTTTGCTAACCAAAGTGGAAGTAGAAAATTCTTGCTTCCAGTTCTTTTATAGGTTAAGTCCATTGTTTATCTTTAAAAGTAACCAAACGCATTTTTCTTTTACGAATGACCTTGGAATAAAATGGAAATATTTGGAAGAAACCTAACCAGGAAATTTTTTCTGGTTAGAAAGAAAAATACGACTAAAGTATGTTGGTAGTAGAATTGTTCACCAAAACACCACAGATATAAAGAAGATATATGCCGTATTTTTCTTTCTAACCAAACGGGAATAAAATGAACCAAACTGGAAGCAAGTCATTTTTCTTTTGGAATAGGAAAAATTTCCACTTCCAAAGTTATAAAAAACACGAAAAACGTTAGTTCCAAAAGATTCGTCAAGATAGCGCCAGTAGAGTTTGCTAACCAAAGTGGAAGTAGAAAATTCTTGCTTCCAGTTCTTTTATAGGTTAAGTCCATTGTTTATCTTTAAAAGTAACCAAACGCATTTTTCTTTTACGAATGACCTTGGAATAAAATGGAAATATTTGGAAAAAACCTAACCAGGAAATTTTTTCTGGTTAGAAAGAAAAATACGACTGATATATAAAGAAGGGGACTATGCAAGGTATAAATCTGTAGTCGTATTTTTCTTTCTAACTAAAAAAAATTTCCTGGTTAGGTTTTTTCCAAATATTTCCATTTTATTCCAAGGTCATTCGTGAAAGAAAAATGCGTTTGGTTACTTTTAAAGATAAACAATGGCCTTAACCCATAAATGAACTGGAAGCAAGAATTTTCTACTTCCACTTTGGTTAACTTTGGAAGTGGAAATTTTTTCTCTTCCAAAAGAAAAATGACTTGCTTCCAGTTTGATTCATTTTATTCCCGTTTGGTTAACTTTGGTTAGAAAGAAAAATACGGCATTCGACTATGCAAGGCACCTTTGCACTTTATCTTATCAATAAAATAAACCGAGTTCAAATTTTAAATCTATTTTTATCAAAAATCAAACAGCTCGGTGAGCTCAAGTATTCTGCAAACTTCAGCGGATGAGCGGATACAGAAAAAGTTTCCTACTTTGTTAAAAAAGATAATGTACTGTTCTGAATTAAGATGTTCGAGTGTTTTAGCAAGTTTAAAAAATAACAATGTAAGTGCTAAAACCATATCTTCCAAGGATCAAATCAATGAAACTGTTGATACATTTTTTTAAATGTAATTTGAGGTTCAGACATGGTTGATATAACAATAAGTCACTCTTTTCAACAGGAAAAAGACAAAATACATGAGGAAGATACAATAAAACTGTAACTTTGAGAATAGACAGCTGGCCAACCCACTGGTAAGTCATATTTTATAGCTGAGCCATGGAGAAACTAATAAGAAGATAGCTAGAGTTATCTTAACATTTCTTAACTGATCTGATAAACTCAACTTGTGACACTACTCTAATCACAAAAATATCTGGAAGCACAACATGTAGGTCTGAGAAAAGCCTGAGCTAGAGAATTGGGTGTCTTGTTTAGACAGCAAGCTTAATTCTACAAAAAAAAAAAAAATAGCTAGGAAGAGGATTATTTCACCACCAATGTCTTAATGAACCTGATATAGGTACAAAAATTTTATAAAAATTTTCTAACTAGTTTTATGTTCAATTTTGGTGCCTCAAAACTTTGACTGTCAATAATTTTGCGCACCTGAAACAGTCTCCTAAATTGAATGTCTAATATACCTCATCTTGGCCAAAAATTGCAGTATTAATCTTGCTGTCAAACTATATACATAATTTACCAAAAATTGTGGTAGAGTTATGTGTGACCTTCATCAGTGCAAATTCTCAAATATTCTCTCTTATGACATTACAGGTTTATCAAGGTAATCTTGATTACTTTATTGACATAATGAACAATGAGGGAACCTAATAAAACATATTATTATCATATTATCTTGTTGTTGTATCCAGCATGGCCACATTTGAGGAGGAGTGATGGTCTCCAGCCTCCTGAAGGCTTGTTCTGTCTGAACCACATATTCTTCTGTGTGAACTATATTGAGAACATGGGCTTTTTATTTATAAGCTTTCCCTTGGCAAGAACTGCAAGCTAGCCTGACCTGTTAGCATTGGCTAGTCTAATTTTTGTTATATATTTTTGGGTTTGTGATATATTTTTGAGGTTTGAGCATCATTTGAGGGTTGAAATTTGAGTACCACTTGAGTAGTTAAGCACCAAGTATTGACCTCATAGGACATAGTATAATTTCATTGATCTTATGAGAACTGGTGTATTCAACATGCCATTGACACTGGCAGTCTGTCCTTTATTTAACATTCATCTAGTGAATTTATTATCCCATTGTTAGTTAACTGTTAAAATACCAATATTGGTATAGCTAAGAGCTGAGGTAGCAGAAAGATTCTACAGGCTAGTTAGTTAATGGACCAGATTAAGCTGTCACCTATCTATTTATTCATTACTCTTGGTTCTTTTTAATGATTACATTAACAACATACATGAATTTCTTTAATTTTAGCAACAACATACATGCATTTATTTCATTTTAGTTTTTATCTTTATCTAATGTGGATTTTTTTCATCACAGATTTCAAGATGAAATTTGCAGAGCATCTGAGTGCACACATTACTCCAGAATGGAGGAAGCAGTACATCAATTATGAAGTAAGAATATCTCTATTATCAAAGTCAAGTCTATGCCAAACAATCTACAAATCTATATCAGCCAAAACAGTAACAGATATTTTAATATTCATGACATTCAACCCCCCTCCACAAAAAGCCACCATCTTTTTGTCAAAAAAAAGTAAAAAAAATATGGTCATACAAGACCATCTTGTATTCATTTTTATAGAGAAATAGGTGTTCTTTATTGTCTATTTTTCTCTTCCCACCTCAATATGTCCCTCTCTTACTCTCTTTGGTTATATAAATTTTAACAAAAGCCTTTTTAAACTGTTGATATTTTTCAGAATAGTCAAGATTATACTTAAGAAAACTAATGCTCATTTATTTGTATTTTGTTCAGGAAATGAAAATCATGATTTACAATGCTGTGGAGCAGGCCCCATCTATTGAAACAGTAGAACTCTCCCTGGTAACTAGACATTTTGCCAGATTTGATGAAGAATTCATCTCCTACTGTGAAAAGGAACTGGCCAAAATCAACACATTTTATTCAGGTACTTTCATTTTGCCAACCATGGCCCAGCCTCTCATAATGTACTGGTCTAAAACTGTTGGCATAATGGGACTACCTGTCTTGAGCTGACAGTCTAAATAAAGCACTACTTATACTTATACCTATCAAGAAAACCCTCTTTGGTAAATGATGTTTGTGGTAGGACAAGTTAGAACGTACTGACATACATGCATGATCTTTTATAGAAGAATATTTGGTACAAGTCCACATGGGTGTAACATGTAACATGTTACAAAGATCAAAAAAGCTTGTTCAAGAACTAACAAAAACAACCAAGAACATGGCTACACTTCAAAATTCTTCCAAAGTCCCTAATTTGTGTAACAATATAATATTGGGTGGATGAATTTTGAACAAGTTTTTGTTCTTATTATACTTTGATAAGCTGGCTGTTCAAGAAAATGGATTCTTTGCTTTTAAGATTCTTCATTATTTAAAGAGTTATACATATATATATTATATCTATACTGGATTTTTGAAACTCCTAAGATAAAAAGGACTTCTCTCAGTGACCCTGAAATAGAAATTCCTAATAGCAAAAGCATATAGATTCAATGCTATTAGGATCAATAATTGGTATATATGATACCCTATAACCTATTGATAATGGATTCAGTAAGGTATAAGAGTACCATATTGAAACAACCTTCATTCTTCATGTGTCATTAGGATAGGTGTGAAAGCGAATTGTTATAGGCCCTAGATCAGGCTTACATTTGTTATCGGAGTTATCTTACTGTCTATTGTACTAAGACTTGTAAATTAAAATATTGTAAATAAAAATTGGTCACAATTGATTATAAATTATTAAATAATTACTACAGGCAATCAAACAAAACAGAAAAGTGATAATTTGCACTAGATTTACGTTCTCATGTAAAAGCTTCAGTGTTGTAAAGAAATTTCTTATTAATTTTTTTTTACAATGTTCAATTTACAGAGAAACTCGCCGAGGCTACCCGGAAGTACGCGAACCTTCGCTCGGAACTTCTGGAGGCTGAGGAGGAGGAGCTACAGCACAAGTACAAGAAGAAAGGTCTGCGCTATCGAGCTGAAACGAAAATCCTGAGGAAGAAGGATTGCCAGCCCGCAAGATCCAGGAACTTAAGCTGCTTTCTCCGAGTTCTACTTGAGTCTTATCCTGCTCCAAAACTACCAAACACTGAATTCTACAGGGTTCCGGAAGATACTTAAGAAGCATGATAAGGTATGTGCTGGGCAACCTTTGGGAGAGTACTGAGGTTTTATTTCAAATTAAATATCGGCAGAATGTTCTGAACGTAGGCTGGGGTACGTTCATGTGTAGCCGGCACGATTCGGCGAATGTAGGGTAAACCCCGTTATAATAACTAGATCAGGCGTGAAAAACCAAATAAATCAACTGATAATTTGTGGAAGTGGAAGGTAACCACAGGGAGGTTATGCCAAGATTCCACACCTAACACTCAGAGTCTTATTTTATGTGGTCACAACTCAAATAATAAGGATCTAAATCTCAGAAGTCTAGTGTTGAATGTTTGAGTTCAACGAAAACCTAACCAGTTATATAATAATATCAATAATAGGCACAAACCCACATCAGCTATTATGTACAATACTACTATTTTGTGGGAGATGTGGCAAAAGTTTATCGCAATGGCGAGTGTTGTAGTGGGAACTTTCGACATAATCAGCACATCTAGATGTGGACAAGACCTACAAATTTAGGCTTCCAGCACTTACAGTTCGGAGAAACAGTGATGAACAGATCAGTCATGACTTTGACAATCAATACTATTATTAAGATATTACATATTTTGTTAAAGTTGTCAAAACTTGTATCAGATGCTGAATGTTGATATTGGGGCTCGCTGGAGATCAGAACACGTGGATGTGGCACACTTTGCAACCAACAAGGACATAGACAAGCTCATCCGAGACACAGAAGCTACGGTCACTCAAGGTTAGTATATTGTACAGAGCGGAGCATCCTGTCTTTAAACCCATGTAAATCTTATTTTTTTGATAGACATGACATATTTTTTTTATATGAACTAGTAAATTTCACTTATTGGAATGCAGTTTTACATTTATTTATTTTATTTTTACAATTTTTTCATGTGATGGAAGATTAAAATTTATAACTATTATAAATTTCATAATTAGGTTTCGACCCTCAGCTAATACTATTGAGACAAATTGTTGCAGGTAGATTTCATACAGTGTGGATGAAGTGTTGGTTTCCCTGTAAAAATATAAAAATTTCCTTTGGTGGGGATCCCACCAATGTAAACATTTTTCCTTGAACCAATATTTGGGAGATTGAACAAGCTAAACAAGCAGTATAAAAAAGTATATACCAGACAGCGTCGATGCGATGGCGCATTGAATGCACCAGTTCTCGTAGTATCACCGAAGTTAAGCAACGTCCAGCGAGTTGAAGGGCGCTTTTCGGCCTAACCCAGGCTGGCTGAGGTTAATGTGAGAATCAGGTTTTGCGTTTCCTGCGAATGGAGTCTAAATACCCCCCTCGTAGTATGACCATGCAGTTGAAAGCCACGTTAAACCCAAATTATAATTATATTACGTATTATTAAATAAATTAGAAAAAGTATATTAGTATTATGATTTTTTTTAAAGTCATTTAAAATTAGATGCATATATTTTTGCCACAGAAGACTCAATTGACTAAAATGCAATTTTCTGTTAAGGGCTGGAGGGAGGGGACAGGCAGAGGGCCATGAAGAGGCTCGAGTGCCGCCCCTGGGAGAACACCAGAGTCCCTGGACCACATTCAAGGTGGGGATGTTCTCAGGGGCGTTCTTCGTACTTCTGGTCACCGTGATCATTTCAGGTGAGAAGGCTTTGTTTCTTATGTAAATAAACTAGCAGTTTGCCCGTACTCAACAGAGAACTCGACTGAATTAACACAGGTCCGGAACTGAAGAGTCAGCTCTAGAAATGAACTGAGAATGAAATATAGAGAGAGAGCGAGAAAAATAAATTTGGAGTATCGGCCGATATGCTATAGGAATTTGAAGGTGTCATAAAAGAAAATTCTAAGACTTGGCTATACTGATGAAAGTCTATGTCTTTTGTACCTTGTATATATTTTTTTTCAAACAAAAAGACGGAGCTTTTGGGGAGGGGTCGATTCTCACGAAAATTTCGACAACTGTTTGAGATTATTTGCATCTAATAGATTTTTTTTTACTACACTTGCGAGCAATGAAACTAGGACAGTTAAAAATTTCAAGTTTTAAACTCTCCGATAATTTTCTCCTGAAACATATTGATTTTATTTGAAAGATAATTTTGTTTTCTTTTTTTTAAAGAAAAAATTAGGAAGATTGGACTACTCATTTCAAAGTAACAGGGTGGAATGTTAAAAATGTCAAAAAAAGAATACATTTGGGTTTAACAAAGTCATTATAAACATTTTATTTTTTACAAATTTATAACATTTTCAAGGTTTTCAGTGGTTTGTGTTTCCCCCCCTGGCCCTAATTACTGCTTCTCGTCGGTTTTTCATTGAAAATATGTATCAGATTTTTACCAACATCAAGAGGTAAATCGTCCCACTCCTCCCTTAGTGCCATTTTGAGCTCCACTGTGCTCGCAGGAGACGGATTTCTAGCTCGGACTCTTCTCTTTAGCATATCCCATAAATGTTCAATGGGATTTAGATCCGGACTGTTTGCAGGCCAGACCAAAGTATCAATTCCAACATCCTCTAGGTAACTAGTGCCAATGATTCCCTTGTGCGGTCGGGCGTTGTCATGCATAAGGACAAATTCTTCTCTATAAAATGCAGCAAAAGGTATCACCTGGTCTTCCAGAACTTCCTCTATGTACTTTTCTGCCATCGAACTTCCCCCCACTAGTCCACAATTGATGAAAACAATGTCCGATTTAACTTCTGATGTAATTCCACCCCAGAACATACAGGAACCACCACCAAATGCCACAGTTTCCTTGATACAGCATTGAGCAAACCGCTCTTCAGGTTTTCGGTATACTCTTTCTCCCCTGTCATTCACATACAAGCATGCCCGGCTCTCATCCGTAAACAATACGTGGCTCCATTGCTCATGGGTCCAATTGACATGTTGGAGTGCGAAGTCCAGGCGTGCTTTTCGGTGATGTAGGGCCAGCCTGAGGCCTGTAGCAGTTCTTTTGGGGGTCAAGCTTTTCTCCTTCAGTCCTCTTCCAACTGTCCACTCGCTAAAAGGTACATCCCGTGTCCTCTGCAGCTCGTGCTGGACACCAACTGCGGAAATGTGACGATTTCTCAGAGAGGTCATTATGATGAATCGGTCATCTCGAGCTGTTGTTTTGCGGGTACGACCTGATCCTGGTCTGCGATTGAAGCTATTGGTCTCCCTGTACCTCTTAAATAATCTGCTGACTGTAGATTTGCTGATGTTGAGCTGATTTGCAACATTTCTCACTGATAAACCACATTCGGGCAAGGCAACCACACTTGAAGCTACTTCAGGAGCTGTGACCATTTTCACAGAACAAATGATACTGATATGATGTAGAGAATTCTTCATTTGAATAGCAAAATAAAGAAAAAGGCTGGCCAAAATTGTTTAAAATAAAATTTTCACGTATTCTATAGATTTAAAAAAAAGGTACCTTCTTGTTTATTTGGAGTTGTGTGACTAAAATTGCCATAACTCGGTTAAAATAAAGCCGATTCGAATAAAACAAACTGTGTTTGAGAGATGAAAAAAATTACTTTTGAGTAAGGTATAACACCGGGCCTAAAAAGCATGCATCGCGTCACAGCGATAGTAGGATTTAAAAGGAAACAAGTGTCCTAGTTTCATTGCTCGCAAGTGTATTATATTTTTATTTATATGTAAAACAAGGTGTCATCTCTTTTCATTGGAAGCACTGACAATATGCTTCCAGCATTGCCTCTTTGAGTGGCAATGCTGATTTGTTTTCTTTTTATTATTGTTTTTTTTTTTTTTTTTTATTGTTAGATTATTGTTTTCTTTTTCAGGCATCTTCCGCCGCACTCAGGATGACTGGCGGATCGGGGTCCGTCTATTCCGGGGTCCTCTTCTCCTGATTCAGTGTCTCTTCCTCATCGGGGTGAATGTGTACGGGTGGCGCTCGTCAGGGGTGAACCATGTCCTCATCTTCGAACTGAACCCTCGGAGTCATCTCTCCGAGCAGCACATCATGGAGCTGGCCGCCACGCTGGGGGTGCTCTGGACCCTGGCAGTGCTGGGGTTCCTCTATAGTGACACCCTGGACATTCCCCCCTACACGACACCCCTGTTCCTCGTCCTACTCATGGCGATATTCCTGCTGAATCCGACCCGGACGCTCTACTACGAGGCCAGATTCTGGACTCTGAAAATCCTGGCCCGCGTCATCACAGGTACTTTCTCATTGGATTTCTTTATCTTTAAAAAAAAAATCATGGAAATATTAGTGGGGAGATTTTTTTTTTGCGAGATGTATTGGTAAAAATATATCCTTTTTTTGGTAAAGGATGTATTGGTATTGGCTAAAGAAGAGATGTATTGGAGAAAAAAAAATTGTATTGCCCGTACCCATTATTTTGCACCATTTTGTTCTTAATTAATAACTTATGTATTTAATAACTGATAACTACCTAAAGAGTTCTCACTTTATATTAACTCTGAAGTGAGCTCTGATCAGTTTGATCAACTAGTTGTAATGTAGGTACCTACAGATGAAGTTTAAACAATTCAACTGTATTGGTACATCTGACCAGACTGTGATCCCCTATTCCCCAGCCCCGCTCTCGCACGTGAACTTCGCGGACTTCTGGCTGGCTGACCAGCTCAACTCTCTGGTCCCCGCCGTGCTGGACCTGCAGTACCTGGTCTGCTTCTACCTGACAGACAGCTCCTGGCTCAGCGGCTCCCCCCTGCCCAAGGACCCCAGCAAGTGCGTGGACAAAGTCCTGTACCTGCGGCCCGTGGTGGCCTGCCTGCCCGCGTGGTTCCGCTTTGCCCAGTGCCTGCGCCGCTACACAGACACAGGGGAGGCGCACCCCCACCTAGCCAACGCAGGGAAGTACGCCACTACCTTCTTCGTCGTCGTGTTCTCCTTCCTCAACATTGAGCTAAGCAAGCGGGGCTACGGCTCCAGCACATTCTTCTACCTGTGGATCCTGAGCTCCATCATCAGCTCGTGCTATTCCTACATCTGGGACATCCGCATGGACTGGGGACTCTTCGAGACGAACACCAGCGAGTACACATTGCTTCGAGACGAGATCGTCTACTCCTCTACAAGTTACTATTACGTCGCGATTGTAGAAGATTTCGTACTGCGATTCGGCTGGGTACTTTCCTTGTCACTCACGGAAATGGGATACATACACGGCGATTTGATGGTGAGTGTTCTCTCGCCTCTTGAGGTGTTTCGGCGCTTCATTTGGAACTTTTTCCGGCTGGAGAACGAACACCTGAACAATTGCGGGAAGTTTCGCGCTGTCCGCGATATTTCCGTGGCCCCGATCGATTCGTCGGACCAGACCCTGATGTTGCGAATGATGGACGACTATAATGGAGTGACCAACAGGCATCGCGCCAAGCAGTCTGTGCGGCTCAAGAGAGACCCGGCGGGGGATGGGTCCACTGATGAACCAGACTTGTGAATCACATTCATGACCTCTTGTTCCGTGGAAACCAAATGAAGGGTTATACTTGAACATACCGAGCACCGACTAAGCAGTAGTTTGGTGGACAAGGAGTTTCAGGTGACTTTCTATGCCAAGTTCCTACAATTGTCGTTTAAGTTAAAGATAGGAATGATTAGACTAGTTTAACTAGAGTCAAGTAAGACTAATCCTAGGATCCCATTAAGTGCAATATTTTGTCTCGAATTTTAAGTCAGTTGGGAAGTCAGTCGGTTCGATCTCATTTCATCCAAAGGAAGAGTGCAGCATGAAACTTTGTGAGACAAAATGTTTCACTCACTGGGATCCCAGCTTTAATCATGACTAACTTAAGTCAATGGTTTTTTTGATAGCGTAAAACAGATCTTTACGGTCATTGTGTGGATGGAACAGATTAAGTTGAAATATTGAACTAGTATGCGATACCAGGACAGTAAAATGACGTCAATATCGCTTATTGCCCGATAGTCTGCTGCATGCGATTTATGAATGGCAAAAAACCTAGAACTCGGCAGAATACTGCGTGTATATTTACACTAAGGTGAAATGCAGCTGAAATTAAACCAGGCTCGTTTAATTTTAGCTGCCATATTGATAAAACTATTGGCATTATGGTACTAACCTGTCTTGTGCTGATAGTCTAAATAAAGCACTACTTAAACTTATAATAGCCCAACCAACGAAGACATTTTTATTATTATAGACTGGTCGGAGTTCCACAAGAGAAGCACCAATTTTCACACCGACCTCTATTTAGATTTATTGTGACTAACGAAGCATACTATAATTTTAATATCACATTACGTGTCGAAAAGAGGACGTGAGCAAAGTTATCTACTTAATTTTACAACATGACCAGGTGTTATTTACCTAAATATCTTGGGTGCTACTTTTAAATGGGTTCAGGCTTGCGCCAATCCTTTTCATCATATATTATGTATTTACTGTATTCTATTTTAATTCTTGTGTACATATTATGTAAATGCATAACCATTTTTCTCATTCTTCTAGTCATTTCTCTTAGATTCAATTTTTTTCTCAATATTATTTAGATTTGTTTACTTTCATTGTTCTATAATGGTCCTGGTAGTCAAATTCAGGATTGTTCTTACCATACTGCCTCCTAACTCTTTGTTGGGTATACGCCAAATGCTAGTAATGATTATAATTCATGAAGTGTCTGGAATAAGGGTTTTGTGTTGTTTTCCACTACAGTAAAAAAAAAAATTCAAAAAGTCGCGTGAAGTCCACACTAGTTTTTTTTTCTCGTACAGTCAACAGTACATAAGGTCCTAAAAAAACGACCTTTCTTTTCATAAAATGCGCTCTTATTCCAGACACCTATGTGACGAGGGTTCCGAATGAAACCCCAGATAGTTACTTTTCGAACCCCTTATGCCAGGTCCACACCTTCGTAATGCAGTAACGTGAGTGTGTTACTGTAACATTCACATGCTTCTCCGACTGCTGTGCGCGGATCCCGACCACACTGGCGAATTTTGTTACATGTAACACGCTCATGTTACACTACAAGGGTGTGGACCCTGTATTAGAGTCAGAAGGATGTAAGGGGGCATTTGTTACTATTTCTCCAGAATCTCTAGTCCATGTCGAATTTACTTTAGTCTCTAGAAATTCCTTGATCCTTTTTAGAGAGATATTCTAGTCATTTCTGTGTATTTTTGTCAATTTTTTTCCCATTTGAACTTGTATGACGTGATCTCACTACCAGCAATATTGTGACTTGATTGTTCTCTGATTTGTGAGGCAAGCAAGCACAAAGAACGAATGCAAAGTTCACATTACCTACCAAGTATTATTGATTTTATCAAGATTTATTGTCTTTATATTTGATTGCGTAATGATGTAATTATCTATTCTTTTGTTTTGTGTGTTAAAAATAAAGATTTAAGGGTTAGTCGCTTAATCAGCACTATCCAAAAAACATTATTTGACAGAATAATTTTTTATATAGATGATAATATTTGACAGATTTACCAGTTAATTTTGGTAGGACCAACATTAAGGTCCCGAATATTATATGATCAGAGTCATATTTGTGTCCATCTTTCCTCTGTAATCAACATTGAGAACATAACCTATCAGAGCTTATAACACGAGTTAATAATATTTTTACATCGTTACAAAACTACCTCTTCAAATGATATCAATCAGTTTCTTCCTGAGACTTAAAGGTGTTAGTTAATGCTACAATAGAGCTCGCGTCTAGGCAACTGGCTCTTAAATTACCAAAATTTTAATTTCATTATTTTAAAAATAAATTCATCATCTCATTGTTGTTTGAATAAAACCCTTCCATCTTTTCATTGTTTTCTGACTGAAATAGCGCATTCATCAAAATATATTATAATTATTTTTATTTGATGTTTTATGGGGTTTTACGCACTATTAGCTGGACAAACAACGCAGCTACTCAAATGGACATACCCGGAGTGAGGCCGGGAATAGAACGTTTTTGAAAGCAGAACAGTCCCCAATCCATGTACTTACCACATTGGACGTTGCTCAACTTCAGTGATCAGATGAGAAAATGGTGCATTCAACTTGCAATTTCCACTGGCTTACCTTAAGGTTCAATTTTTTTCTTCTTCAAGGTATCATATTTGTGTTAATCACTTTCACAAGTATTCCATCTCGCTTTACTAAATCTTTGCTGAACTTGGGACTTGAACCACTGGACATCCAGGTTAGAAGTCCGCCGCCCTATCGATCAAGCTACTGAGGTCGGTTCAGTGGCTCATCTTATTTTACTGCGCGATTAGGAGTGAAGTCCCATTTATTGTACCAGTTGTTTTGAGTGTCATTATTTTGTAGAGTCTCAAATAAATGAGGAAAGCTTAATGCATTCGGTGGGATTCAAACTAACGAATCCCTACACTGCCTGGATCACCACGACCACCGGTTACAGGTGCTATACAAAATAGATCCATCATTGTGTCTTGCATTGTTATGCTGTTCTGCTTACAGCAAAATAGTAACCTAACCCCTGGCTTTGAGTCTGGCAATTCAAAAAGGGAATGCTGTCAGCATTATGGGGTCTATCACCGACGACAACAAAATGGACGAAGTTTTCTATTTGTAAAAACTAAATAAAGCACCTCACCCCTATACCACTGACCAAGTAGTGTTTTTCTAAACCAGAATATTTCGGATTTCAAGGAAGAAAACACAGCGTAATATAGGTTTTAATCTTACATTTCTTATTATTTTTATTAACAAAACAGAAATTGTCTCCCAATGCGTTTTACATCATGTATCACTCAAGGGGTGGAAATATAAAAGACAGCATGAAGATTGTTGATCTAACTGGAGCTCTTGGCAGCTAGACGTTTGTCTCTTTCCTCGGAGATGGTGAGTTTGATTCCCTTGCCCTTGGGAAGGGAGACATAGGCCTTGGTACCCTTGCCAATAATGAACACGTTGTTCAACCTGAAATACAAGACAAGATGAGGCATAGTAAATAATCCAGAGAAGAACCAGCAAAAGGTATATTCTGCTCATCAAATTCCAGAATAAATAGGCGAAATTTTGTTGAGAATAATAATTAGTCATATTGATTTTTGTGGTCATTGCCTTTGTGGAAAAGTAGCTTTTCAGTAAGGGTGGACTTCCTCAGGTTCCACAGATATCAACTAGTGTCATCCATATCCTACTATCCCAGGATGGGAGCCATCCTTCAGACGAAATAGGATTAGATTAATCTAAGTAAACACTAACTTAGCTCAGGCTGTGCTGCACTGTGATTGGTTGAAATTCCCACTAGAGGGGGTGTGTTAAGGAATAGTTTCTAGTTAGATTAATCTAATCCTGTTTCATACTTCGGCCCTTACAATTTAAAATATATCCAACTAGCCGTTTGTCCGTGCTTTGCAACGGGACTAAATTTCAAATTTACTAAGGCATGGCCGTACTGCTGTGTCCAGCAATGCCTTTTTGAACTTTTTATAATTTTTCTGGACAAAGCAATAATGGTTTTGGGGGGGTCAATTCTGAGACATTTTTTGCTATCTCTTACCGTTTTGGCTAAACAACTCCGAACAAACAAACAAACAAACATAGGTAGGTAGGTAGTCCTTTTTTTTGTTTTATATATAGAGATGCTGATATTTCTTCCTTACCTGGTGGCAAACACATGACCGTTAGCATCCTTCACGTGTACAATGTCAAAGGATCCAGGGTGTCGCTCTCGGTTCACCACGGTTCCCACACGCCCCAAGTTGCGGCCTCCGGTGATCATGCACAGGTTACCTGTCAAGAAACAAAGGACGGTTTTATCAATAATTATAATTCTCTAGGGTACTCTGAATATTACAGAAAAAACACTTCAATGCTCATTAAAAAATATACAAAAATCGTGGAGGACTGGAATTTAACTAGGGTTCAAAAATGTCATAAAATACACTTAATAAACAGAACAGATAAATATGGTGGAAAGAAACTTACAAAAAAAGTTATAAAACGAAATTCCCCTTAAAAAACTGTGTTTGAACTCAGAAAGTACAGAATATTGAGGATGATCAAAATATCATGTGACTGGAATGAGATTCTAATTACTATAAGCCAATTCACAACCACACAAAATACTGAAAATTTTAATGTGGCTTCTTGTACCTAGGCTGAAAATGTTCACTAAATAAATTAAGTACATGATACACATTTCTTATTGTAATAGTTTAAAGGAAGGTCTGTAAGAACTTTGGGTAGTGCTCCAGCCTGCATTGGATTAAGCATCTGAAGCGACCGTAATAGTTCACTACTATACTGTCAGCCAAACATTGACCAGGATAAAATGTGAAAACTTTATTTGGCTTCGATATTGGCTGAAATTTTGGAATAATAATATTAATGCTTTTTTTGTAGAAGACCCAAAGATTTTGGGGGTTGATTTATAAAAACAAAAACATCATTATGAATAGAAGTAAAAAATCTGTTTGAACTCAAAAAGTACAGAACATGGGCCAATTTTTTTGAATTTAGGGATTGGTTTTTTTTTTCGTTTTGTGAGAACATTGGGTAGTGCTCTAGCTTGCATAAGATTTTACAACTGAAGCGACCGTGATAAGTTCACTACTATACTGTAAGCCAAACATTGACCAATGTGAAATATTGACATTTCTTTTGGCTTCGATATTGGCTTGATTTTTTTCTTCATTTTATTTAATAAACAGGCTTTCCTTAAAAGACAAAATACTATTGATGATCTACCCAAAAGAACTGTTAGAACTCAGAAAGTACAGAATATTCAGGTGAACTAAAACATACTGTGACTGGAATGAGATTCTCATTATTTTTAGCCAATTCACAACCACACAAAATACAGATTAACTTCATGTGGCTTCTTGTAGGCTGGATAATTAAACAAGAGGTTAAATGCATGTATGCTCCAAAAATTGTGACTTTGTAAAAGGATTCTTACCGTAAATAAGTATACCATATTATACCAAAAGGAATTTAGGGATAGGTATTTTTTTCCGTTTTGTGAGAACATTGGGTAGTGCTCTAGCTTGCATGAGATTTTACAACTGAAGCGACCGTGATAAGTTCACTACTATACTGTAAGCCAAACATTGACCAAGGTGAAATATTGACATTTCATTTAGCTTCGATATTGGCTTGTTTTTCTTCATCATTTTTTTTAAAAATATATATATTTATAAAAAAGCTTTGCTCAATAGAAGACAAAATACATTTGATGATTTAGCTAAGAGAACTGTTAGAACTCAGAAAGTACAGAATATTTAGGTGAACTAAAACATACTGTGACTGGAATGAGATTCTCATTATTATTAGCCAATTCACAACCACACAAAATACAGATTAACTTTATGTAGCTTCTTGTAGGCTGGATAATTAAACAAGAGGTTAAATGCATGTATGCTCCAAAAATTGTGACTTTGTAAAAGGATTCTTACAGTAGATAAATGTAACCTATTAATATCCCATATACCAAAAGGAATTTAGGGATAGGTTTTTTTTCGTTTTGTGAGAACATTGGGTAGTGCTCTAGTTTGCATGAGTTTTTTCAACTGAAGCGACCGTGATAAGTTCACTACTATACTGTAAGCCAAACATTGACCAAGCTGAAATATTAACATTTCATTTAGCTTCGATATTGGCTTGTTTTTCTTCATCATTTTTTTTTTTATATATATAAAAAAAGCTTTGCTCAATAGAATACAAAATACTATTGATGATTTAGCTAAGAGAACTGTTAGAACTCAGAAAGTACAGAATATTTAGGTGAACTAAAACATACTGTGACTGGAATGAGATTCTTATTATTATTAGCCAATTTACAACCACACAAAATACAGATTAACTTTATGTAGCTTCTTGTAGGCTGGATAATTAAACAAGAGGTTAAATGCATGTATGCTCCAAAAATTGTGACTTTGTAAAAGGATTCTTACAGTAGATAAATGTAACCTATTAACACGTATGAGACGGCGTGCCCACCGGTGGGTCACGTTTTTTTTTTCAATTTCTCTTTTAACGTGACCCACCGGTGGGCACAGATAATGCTATTATATATTTTTGTACTCGCCCGTCCCAATTTTTTTTTGTTGTTATCATATTTGGAACACATACCCTAATTTGAAGCCGTCCCAGCTCAGCGTACAAACTATAGAAAATAGGACCCGTCTCATATGTGTTAATATACCATGTACCAAAAGGAATTTAGGGACTGGTTTTTTTTCGTTTTGTGAGAACATTGGGTAGTGCTCTAGCTTGCATAAGATTTTACAACTGAAGCGACCGTGATAAGTTCACTACTATACTGTAAGCCAAACATTGACCAAGGTGAAATATTGACATTTCATTTGGCTTCGATATTGGCTTGTTTTTTTCATCATTTTATTAAAAAAAAAAAAAAGCATTGCTTAATTGGAAGACAAAATACTATTGAGGATTTAGCTAAAAGAAGTGTCAGAACTCAGAAAGTACAGAATATTCAGGTGAACTAAAACATTCAGTGACTGGAATGAGATTCTCATTATTATTAGCCAATTCACAACCCCACAAAATACGGATAAACTTCATGTGGCTTCTTGTAGGCTGATTCTTTTCCCTGTGATTGTATTTTTCTTCTAGTTTTTATTTTATAAAACTGGACATGTTTAAAAGCCTTGTGGTGAAACCTTTGATATTAGATTAATGAAAATGCTTTGCTGAAAATAGATGTCTGATACTATTTAACTTAAAATTAAATATTGTTTTACTGTTTCAGAAATAATCAACCTGAATTTCTGCTTTCAAAGCTTTTTTGGTAAGAGATAAAATATTTTAATTTTGACAAAGTAATTCCTAAAATGAGGTTGATCAATAAAACAATAAACAAAAGTAGGTCATTCTATTTCAAGATTGCTGCCCATGGACAATATGGACATGTAACCCACATTTTGGGTACCACTGAATATACATGAATTTAGTTAAGGACTGTAAACAAAATTTTAGCTTTCCATCTTTAACCATTAAAAAAATGAGGAATGCTTTAGACTTAATTAATACACAGTAAAAAAAATACAATGGTTTTGACTTAGTGGTAAATAGGAGAGGTTAAGATCCCTGCTTTGGTGTCAATCCTAATTTATTAATAAATAAATCCCTCATTATAGGTAAAGATTCTCAATAAACATTTTGTGATACTACATAATAATATTTCTGTGAAAACTTTGGGTAGTGCTCCAGCTTGCATTGGATTTAACATCTGAAGCGACCGTAATAGCTCACTACTACTATACTGTCAGCCAAACATTGACCAGATGATATATTAGAATTTCAGTTGGCTTTGATATTGGCTGGACATTTAACATTAAGGGTGGATTTAACATTTAAGAATCTTGGTTTTATATAAATATTACATATACCTAACATTACCTCAGATTTCTAATATGAACCTAATAAAAAATAATTAAGGGTGGAATTTATAGGTGTCACTTGAGTGAAATTAATTTCTAAAGTGTAATCTGAGGGAAATTTGACTTCAGGAAATCCCAAATCAAATATCATCCAGATGAAAAATTCTGAAGTGGAGCAGAAATTTCTTTAAACCATAAGATACATCTGCTGTTCATCATATTATGAAACAACATAGAACAAATATAGGGGAATATTCCCCATATGAATAGAATTCAATCATTAGGGAAAAAATAAATAAATAAATTTTGCCAATCTTTTCTAATAACTTATTTATATCATTATATTATTTTGCCAATCTTTTCTAATAACATATTATTATGGACCAAGCCTTTTTTTGTAAATAATATTAAAGAAAGCTCTAATGGAGCAAGACATTTTTGTTTGATGATCTCAAAGATTACAATGAAAGTTTCCAATGTGCAAATTCCAGTGGTTTATAGTGTTGTGAATTAACTTTTTACTCAAGTGGAGTAGAGCCAGATTTTTCCTGGGGTGAAAATTTAACTTGAGAAAATTTTAAATTACTCTTTGAACAAAAAATTCTATTCTAGTGAAAATTTTACTTACTTGAGTAAAGAAAGAATTGTACTTGAGAGATGACTGAATTCTGCCCTAAGATTAAAACCATAATATTTCATGTGAGGTTTTAGCTATATGGTTATGTTGTGAGAGAAAGACCAGTCTATTCAACTTTTTTTAAACTTATTTAAAAAATAAAATGTTTATTATTGTGCAATATTCAAACTGTATGGGAGGTGAAATAGCCAAGCAACAAAAATAAAAGCTGACAGCCTTAGAATTCCCAACATTTTTGTAGCACTACAATTAGGTAGCATAGGAACACAAAAACTATGTTCCTACAGCAGAGATAAAAAATAACTCAATAATGTAGTGCATAAGAGTTATAGATAGAAAAATAAATAGATGATAATTAAAATCTGGTACCAGGACTGTAAACTAGGAAGACCTTTACAATATTGCCCTGACAGCTGGGTGTAGAGGATATTGAACTCTTATTGAACACTTGACAAAACCAAAGGTTGTGAATAAGAGCACACTTTGAGAATATGTGATACCTCTGAGGAAGTGAAGGTCAGATTTAGTTTTGAAATGTAGGTTAGATATTGACTTGAACTTAAAATGCATTTGATTTGCTTTTGGCTCTACTAATACTCATTTTTCCATGCACAAGAACTTTAATTTAATATAGGCATTAAGTAGGTACTTAATTTGATATTGGTTAATATTTCATTACTTCTAGTGAACTCCCCAAGAAAGAGAAGACATTATTATTCCAACCTAACTTAAAAGAGACCATTATCACTTGCAAATAAGCAAACCCTACTAAACTTACCAGTGTCAAAGCGAATGTGATCAATAATCTTGGATGTAGCAATTTCAAATTGGATTGTGTCATTAACTCTGATCTTAGGGTCTGGGTATCTGATAGTTCTGCCATCATGAGTCACCAAGAATGGAATTCCTTTGGGTCCAGTTTGAACTCTGCGTACCTTACACAGTTTGTACTAGAAACAAAAAATAAATAATAATAAGTTTCAAGGGAAATAATTGTCAATAGATGTTAATTTACTGTATCAAAATTTCCAAAGGTTTATCAAAAACAAAGATGTGCATGTGTACATTGAGATTTTGTACAACTCAGAACACTAACTTCACTATTGAAACTGATTCATTGAAATTATTGCCTTTCAACGAAGTGAATAATTATACTCTCATGTCATAAAATCTAGCATTCCAATAATTCTTCAACCAACAAACATGTGATGCTTGTAAATTACATTGTAAAATAATTCATGGTTCTTACTTTGGATTCCTCATTTGTGATTCTGTGAATTGTGAAGCGTCCTTTAACATCATAGATCAATCTGAAGAATTCACCAGTTTTTTGGATGGAAATAACATCTGAAATTAAGAGGACATTGGTAATTCAAAAACGGTTTTCATTTAGTCATTAAAATGGTTTAAGAACTTTTATATCATTGTATTATTTCTGGCCCTACCCAGGCTGGGTGAGGCTAATGTGGGTAGCTAGTACAATTAATAATAATAAAACACTTTAGTGGAAGTTAACCACCAGGTGAGGTTAATGCTCAAAGCATTTTCTACCACCTAATCCTAGAGTCTTATGATAATATGCTCACAAACTCAAAATTAATGAGGAAAAATTCAGAAATATTCATGCACTGGGTGAGATTTGAACCAATGGATCCCTGCGCTACCTGGATTACCAGGCTAGTGCGTTAACCACTTGACTACCAGTGCACTAATCATGACGGAGGACAGACAATTCCCAGAATATGGAGCGTAAAACCCCCATCCTAATCCAGGACATTAAATCAAATAGAATCATTGGCATTAGAAAGGGCATCCACATGTAAAAAAATGTGCCAAAACCAACCAACTTCAACCATGAGGTTGAACAACATCAACCCTGCTTGAGTGAAAGAGAGTAAAAAAAGAAGATCATTGTATTATTTCCCTTATTAGAATATTCATTCTTTCATATATGCTATATGAGTGTGTTTTTGGTAAGAGAATATTAAATATTACTTTCACCTAAACAGCATAACAAACACTAGCTCAATTTTAAATTAAACCACAAAAAAAAACTTACCCATGAATCCAGCAGGGTAGTTGGTGTCAGTTCTAACTTTGCCATCAACCTTGATGAGACGTTGCATCAAGATCTTCATAACCTCTTGATTTGTAAGTGCATACTTCAGACGGTTCCTTAGGAAGATGACCAGTGGCAGAGACTCTCTCAGTTTGTGGGGTCCAGTGCTGGGGCGGGGAGCAAACACTCCACCAAGTTTGTCCAACATCCATGATTTGGGTGCGTGTAAACGCTTCAAGTGTTTCTTGGGTCCTCTGGCCTGTAAACAAGACATGATAATTTAATGTTTGAATAATAATATTAACTCAATGGCCAGCTGAGTACACAATTGTAACTCAGGTTAAGTAGCAGGGTAAAGTTGAAGGTGTACAAGATGAATAACAAGATCCTTTGTATCTGTCATGGTAAGAATAACTTATTTTCATTCTCTATACAGTTAGACAACATAGTATAGCATTAGGCTTCTACATTACTTTAAGTAATTCCTGCAGTAAAATTATATTTCAAGGGTAGTTCTTGGTCATAATCTGAAGTATTTCAGCAACAATACGCAACATACTTGGCACACAATAGTGTAGTGTACTGATTATACCATTTCCTAAACAGAAACAGTTGAGGATGGCCACTCTTACATTTAATTCTGTTGTGTTATAATTCGGTCCTAAAGTATGCAAAGCAGTGTCAATAAGGAAAGGTGTTAGGCCAGTTACTGAGACATAACCTCAATCTGGAATTACTTAAAGACGGTAATTTACCTCTTTAAGAAAGCCACTTAAACTTAGATCATTCTTGCATAATATTAAGTGATTTATTTAATATTGAATTGAAAAGAATCATTAAACATGTTTAGGTAGCCAAACTTGAAGAAATCCTCGTTGCATTGGGTGTAGAGCATATCCAATTCAAGCCATCCATGATCAACATATTCACACGTGTAGAAATAGAAATATTGGAAATCTCAGATGACAAGGGCTATAGTTGAGGGTTTCTAATAAATTATAGGCAATTTAAATGAGATAATTGAAGAAAACTTACCATATTGGAGTTATTTTATCCAAAAATTAACTAAAAATCCGTGAATTACACACGTACGATCACACCGACATGTTTATTTCCAAAACCAAATAGAAAGGAAAGGACCATGATGCCAAACTTCGGATTTTTCTCTGTATGTGTATGGCACGATTTTTTCCCCTTAACGATCCTAATTTTTTCCCACTTTCTCGATGTCTTGATTCCGTACCTACATAAAGTACATTGGAAGAATGAGGAAATTAACACAATAATTATCCGTTAGTTTTGATTTGAAAATTCAACTGAATTTGTGACTACTGCCCGTAGTCCAGAGATACTGCAGAGTTCGATACCCGGTCGGAGCAGATTTTTCACACAGAAAATTCTGTTTCCTCCGTACATGTGAGGCTAGCATTTCCAGCCCTACCCAGACTGGGTGAGGTTAATGTGGGTAGTTGGTACCATTCCCAGCGAATGGAGGGAAAAACCCCCGTCTTAATCCAGAACGTTAAATCAAAATAGAATCGTTGGCGTTAGGAAGGCCATCCAGCCGTAAAAAAATGAGCCAAAACCAACAAACCTCAACCATGAGGTTGAACAACGTCGACCCTGCTTAAGCGGGATACGACAGAGTAAAAGAAGGAGGTACATACATAAACCGTTAATGTTGAATTTGACGTGGAAATTGATTACGTTACGCTAAATCTACATGAGCTATAACGCAGCAGTCGAGTCTCGACCCGGCTTTGCCTTAAGCTATAATATACTTTATAGCGCGCAGGTAAAACCGGCCACACACGTACATGCATGAGAGTTTGTGGCAGAAAAAGATCACTATGCCTATGCAAGAAATTTAATATGAAAATCACCGTTTACTGCTCACATCAAGGCAAGTGGTTCTGATGAAATATATTATGTACTTCTTATGTTCAACTAAATAGGTTAGCTCTTAATATAAATTCATGGCTAGAGCGACAAAGCTCTGCCTTTAGATTCTTTAGAGTGTGATAGTGATGTAAGTGACGATTGATGAAACTTTTTTTTCCATTGCCTTTTAAAGAAAAATCCCTCAATCCCATTGAATTAGAATTTATTCTCAGTATCCATGGGAAGATTTTCGAGCTCGGCAACACTGAAAATGAACCTATTGAAATGAAATTTTGTATTTTGTTTACCAACGAGTAAATTTTTTTGAAGAAAATCAATGGCGCGAGAATTTAAATTTTATTTTCTATCATATAGATTAAAGTTGCCGCGAAATTTTGAAATAGAAAATAGAAACTAGAATTAATTTGAAAGGGATGCAAAATCCAAGAAAATAAAATCATGGTATTCCGACCCAACCCAGGCTGGGTGAGGTTAATGTGGGTAGAAGGTTTGTAATTTCCTGCGAATGAAGGGTAAAACCCCCTTTTCGAGATGATCTAGCAGTTTAATGGGAGGTTAAACCCTAGTTAATAAAATTCATAATCCAAGAGATAAATTTGTCCTACCCTGAATCCTTTGTGAAAAAAGAAATAAGAAAGATGAAAAGTTATTCAAATAGTCCAAATTAATATCATGCTAGTGACCAGTGTGTTTCAATTACCTTGGAGCCATGGAAAATGTTCTCAGTGATTTTCATGTACCCAAACACTACATTATTCCAACTTCCTGCCCAAGCAGATGGGAAATATTGACATCTAGAATTTGGATTAGGTAATAGAACACAATGCCTTATGATCTTCAGAATATATTTTTCTTTTCTTCTACTTTAATTTATTTTTTAATTATTTTCCTTTTTTTATATTACTTCTTCAATTTAAAAAATAATAATAAACATGGTTTTTATTTATATATTAAATTGTAAAATATTTATCCTATAAAATATATAAGACCTGTTTGACTGCTGGAGTAAAGGGACTTTTCAGTCTTACCTCGGCAGTATAAACAAGGTATATTCTAATCTATATTAAGGAGTTCTCTTCCACATGAAATCTGGAGACAGATCTAAATTTATGTAGAAGAGTGATAAGTTTACCTTTGTACCAATAAGTTTACCTTTCAGCATTGATTTTAGTTTATCTAATCAAGTTCATGGGCAATTATCAAAAAAGTGGTACCTTCGACATCAAAATTTTTTTGAAACAATTTTGTTTTTTATTTTTTATTTTTGTATAGCCTTATACTGTTGTAAGAAGTACATTATACTCAAAAATTTACTTTTTTCCAAGAAGGTGAAAAATCTGCCATTTTGTTTTTTTAGCATAACAGGGGAATGAGAATGAATACAGGGAATGACAAAATAAAAATTCAATGAAGAAATATTTCATTCAAGGGTGAATAATCAATTAATCTGATTATTGGTGTATGGTGCATACTATTATTTCATTTTCTCAGTCTGTGATTTTTCACCATTTTGCTTCAGAAAGGAAAATAATAATATTAATAATGAAAAATATAGGGAATGAGAACAAAGAAGTAACAGGGGAATGAAAAGTTATCATTGTTTATTATTATCAAAGTAATTTAACGGACATTTCAAAGTAAAACCTATGTCTTGTATGTTATGAAGAGAAAAATAGAATATCTTTTATTCAAGAAGTACATAAAGTACCAGGAAATGGGAATATAACAAGAGAAAAATGATAAGCCAAAAATGACAGGGGAATGAAAATTGATGAATACATGAACAGTACTTTCTACTGAACAGGTTATAGTTGAGACTTATATTGATGTTTTGAAAGTTTTTTTTCTAAGCAACTTTCAGGTTACATGGAAAATTCATGATCAATCAATAGAATTCAAAATAGATATTTTGGTAAACTTTATTAAATTTTCACAATAGATGTCATTGGGTTAGAGGGTTAATTGTATAGTTTACATAGGTATCCACAAAAAATCAATAAATAACAAAACTGAAGTTTTGTGAAACCTTGGTTTGGCTCAGTCTCCGATTCACTCAATTTAGGCACACTAGCACTAATTTGACAAATCCTTTTGGAACTAGTGTTTCCAATCCAATATTTGTACCAAACCAAAGTTTTGGAAATAGAACCAGCCATTAATATTCTCAGGATACAGTAAAGTTTATTTACTTAAATAGGTACTATATTCTTTCTTCCAACTTAGGTACCTTATATAACTTTTAATTTTTCTTTGCTTATTGTGACTGTGAGCCAAAATAATTAATTACCTCTACATTTTTAATTTTATTAATTTTTGTGTTTCAGAGAAATCCTGAGTTCATGTTGTGTCCCTAACTTCATCATCCATGACACTCTTACTTCTGGTGAAGTTTATTCCAGATTGAAGCAGAAAGATAAATTTGATGATCCTTGGTCAAGACTACTAATATCTGTAAGAAAAAGAACTTTTTTACAAACATGAATGCCTGACTTATTTGTAGATTGAGACCCTTTTAATTTTATAGACAAAAATGATGAATTAGACAAAAATGTAAGCAACAACTAGGTTTAGAAAATTTTAATCTTACCTAGGCTAAGTATTAAGTTCATGTAATTGCAGTGAAAAACATTGCGTTTGAATATTAATTTTAAAAAAATCATTCCTTCAACAAGATTTTATTTTACAACCTATTTATTGGGATTATTTGGGATATTTCAACAAAGAATAAGTATGATTTTATTATCTTTTTCATACTTTCACTTTTTCATTGCAGGTGATCAATAAGAAAAATTCTAGTCAAATCATTGCCCTACCTCAAGACCATTCCACTGCTCAACCTGACCATTCCAAACTATCTTATTCTCAGACATTGCATTATGTATCTGTCACAAACTACAAGAACCTTTGGAAGCAAGCCTACAAGAAGTACAATAGTAAGATGCTAGACCAATTAATGCATATCTAATGAGGGTTTTATTTATTTATTGTTGGTTGCTTTTGTTTTATCAATACTAGTGTCACATAGGTTGTCAGCCTGATGTAATGGTTGTGACTACTGCCCATGAGGCATCCTAAGTTTGATCCTGGGTTTTTGGACAATAATTTGTTCTCTCCAAACACATGAGGCTGCCATTTCTGGCAGAACCCAGGCTAAGTGAACCTAATGAGGTGACCTGTTACAGTTCCCAGCAAACGTTCTGAATAGGTCAAATGAGAATGTTAAAACCAAATAGAATCAACTGGTCTCAATAGAGTTCATTACAGATTTTTTGTCGTTGTTGTAAAATCATATTAGAAGTTTTATAATTGTGCTATAAAATCTAGAATGTAGGACACCTGCCTGCTATTCTACAATATAAAATAAATTCGAATAGAATCAGTTTAAAAGCTTTTAGAGGTACAAGTGAGAAGTGATTTAGTAAAAACTTTCAAAAATAAAGTTGATGAAAATTAATTGCCAAGTGTATACAATGCGAATCATTCACAAGGAAGGATTGTGTCCATATTTGGTAGTGAATATTTGGATAGGTATTAGTATGTATTACTTCTGAGAGTATATATAGTATTGAATATGTATTGGAAGTGTTGTGTTAGTTTTTGTACAAAAAAAAATCGTTCCATATTCATTTTTATTATTTATTTATACATACATACTCGTATATTTATATTTCTGAACATTTGAAATTTCATTCCTTGAAACGAATGCTCAAATCTCAGAAAATACTGCATGGATTTAACGCTAAATCTTGTTGAGAGGTTGCAACAAAAATTCTAATAATATTTTCTCTTTCAGATCAATCTTCCAGTCCATGCAGTTTGAGCACAGTGGACTATAACAGTGGGGTGCGGGACCTTCTAATCCGTCTCTATGGATGTCCACTCGTTGTGTTAGGGTCTCCTCATCTTAGCTGTGATAGCAGTGACCTGTATGATTGTCATACAAATACTCATCCTGCCCTTGCTATCATTGAAAGCAAGACTTGTTTCTATGTGTTTCAAGTGAGTATCTCGATAAAATTATGTCTAACCTTTTTAACTCAGCTCCGAAGTCAGATTTACCTGTTGTGTCATTTTTTCTTAATCTGATGAAGACATATTAGAAGTTTTATAATTGTGCTATAAGAGATAGCACAAGTTCAATATACATATGTAGCTGCAATTTTCATAATGTTCAGTTTGTTAACATCAATAAAAAAACTGAATACAAACATTGCACATTTTTTTTTATCATAATATATTTTCAAAATGAGTTACTGATGAATTATTATTATTTTTGGTTTTCATAACCATTTCAGGAGCACTGTGTACTTCATACTCTCCAAGATGCTATTGATTATAGTCCTGCCCTTCTCAATACCAACTACACCAGGTCCCTGTTTGTTCTCTATCAACTTATTAATCTAATGAGGGATCTGCACGATAGAGGTCTCCTGTTGGGAGAAATTACACTTGGGGATATCTATGTCACAGATAATCTATGGATACAGGTAAGTACAGATCAAAATTTGTAGTTGTTTTTGTTTAGTAATGGTGTAGCAGTGACTGATTCTCACGCTCTCTGGTCAGTTTGACTGGTGAAATTATGGGTATTATTGTTTGGCCAGAAAACACAGAACTTTTTAAACTAGAAAATTCATTAAGATATTGAAGCTAAAAAGACTAATTGATCTTGAAGCTAAAAAGACACGAGGATAATCTACCACCGACTTTGTAGGTCATGAAATCTATACTATTATGTAGGACTTACTTATTAGTTAATTGCTATTAGATCAATGGTTAAATCCTCTCTCACCATGAGGGTTTCGAGTTCAAATTCCAGAACTGAAAAAATAATATACGTGATACTTCTAAGGGACACTTTCCAGTGTGATCCACTTACAGAGGGGAGGCATACTATGGGATATGTTGTTGTTGTTGTTGTAGCCAGCTTGGTTATAGCTGGAGGGGGGAATGATGGTCTCCAGGCAACTTTATTTCAAACTTGGCTCGTCCTGAACTATGGGGTATGGGATGAGCAATCTACAACACAGACCACTACAGTCTAAAGTAGCTGTTGTTTCATGGCTACGAAAAAACGGCTGTAAAACACTTAATTAAAATAAATAAATGCTTTCTTCATAAACTTAACATTTTGCTATTATCTAGTTTGTATTTTTTTAATTTTCAGGTGCAACCAAAAATAGTCGACAGTATTTATGAACTCCACCATAACTCACCTTCAAATGACACACCAGTACAAAATAATTCGTCCCTTTCTATATCACCCCATAAATCCAGCACCCCCTCTCGTGATCTCAAATCTGATCTAGACACCTTGGTCAAGCTATGGGTGGAAGGATCATTGAGTAATTTTGACTACATTTACTCTCTTAATCAACTGGCGGGGAGGAAGTATGGTGATCCGAGGTGAGTTTTTTTTTTTCAAAGCCTCTCTGTTCAATTTTTTATTTTACTTTGTTTAATGCCAGCCTCCGTGGCGTAATGGTTGTGACTACTGCCCGTAGTCCAAAGATCCCGAGTTCGATCCCTGGTTGGAGCAGACTTTTCGAAGAAAATTCTGTTCCCTCCAAACACGTGAGGCTGGCGATTCCGGCCCTACTCAGGCTGGGTGAGGTTAATGTGGGTAGGTGGTACAATTCCCAGCGAATGGAAGGTAAAACTCCCGTCCTGACTATCTATCTCAATCAGGACGTTAAAACCAAATAGAATCAACTGGTCACAATAGATCTAATTAGGTCGCAGTGTTAATTGTTAGGGTTTCACGAAATCAGTGTTAATTGTTAGGGAAAACCCTACAACCAGATCAGGTAATAATAATAATTGTTTAATATCCAACCAACTCATGTTTATGCAACTTACATAGATGTGGGATGAAAAATTCATGCCATGTGACTTTACTTTGAATTCCCTCCAATACTTTCCCCGCGCCTATCACTTGATCTCTATGCCCGTACCTGCTAGAGATAAAAGTTCAATAACAGATGATAGGCATATCATATGATTTCATTCATATGATCTTTACAAAGAAAACCAGAAATTCGGTACAATAGATTCGGAACGATACTTTGTTCAGATTGTAACAGCAAGTGGTACGTGCTACGTCCTTTCTTTTTCTTTCCTGCTCTACCACCTCAGTCTTACCTTCAGTACTTTCCACAAGTACTGAAGGTAAGACCATCCAATCTCATTTCCTAGTAGTAGTAATTTTTCTTTTACCTTTTCAGTGTAAATTTAATATAGCATACACGTAAATGCGATATTATTATTGCTTGTGTATGCATAAAAAATAATATTCTTCGATTTCTTTAATACAATTTTTGTAGTAGTGTTATTGAACCAGAGGTCTTCTTTCTTCAAACCCCCAGTAACTGGGTAACTTAGGTCTTTCGGCTTTAAATGAGGTTGGTGAGAGCAAATAAGCTCGAAACAGCTGTCCAGGTATGTTCTGGTATTCATGTACATGTACATCTAGTACAACTTTTCACTTTTCTGTTTATACTGTTACTGAATTCACATTATAAGTACTTAATGTTTTGTTTGTGTCATACACGTTTGCTTATTATAACTTGTATAGGACATAGGTATACATATGTGGATTTTTTTCTACATCTTTGATATTTTTTCGTATTACCAACTCAACTGACAGTATAATTTAAATTCACTTCTCAGGTGTCACTTTGTGTTCCCCTGGGTTACCGACTTCAGCGGGGCGGATGGAAGCAACTGGCGAGACCTGACCAAATCAAAGTTTCGTCTCAACAAGGGAGATCGTCAGCTGGACTTGACATACGAGAGCTTACTTCCCACCGGTATACTCAACCAGGTGAGAAAGAGTTCAACCATATGTATGAAATTGTATGATATTGTATGACTAGCGGGCTGTCGCCCGCTTTGCGGGCCGAGGCATGGCCGTGAAAGCAAAAAATCCTTTTTCGTCAATGGCAGGTGTTGTAGTGGGAGTTTTGAAAAATCCCGTCTTATTGCACATCTAGACTATAAGACAAAGCTACCTACCAAATTTCAGCTTCCTAGGACTTACGGTTTGGGCTGTAGAGCGATGATCAGTCAGTGGACAGTGGTCAGTGGTCAGTGAGTGTCTTTGACATTTATATATAGAGATAATAGTTATCATATTTGTGTGAATCACTTTCGTGATATAACAACTACTCAAATTAGCTTTATTAAATCTACGCTGAAATCGGGACTTGAACCACCGACCTCCATGTTACAAGTCCGCTGCCTTATCGATCAAGCTACTGAGGTCGGTCAAACGTATGATATAACTAGAAGAATACCTATTCAAAGGAAGGAGGTACTGGTGTATTAAAAAATAATGAGCTGGATTTGAAAGTTAATCGCCCTGTCAACTGGCTTCTATACACCGAACTAAGTAGCTTGATCGATAAGGCGGCGGACTTGTAACCTGGAGGTCGCTGGTTCAAGTCCCGGATTCAGCGTAAAGCGAGTTTGAGTACTTGTGATATCACGAAAGTGATTCACACAAATATGAAAAAAAACTGGCTTTTAGGTCCGTTATTTAAATTTAATCAGCCACAATGTTTTTGATTGCACAATAAATTTCCAACTGTCATTTCAAGTTTCTTGCTTGGCTAAAAAGACATTAACATTCTTGACATGCCGGGTACGATTTCTGATAGAGTAGAAGAGTTTTTACTTTTTCTAGAGGTGCTCTCATTTTCTTGAGGAAAACTATTAGTAAAGTACCATGGTAGTAATTGAGATGATTACCGACCTCAGTATCTTGATCGATAACGCGGCGCACTCATAACCGAAGGTCGGTGGTTCGAGTCCCAAGATCAGCAAAGATTTAGAAACGCAAGTTTATCTAATTATTGTGATATTATCTCATTGTGATTAAAACAAATATGATAATTTTTACCATGGTAGTAATTGAGAGGATTACCGACTCCCGTATCTTGATCGATAACGCGGCGCACTCATAACCAAAGGTCGGTGATTCGAGTCCCAAGATCAGCAAAGATTTAGAAAAGCAAGTTTATCTAATTATTGTGATATTATCTCATTGTGATTAAAACAAATATGATAATTTTTTTAGTTGAGATAATTTTATTCGATTAATTGTGAAGCAAGGATGAAGTAAGTTAATTGTAAATCTCTTTTACCCAGTAAAACTTTTCCCCCTCTTTCCTGGTGTCAGGCCCCCCACCACGTATCTGATGTTCTCTCAGAGATTACTTACTACGTGTACCTGGCCCGGCAAACCCCCCGGCAAGTCCTCTGTACCTACGTGCGGCCCAAGTGGGTGCCGGGCGAATATCCTCTCTCCATACAGCGGCTACAGGAGTGGACACCGGACGAATGTATCCCGGAGTTCTTCACCGACCCAAACGTGTTTAAGGTGAGCATTGTATTCTAATTCCGTTCCACAAGTTTTTACAATATTTATTAAAATTACATTTCATACTTTACATGCTGGCAATTCCGGTTCTAATCTACGTGGAGTGAGTATGTAAGCTCTTTTATGTAAGTTCGTATGTATGTAAGCTGATATTCATGTACATCTAGTACAACTTCTCACTTTTCTGTTTATACTGATTATATTGATTTTAAGTTTCAACCAATGAATGTAAAACTGCTGTGTGAATGACATACAAGTAATTTTAAAGTGACTAGGAAAGAAAAAAAAAGAGATGGATAAAAAAATTTAATGAGCATTTAATCTAGCTTAGGTAGGTACCGAGAAAGGCACTTGTAACTTGTATCAAGTCACATGCTTCAGATTGCTTAACAGTGTACCCATGCTGACTTTAACCGTATTTTTCTTTCAAACCAAAGTGGATTCAACTGGAATAAAATGAACGAACTGGAAGAAAGTCATTTTTCTTTTGGAAGAGGAAAAATCTTCTTCCAGTTTGGTTAACCAAAATGGATTTATTAAACTCTTGCTTCCTTTCTTTTAGGTTAAGTCCATTGTTTATCTTTAAAAGTACCGAAACGCATTTTTTCTTTCACGAATAGTGGGGAAGCTAAACTGGAAATATTTGGAATAAAATGGAAATATTTGGAACAAAATGGAAATATTTGAAAAAAATGAAAATATTTGGAAATACCGAAATTGGAAGAAAAATTTTATCCAAAGGAAAAATACACCTTTTGCTTGCTCCCCCAGAGTATTCACCCTGATCTCCCTGACCTGGAGCTCCCTAGCTGGGCGCACGATGCTGACCTCTTCATCTCCATACACGGGGCATGCTGGAAAGTCAGTACGTGTCCGAACGACTTCACCACTGGATTGACCTGACCTTTGGCTACAAGTAAGTTTGTGACCTGACCTTTGGCTACAAGTAAGTTTGTGACCTGACCTTTGGCTACAAGTAAGTTTGTGACCTGACCTTTGGCTACAAGTAAGTTTGTGACGTGACCTTTGGCTACAAGTAAGTTTGTGACCTGACCTTTGGCTACAAGGAAGTTTGTGACCTGACCTTTGGCTACAAGTAAGTTTGTGACCTGACCTTTGGCTACAAGTAAGTTTGTGACCTGACCTTTGGCTACAAGTAAGTTTGTGACCTGACCTTTGGCTACAAGAAGTTTGTGACCTGACCTTTGGCTACAAGTAAGTTTGTGACGTGACCTTTGGCTGCAAGTAAGTTTGTGACCTGACCTTTGGCTGCAAGTAAGTTTGTGTGACCTGTGACCTTTTGGATGCCTAGTCAAGTAGTTTGTGACCTGACCTTTGGATACAAGTAAGTTTGTGACCTGCCCTTTGGCTACAAGTAAGTTTGTGACCTGACCTTTGGCTACAAGTAAGATTGTGATCTTACCTTTGGCTACAAGTAAGTTTGTGACCTGACCTTTGGCTACAAGTAAGTTTGTGACCTGATCTTTGGGTACAAGTAAGTTTGTGATTTAAGTTTCACTACACTCTAGTTCGTGACCTTAATATCGACTATAAGTAATTTGTGACTCTAAGGCCATTCCTAGAAGTATGATGGTGCTGATGGCTGTGAATAAAGCCGTGATTCTGAGGGCAACATTTTGTCTCGAATTTTAAATGGAAAGTGTTTGCAAAGCGTTGCGCAGTCGGGTTCGATCTCATTTGATCCTAAAGATAAAGTGGAGCATGAAGATTTGCACAGCGTTGCCCTACAAGATGTTGCACTTAGTGGTATCACAGCTTTAGAAACCTGAAGAACTTTAGAAGTAATAGGTCTTTTACGCGTTTGACTGACTCTGAGTACACCACATTCACCTCGTCTTAGTACACAGCATGAACTGATCCATGAGAAACAAATTACTATCAGTTTTATAACTATAAACAGAAAAGTGAGAAGTTGTAATAGATGTACATGAATATCAGAAACATACCTGGACAGCTGTTTCGAGCTTATTTGCTCTCATCAGCAGGTAATAGTTCTGAGCATCCATGCTATCAACTAACCTCTCTATTTTAATCAGTATAAACAGAAAAGTGAGAAGTTGTAATAGAGTTGTAATACTATTATGCACGTATTATGATTTTAATTAAAAGAATGTAACCCATGATTGCCAGTTCACTGTACACCCGTTTAGGATTTCAAGTATAATTAGGGATAATAATTTTTACCTAGACTGTTAAAGGGAAAAAAAGAAGTAGAGAAAAATGTTTTTTTTTTTCTTAATTTATTATTTACATATTTTCTCACTGTTATTTTCCCACTGAATATACCGTTATCCCTTTGAAGCAGCCGAAAAAGTGGTTGTCCTCATAGCTGGAAATTTCAATTTTATAGAATTAAGAAGAGTATGCAAAATAATAAAACAGAATGTGGTTATTAATCTCTTATAATGCAAATATGCGATGCCAGGAAATTGGTCTAGAATTTAATTCCTACCTAGGAAAAATTCAAAATACTTCTCTAGTGTAAATTTACAGCTCATCAATTATCATTTACCTACATTTAGGGCGGAATTAATAGACAACATCGATAACTTAAGTCGTTGGTAAGTGTCGGTTTTCCCTATCTTACACAGTACGCAATCCGTGACTTAGCGCCACAGAGGTATTACAAGACGTCTATTAATTCCGCCTTAAAGTGTTAGATGCAAGTCATATTTACCCCCTAGATTTATACACAACATAATTTTGCCATTTGTTTTTCGTAAGCTGAGACAAAACCCTTTTTTTTTATACTTATTTCAATTGAAATAATGACACTTTTGTTACGGCTTTAACGTTTTCTAGCCTAACAAAATCCTCTCTTGATGTACATCTTGACACAAAAAAGCTTTCGTGCTTAGTTTCAGCTTTATACGTTTTGTAAATCTACAGTCACAAACAATTATCAGTCAGTATTTTTTTTTCTCACAATGTATTCAGTCTAGCTGGGGGGACTATGAATAGGGAGTAGACCAGCAGTCTGGCTGTTGGACTATAAATAGGGAGTAGGCCAGCTGTCTGGCTGGGGGATTATAAACAGGGAGTATACCAGCATTGGCTTGGTTCTGAGGCCCTTGTCAATTAATAGCCTCCTTGTAAAGACAGTGGTAGAAGTGCTGAGTTATTCCTCCACTGTCTGGCTACCATTGTTCACGATGACGCCACCTGATGATTCAGAAGGGTTGGGTGGAAGAGATTACCACAGGCAATAACCCCGCCCTTTAGGTAGGACGTTAGTGTTATTTTCTTTTTTACTTATTTATTTTGTCATTTGTTTGTTTTTTCTTAATTTTATACTGTTAACATTTTACTCTGTCCTCCTAATAAAGCATAATATAATAATAATAATAATAATAATAATTCAGATGTATCGATTTACTAGTGACTCTCGTGTTCCTAAGATTTATTAATATATTTCAGACTATCGGGGGTGGCTGCGGTGAAAAGCAAGAACGTGTGTCTCCAGCTGGTGGATAATCACACGCACCTCACCTCCTCCGGCATTGTTCCTCTCTTCTCCACGCCCCACCCACAGCGACTAACCTTCTCTCCTTACTTCGCCAAGAACCCACCGCGCCTATCTGCCATCTGCCGATCCAGTGAGTCAAGTTGGGTTATAGTTGACAGTGAGTCATAGTTGATTTAAATTTTTAAAAAAATGTTCAAAGAGACATCTAGTAAACTCAAACAGATCTAATATGATTTTTTTTTTTTGATTTGACAAATGGTCTTGACATATAATTATGAATGACCCGTCAGAAAAAAAAATTAAAAAAACGATGAGATATCAAGGGGAAAAAATGAGTTTATGATTTTTACTGGTAGATTCATGAATACAGCTACGCTACCTTGAGTAAATTGTGATAACACTCGTCCATTTTACCCATTGAGTCACACCTATGAAATTTCAGTTCTTAACTTCCTAAAGCCGGCCACGCGCGTACATGCATCCATGATAGTCAACAGACTGTATAAACGAGCTTATGCTTGTGATATTTTTCTACCACCAACGTTCATACATGCATGACAGTCCCGCCTATCCATGCATGCAGTTCATACATGCATGTCAGTCACGCCTATCCATGCATACAGTGTGTGGTCGTGGCTTAATTAATATATCTCCTTTAGGTTCAGAAATTTGATATTTGACAACCCGAAAAGTACACTAGTACTTCATGGGAACACAAAAATGTACATGCAGAAGATAAAGAAATAAAGTTCATTATTATTATTATTATAACAAAATATGCTGAATACTTATTGAAACTTACTGCTTTAGATTTTTCATTTTAATGGGTCAATATTATTCTCAATATCGTCCAAATCATAATCAACATATTCCCTAAAAAAATTATTTCAGTTTTCAAGCTTTTGACCAACTTACTGATCAGATTGATAAGAATTGTTTCTTAACTTCAGGATCACCCTATGATGAAGACGAGAGTCTACCTGCAGATCTTGACGAAGAAGAAGTCAGCACACCCCCTGTATCTAGACCTCTGGCTTTGAGTCGGTTCCTGAGTCGATCCAAGAACTCTCTTCTGGTAGGTAAAACTACAAGTGTAAAAATGGTAAATTAATGTAAAGTTAAATTATGTAAAGTTCCAACGCTGTTCCTCAGTTGAGAGAAAGATTTCAATAATTTAAGGAACAGCTGTATTGTAAATCGCATGATCTTTTTCAGACAGAACTCTTCACGAAATAAAATTTGTCATCATATTTGTGTTAATTCCTTTATTGATGTTACAACAACTCGAACTCACGATGCAATTTTTTTTACCAAAATCGGGACTCGAACCAGCGATTTCCAGGTTACAGGTCCGCCGCCTTCACGAAGGTGTTAACAATGACTTATAATTTTTGGAATGCCAAATGGATCAGTAGTAACTTAGTAACACATAATGCAAAAACTTACCTTACCAAAAACTTACCAGAGGGTTGCAATATTTGTTTTCACAAATGTTATAATAATAATAACACTCTTTAGTGGAAGTTAACCACCAGGTGAGGTTAATGCTCAAAGCATTATCTACCACCTAACCCTCAGAGTCTTATTATTATGTGGTCACAAACTCAAATTAATGAATAAATTTCCATGCACTGGGTGGGATTCGAACCAACGGATCCCTACGCTACCTGGATTAGCAGACTAGCGCGTTAACCACTTGACTACCAAAATGTTACAATACATCACTAAACCTGACCGTTTCTCATCCCTTCCCCAGGTCCCCAGCACCTCCCATCACCAGCAGACCATGTCCACCTCCCCCTCATCTGACTCCCTCCTCTCCCCCCCTCCCTCCAGCTCCTCCCACATCACCCTGCCCAAGGACTACAGCCCCGCCCTCCTGCTCAACAACATAGAAAACCTCTACCACTTCATCAACAAAACCTGCTACAGAAACATCAACGAAGCGGGCAACGAAACTGTGTCTGGAGAATCTCTTGATGTGAAATCTACAAGCAACGCTTTGGCACAGTTACATTTGAATTCTAAATCACCTTCACACAACGCTGGACGAATGGATACTTACGCCAAATCAGCTCCAGAAATAGAAAACAACTTCAAAGAACGACCAAAGCAGACAAGTGTGAACGCCGTCCCAAAGGAATCTGTAACCGATGAGAAAGTGAACACCACTGAGGAATTGAGCGGTGCGATGGAAAACGCTGTGAGACAAATAGCCAAGCATCGACTCAAGGAAATGCTGCTGCTAGGATGCCTGATAGTTGAGTTGTATCTGAACGCCAAGTGCAAACCTTTTCAGTCGCGGGAGGTAGAATTCAATCGACGGTTCAGAAACGCCTATGTGGTGCTTAAGAATAACTGGAGCGGACTGCCTCGATGTTTGACTAAGGTAAAGGGAACATTTGTTGTAGACTTTTAGCCAGAATCTCAAGGTTTGGAATTTGACTGGTGTAATTCCTAACCTTGCTAGTCGTTGCTCAACTTGATCGATCTTACGAGATCTGGTCATTTACTTGTATTGAACGAATCATTTACGCTGGCTAACGAGAAAGGATTAACAAGAATGCCATAATAGAGCTACCTGAAGAAGATTAACTAGAGACTCCGATTTGGTGTGAATTTGAATTGATGTTAGCAAGTTCGATGTTAAAATATTCCAACAATTGAATTGTTTTTTTTTTCGGTTTTGTACAATAAATTTTTTGTCAGCTCAGTACTTTGGATGTTGGGCCTACCCTAGCCTCGTGAGGACAATTGGGGTAGTTGTAGAATGGACAAAGACCAGTGGACGCATTACGAGATTGCTATTAGAGTATATGATGGTTGGTTGGAGATAATAAATGAGGCATAAGCATTAGTTCTCGTAATGTCAATGCTACCCACTAAAAATTGTGACAAATAACACTCATAACTAGCTCTTTATTACTTCCGAGAAATTTCTAATATTAGAAATCGGAAGTATTGTGTTCGTTTTTGTAAAAAAAAAAATATTTTTTTGCTCCGATTTCAATTTTTTTTTTTTATCTCTGCCAGGTGATGCGGATCCTGTTCCACTACTCGACGATGCCCCCCCCTCAGAGCTCTGCCTGGAGACCTTCAAGTACCCCCTCGTGAATGAGTACGGGCTCGCCCCCCCCTCCCCCCACCACTGCTCATACCCAGCCTGACCTGCGTCTGGTTCCCGGCCAGCTTCGAGAGGATGTACGCCACGCTGAGAGCTGTGGCCTCCTATGAGGGGCTGGTCGCGGATATTGGTGCCATCAAGGTATTAGGGCCTAATTATATTAGAGGATTAAGGTAGGATCACACTATATACGCTAAAACTGTTAGCGTAATGGGACTTCCTGTCTCGAACCGACAGTCTAAATAAAGCACTACTATACTATACTATACTATACTATACTATACTATACATACTATACTATACTATACTATACTAACTATACTATACTATACTATACTATACTATACTATACTATACTATACTATACTATACTATACTATACTATACTATACTATACAATATACTAACTATACTATACTATCTATACTATACTATACTATACTATACTATACTATACTATACTATACTATACTATACTATACTATACTATACTATACTATACTATACTATACTATACTATATGGCACAGATGCCATATTTTCTATGGCGAGAAAAAAAAAAAAACGAATGGCACATATATTATATGGCACTCACACGATGCCATATAATGTGACAAAAAACTCTATGGCATTGTATGTCTTCCCCCTTGCCATAGACAAGCCTGCCAGTCGTCACCATATCATATTGTAGACCATGTGTGTGATGAAGCACTCACACAAATGCCATAGATCCTGCCATACGTCTATGACACCATAGAAAAAACTTGTCGCCATAGACCCAAATACTTCTATGGTCATGTAAACAAAGACCGATCACACGCTATGGCAAGGGATATTGCCATATTATATGTCACTCTGCCATATCGTGTGATCCTACCTTTAGATTTGATTTAAGTGGACACTATCCCTTAACTGAGGATATAGTGCGCTGTGATTGGTAGAAACTCCCACTAGAGGGCGTGTTGAGGGATAGTGTCCAATTAGATTAAATCTAATCCTGTTTCATATTGCGGGCCTTAGACTGTCGACTGAAGACAAAGAGCTTCTGGCACACACATAGTTAGATCTGAATTTCAAGTGATTTTATTCACTGATTGGATATGTTTGACCCAATTTTGTAAAAAATTATTAATTTATTACAAATAAATCATATCTTATCTGATTTCCTGCATCCCCGCTCTCAGGTGATGATGATTAAGATCACCAGGATGAACAACCTATAATTTTATTATTGTTTGAGCACAAGTAGCGTAGTCATAATTATTAAGAATAGATTTTCATATCATTATGCAAAAAGTGATATTTGTCTCTGATGAGGGTTAAACAGAACGAACTATGTATTTTGTGAACTATTGTGTTGAAGTAGGACCTTTAACTGATAGCGTTTTTAAACCCTACCTTAGGTGACTGTCTGTCAGCTATGTTGGTTAACGTTTAATGGCCGGGTTGAGATGCTCCTGCTAGGTTCAAATTCATGTAGATGTGAGGTTACTTGATCAATTTCCACCAATCACAGAGCCCCAAAGTGATCATGTGACTTTATATCTACATGAGCTTGGACCTAGCGGGGTACCTCGACTCCGTCACTAGTAGTCCATTCCCTGTTTGTAGTTCCCATCCAGACTACTAGTGTAACTTCTAAGATTCTATACACTATGAAACTTGTAACCAAGTGTTTAGCACAGTGACTTGGAGCCACAAAATTGAATTTATTCAAAATGTCGAAAAATTTATCAGAGAGTACTTAAGCGGAGAACCAGCATTGTGACAAGTAGTATTTAGCACAATTAAAGCTGCTATTGGTCTGGGACATGACAAGTTATCCTCTATTTGGGATTTTGACCACATTATTACGCTTACTGCTTGGGTTTACCGCTGGAATAATTAATTGGACTCATTAGTCCTAATTGAGCTGTATATCTGTACATTTGTACAAATAAGGCGATATTATTATTGTTTCCTTAACAGTCTGTCCCGGTAGCTCAGTGGTAAAGGCGGCACTCTATGAATCCAGAAGTTCCAGAGGTCGTGGGTTCGAAACCCAGCCGAGACATGACATGTTATCCTCCCATTTGGGATTTTTACCACATAATAATATGGCTTACTGCTGAAATAATGGGACTTAATAGTCCTTATCGGGCAGTATAAAAAGGCGATATTATTATTAAAGTTATCATATTTGTGTTAATCACTTACGTGATATCACAACTACTCAAACTTGCTTTACTAAATACACGCTGAAACCGTGACTTGAACCACCGACCTCCAGGTTACAAGTCCATCGCCTTACCGTTCAAGCTATTGAGGTCGGTTATTATTATTACCTATTACCTGTTTAATTTTCCCCAGGTCAATGACCCGAAGCTATTCGACTCAGCACGCTCCGTCCTCACTAGCACACGAGATCAGCTGAACGAGCTACGCGTGCGCTCTCTAGCGGGCTGTCTGGAGAGCTTGCTGGAATCCCAGACCGGGGACCAGTGGACGAGTGTGGTGTGTCCCTATGTGGTGGCCATGCTAGGGGATAGGGCGGTACAGCTGCAGGCCGCCTGGTATCTGCTGGACCCTGTGTGTAGGTGGGTCCCGTCTCCCGCTTTTTGCATTGGTAGGCAAGGCAGTCTGGCTGTGGGGAGGGACTATAAACAGGAAGTAGACCAGCAGTCTGGCTGGGAACTATAAACAGGGAGTAGACCAGCATTGGCTTGGTTCTGGGGGCCCTTGTCAATTATTAACCTCCTTGTAAAGACAGTGGTAGAAGTGCTGAGTCATTCCTCCATTGTCTGGCTACCATTGTTCACAATGACGCCACCCTATGATGATGAGGCTAGGCCATTTCATATACCCACCCGCTCTGGTTATTGGTCTTAGTTTTACCACCTAACCTGAATATAAAATAATTCAAGGGACCAGAAGCATTTTTTTTGGCTAACTTATACGAGACGCGGGTTTTACTCTCCATTCGCCCATCGCTGGAAACTCACAAACCAGCTACCCACATTAATATCACACAGCTTGGGTGAGGCCCTGAGGCCTAGAATAGTCAGCACCACGAGGGTTCAAATTTGAATGGTCACCCATCCAAGTCCTAACTTCGCTTAACTTCAGTAACATAACGAGAACTAGTGTATTCAACGTGCCATCGATTAGCAACCTAGAAGTAATGCGATTTCTTTCCTTTCATGTTTTATTCTATCCTGGATTTTTTTTTTTTTTTAGTACCTTCGCTATGACTCTGAATAGCAAGGATTTTTTTATGACTATGCTGAATATTGGGTGTACATGCAGGGTACATAATTTATATTCATTTTCCCCAGTAGTCACCGTGGCAGAGTGAGTTAGCGCGCTAGGCATTGCACACATGGTGACCTGGGTTCGATTCCCAGCGGGGTAGGATTTTTCCGCTCTGTACTTGGATGTTCGGGGTCCACTCATACCTCGTGAGGAAAAATGAGTAGCTGCTTTGATGTGAAGCAGCGACCAGTGGCAGAATCATAGGCAAAAAAAAATAATACGAGATATTGTAAATTAAAGTGGTAAAGTCCTATGATTCTGCGCTACCCACTAAAAATTGTGACATAATAACACAAAGAAAAATCATTATTATTATTATTATTATTATTATATTCATTTTCCCATTCACCTTTACTCTACCCAGAGCTCTAGGTCCCCAGAAGTCCTGCGATCTGTTCCTACCCCTCGTCACCAAGCTGTACGATTCATCACCAGAGGGAGGAATCGAACCCCCGGACAAGCGAGCCAAGCTCTACCACCGCAGCTTCCTACTGCGGCTCATGCTGAGGTTCGGGCTGGCTCAGTTCCTGGACCACTTTGTGGTGGCTCTGGTGGAGGCTGTGGGGGGGATCCATGACGTCATGTTCACCAGTCCGGAGCACAAGATGGTGACGTCACTACTCAGGTGAGTGGAGGGATCCATGACGTCATGTTCACCAGTCCAGAGCACAAGATGGTGACGTCACTACTCAGGTGAGTGGAGGGATCCATGACGTCATGTCCACCAGTCCGGAGCACAAGATGGTGACGTCACTACTCAGGTGAGTGGAGGGATCCATGACGTCATGTCCACCAGTCCGGAGCACAAGATGGTGACGTCACTACTCAGGTGAGTGGAGGGATCCATGACGTCATGTCCACCAGTCCAGAGCACAAGATGGTGACGTCACTACTCAGGTGAGTCACGGCTTCTATGCAAGAGGGAAATAAATATTGAAGGTGGTTATACCCACATTGTTTGTTGAAGATGTTATTTGTGAAATATAAATACATGGAAACTTAATAAAAAATTAAATAAATAATTATGTTTCTTTGTGTTTTATATCACAATTTTGGTCTCGGTAGCTTAGTGGTCAAGGCGTCTGTTTGGTAATCCAGATATTGCGGCTTCGAGATATTCCGGTATCCATTGATTCCGGGACATGACAAGTTTTTTTTTTTAATAATAGTTTATTTATTTATTTTCTTTATAAAGAAACATTTATACAAAGGTACTTCTCCTAAGCTTTGAAGGGCTTCTAAGTTATGATCCTATTTGGGATTTTGACCACATAGTCTTGAGTTTACTGCTGGAATAAAGGTACTCATTAGTCCTAATCAGGCAGTAATAAGGCATCTAATATTTCAGTAACCATGCCAGAGAAACCCTACAGCAGACATCTTACTGTTTAGGTAACTTTGCTAAAATTTACTATTTAGGAACAAATAAAACTCAACACAGTTGATAGGTAGTGTGGTTTTGTAATTTACAAATACAAAAAGAAGAGAATAATAAAACTATTCCAATATAAAATTTACAAATAATAAGAAAGTGGCGCTGAGTTAGTCTTCCTAGCAAAAAATCTACAAAACAGGTTGTGAAAGGTTTTCTGACTTGGTAAATTATACATAAACCCTTTGAATCAATCTTGTTTTTTAACCGTGTTTGAATGCCAACGACATTCCGTTATGTTGAAATAAATTTGCCATAGGCACTAGACCAGGCTTACGTGAACAACAACGATGTTATTGAATTTAGATTTTCAAAAAACACATCTTCACCTCAGTGACATCATTTAATATGGACCAATACATATACAATATACATACATAATTAAAGAGCCCATCACAATTATTTTCAATGACTTAAGTGGAACGAATCCTAAAATAAAATAGAGATAGAACTTATTAATGAAAATTTGTTCCACTGTTATATACGAGTATTATGATATTTTTTTCCTCAAGATTTTCGAAAGTCACAAAATTATAATCATAATTAAACATTAAAGAGGAATATATTGGACGGTTCAATTTCGCCAACAGTTTAAAGAGTAAGATATGATATGATGATAAGTGATGTGATATGGGAGCAGGAAGAAGGTATGAGGATATGAAAGATGCTTAGGAAGAGTGGAGGAAATTCGGCTAAGAGATACATAGATCATTAGATTTTTAACAACGGAACATAATTACTTTTAAGAAATAACAGCATTCCTTTATATCAAAAATAAATATATTTTTTGCTTAATCGATTTCATATTTCAGTGTTTTGTAAAGGGATTTTGAATTCACATTCTAAGAAAACCAAAAATCCTACTGAACAGAAAAAAATATATAAATAGTATGTATAATTAAAGGAGAATTGGAGAAAGAGTAGAAAGTATGCAAAAACAGAAAATAAACCTTTTTTATTGAGACTCAAATAACCATTTGCGAGGAGAATTAAAGAAATTAACTATAGTTTTTATCCTTTTCTAAAGACATTATTTTAATAAAAAAATCCTTATCCGGGTGTGAAAAAAAGAGTTTATTTTTTTAACATTTAGGTGCAATGGAAATCTAAGAAAAACTTTATGTAAATAGGCCAATAATGAACTACTATAGACACAAGACATAATGTAAAACGAAAACAAAAAAATCTGGTGTAAACATCACACGACTTTCCTTATCCCCCAAAAAGGAGTCGAATTCCGCCACTGGTGACTCAACGGTAACAGATAACTAAAAACCAATGCCAAATTCGTAATCAGCACTTCAAAATCATTGAATTTGATATGTCATAACCTCCATGTAGGATGAATAATAAAAAGGTTAGTCAAAGCGGGTCCCCCCCAAATACCGGTAAATTGGGGCCGAGTTCCAAAAAGTTCAAGATATCAAAAAAATGATCAGAATAGACCCTATTATTTTTTTAATCTAAGAAAATGTTGTTCTCTAAAAATTTTTGTATCTTTAACCAATTTAAAGAAGCGGCGCTTGCGGCTAGCATTTGCGGCCCTGTGGCCGCAGAATGCGGCCGATTTCAACCAAAAGTTTCGTGGTTCGTCTGGTGTATAAAATTAATTTGTGTACCAAATTTCAAGTCTCTAGCTTTTACCGTTCTTGAGATATTCTGTTCACACACAGACAGACAGACAGACAGACAGACAGACAGACAGACGCACGGACCAATGGCTGAAAACTTTTTTGGTATCCTGAGGCCATGATTCGTCCAGAAATGTGAAAAACTGGTAGGTCAAATTTTCGACGAATACAATACTTTCCTTATTATAAGATAAGGAAAGTAAAAACGTATAGGGCACACATAAGAAATCATTGAAGCACGCGATACAATCAGATAGGTACTAACAATAACATATAAATAATAATTAAAATTTACAAAGGGAAAATACATATATCAACACATGAAATCTCAATAACTCAAGAGAAAAATCAAAATATACAACAAAGGATAATATAATGGTTCCTCAAAATACTTATTTTGAGATTAACCCGAATTTTTATCCAAATTTTCTTGCCTAAAGAATATGTTCTGACTAAATCTCAACCCACTAGTTTCTAACCTACGGTATAGGTTTTGATTACTAGACCGTGGAGTTAGGCAAAATATTCTCGGAAGTAATAATATCAAAATGCTCTAAATCCGCAGTTTTATTATTTTCAAAAAAGTGAATGATCATATATGTTTTTGACAGCTCTAAATAATGTAGTGCTTGTTTATTATAACACTGAATCACAATTATTTTGCCCTGAGATACGCATGTATTCTCTTTATCATTTCATAAGTCAGAATGACATAATACGGACCATTCTAACGGTCGGCAAAATTCATCTTAGATCGTTATATTCAGAAGTGTCATGATTACACTAACTTATTCTATCGAATTAAAGGGATCACATTCAATTCTTGAAATTCATCTTAGATCGTTATATTCAGAAGTGTCATGATTACACTAACTTATTCAATCGAAATAAAGGGATCACATTCAATTCTTGAAATTCATCTTAGGTTGTTATATTCAGAAGTGTCATAATTACACTAACTTATTCTATCGAATTAAAGGGATCACATTCAATTCTTGAAATTCATCTTAGGTTGTTATATTCAGAAGTGTCATAATTACACTAACTTATTCTATCGAATGAAAGGGATCACATTCAATTCTTGAAATTCATCTTAGGTTGTTATATTCAGAAGTGTCATAATTACACTAACTTATTCTATCGAATGAAAGGGATCACATTCAATTCTTGACTCTCAGTTTATATTACATCTTCTACACCGTCTCCACCGAACTGTTATTGTTAGCTTCCGAGCGGAGCTGACTGCTCGAGCACTCATCCAGCTCCATGAGCTTCTGTATCTCGGGCGGGGCGGGGGGCTTGTTCACCATAGAGTTTCCGTTCTCATTCAGCACCACGTTCTTATCCACAAACTGCTTCATCATGTCGTCCACGTCGAAATTCGTTATCCTCTGTTTCACATAGGCGATCGCACAGACAAAGTTATCCTTCACCGTAATGAACCGATGCTCAAAGTAAATGCTGGTTTTGTCCCAGTACACGATGCGCGTTGTTATCTTGAAGATCTGGAAGACCTTGATGAACCTCCTGTACCGGATGCTGCAGCTCCCCACCACGATCATGCCGTTCTTCTTGCGGACATGCTGGAAGATCTTCGTCCTCACCAGGAAATCGGTTTTCGCAAAGTCCAACTCTCGCAGATACTTGGTGTTGTTCATGTGAAACACCCATATGTCGATGTCCGTGGTCCAGCAGATCCCGTAGTAGTTGGTAGAATCCAGGATGTGGATTTTCTTCTTGAACAGAACGCTGTGGATAACGCAGACCAGGGCGCGGTAGAACCAGTGGTTGTCCAGCACCCAGTAGGTGATGACCCAGCACGCCAGCAGGCAGATTACCAGCAGGTAGATGCTCTCGAGCTCCATGCTCGAGTGGTAGTATGAAGACTTTTCCTATTTCAATAGTTAATTTCTTTGGTATAGTTTTTCTTCTTCTAATTAATTACCTCTCAAACACATGAAATGACAGAGATTTTTGAATTATAATTGAAACCTCGAGTTTGCTTTTGTAGTCGATTTTAAATTCTAGCTATTTAATAAATATGACTGGTTTGCTCCTAATTTTACACGTATCTAAATTTTGATGAGATCTATAAAGAGACACAAACTAAATTTATTTAAGAAAAAAAAATAAATTATTACTGTCGAAATTAAACCAAAAACTATAAATATTTTTTTTAAACAAACAGTATTAACTAAAATTAAAATCACAAGCCTAAAAATTAGAAAACTGGGAAATGTTGCGGAAATACACAGATATCGGAATACTAGCTACTTGAAATAAGTAAGCCTGCAATAGTCTACACACTGGCCAATATCGGGGAATTTACCGTTTGGGGATTTGGAAGCGTTGATAAATTCGATTCCGTCAATGAAGAGGTGTAGGATGATTTGAAAAGGAAAACTATTCTCCCGTCCGTTCTAATTTATGCGTGGAGCAGCTTTCATGGGAATCTCCTTGCAAGAACCAAACTTCTTTTTACTCGTATAAGAAAACACCTTATTCGAGAAAGAAAATATCTTACAGGAATTTGTTCTACTGAAACCCGTATCTCAAAATAGTCTACAGGAATTTCGAGACTAAGGGAAACTTGGTGTGTTGCAGGGAGGTAGTGGAGAGGGCGAAGTAACACAAACTAGATGTGTTGCCACAGGATCAGGGTATGTCACATGACTTCTGTGCTGGTGTCTATACGACCATCAGTATGACAATGATCATCAGACCCCATTTGAGGACTTGTAAGTGTTTGAATGTGACTCCCGTGTTCATTTTGAAATAGTAATAGAACACTTTGGTTTGTTTGATGGGATATCGTCAGAACGTCGGTTCTGATTGATTTCTTGTAGGATTGTTTTCTTCTGATAATTTTCAATATCCTCTGATATATTTCTTTTAGATTCTTTTTAAAAATCTAAAAGAATCTCTTCTCTTTAGGCTCCTCTGGTTTGAGTAGTTGGATCAGTTGCCCCGAGTGGATGCCTTCTATATTGTCCGGTCGTTCTTCTGGATTGCCTATGTGTTGATGAGTTTCTGAAACACAAGAAAATATAGTTTTCATTAGTTATCTGTTTAGTTTGAAACAATTATCATTAAACCAGGTTTGAAAGGTTTTAAAAAAGTAATCACTGTACAAAACAAAATTAAGTATTACGAGTCACTGAAACACTTCCACTTTTACTTCCGAGAAATTTCTAATATTAGAAATCGGAAGTATTGTGTTCGTTTTTGTAAAAAAAAATATTTTTTTGCTCCGATTTCAATTTTTTTCATATTTCTGGACGTTTCATAACCTCCTGAGCAAATTTGGTTTTGTGTCTGTCTGTCGGTCTGTCGGTCTGTCTGTCTGTTAAAACGATTCCTTGTAACGCGCAAATCTCGGAAACTACTCGACCGATTTTGATGAAATTTTGCACACATTTAGGAGACATTCTGTAGATGGTCCCATTTTAAATTCATCGAATTCGTACTAGCGGCTCTGGGTGAAAGAGACCATGCGCCTGATCACTAACTTTTTACTTAAATGCTTATATCTCGTTAACGGTACACCCGATTTTGATGAAATTTTGTATGTATATGCATATTATTGTTTTACACAGGCTTTTTATATTTTCTTTTTAATTAATTATAATTTGACTCTGATATTTAAGAAAATCCGAAATTTTGGACAATAAAGTCAAAAAATAAGAATCACGACTTGCCGATACAGAATTTTTTGTAGAATCTAGAATGTAAAAAAAAAACGGTTTTCTATCATATAAAACAAATTTGAAGAAAATCGGTTCAGCCGTTTCGGAGATACAAGTAATTTAGTATAAAAACTCAAAAAACGCACGTGTACACAATGTGAAACAATCACGAGGAAGTATTGTGTCCATAATTGGCAGTGTATTTAGACATTATATCAACAAAAATTTGACCCTTGTATTTTCGAGAAAAACCTTTTGTTTTAAAATGGATAATCTAGGAAAATCTTTGCAGATAATAACATTTTCATGGCCGTATTCATTTAACAATTAATTAAGTCAAAATTACGAGTCCTATTGGATCAACAGTTTTATGGCCTAGAATTTATAATGTCGCTTTGGAATCCGAGGCTTTTAGGAAGTAACGCGCACCTGAAGTGATTTAGTGATTTACGCGTGCTTACAATTATGAACTCCACCGACTTACTCTAATGATAATCACAATCACTCTATTTTAATCACCTCCGGGTGACTTGCTCATGAGCTATGTCGGCAACTGAGCGATGGCTTTCAGTGCTACTAATACCGCTACTCACTACTGGGAGTTTCTAAAGATTAGCCAGAGAAGGAGAGGGTGGGGTACACGAGACATTTCCTTTTATTGTTTTGCGTTGCTAGAACAGTGGTCTCTAGAATCTGACCATTCTTGTTTAGCTCTTAATTGGAAGTATTTTGTTGAGCGGAGTTATTGCCATTGCCATAGGCAATAACACCGCCATAGGCAATAACCCCGCCCTTTAGTTAGGACATATATGTTTTTATATATTTTGTATTCTTTTTCATTTTTATTGTATTATATTGTTTCCATTTTATTCATTGTTAAAATAATTATTTGTACTGTACATAATGTCCATTTATATCTAATAAAGTGTTGTATAGTAATGATAATAATAATGAGAAGAAAATGGTTGTTCCAAATTTTCTAAAATGAGTTTTATTTTCACGGGTATAGATAACTATGAAACCGATATAACTATGTATATTGTATACAGTATGTATGTATAATTGTATACGTGTAACACACATTTTATGGTAGATAGGTCACAGTCACAGACCGCCTGTATTGAGCTTGTCCAGATATTAGGAGTCACTATTTTTTTATTCTTACTCCTGTGTTTTTTAATACCGATTTTTGTAAAAATTAATTCGTCCACATACTTGGAAACCACTGTTTCAGATGGATAATGATTTGGTTATCTTGAACTCATGTTTTACCGAACGGGAATTGAGTACGAGCCAATGGAAGTAAAAATAGATAAAACTATTAAAATTTTGCATGAACAAAATGTTGTTCTTTGTTATAACGTATTTCCGCAAAGTACACATGAATTTCAGCCATATTTTTATGCATAATTGAATGTTGGAAATTCTAAATGAGCTAACTGACAAATTTTCGCAATTGATTTTATTTTTAATTGTTTTTATTGCCGTTCTGTTTTTATTGTTTTTATTTTTTGATTTCCGAAAGATAGCACCAGAGCTAACTGATAGTGGTATTGTAAATCTAAAGGAGCTATCTGCAGCAGCCATGCTTCACTACTCAGAGTGTTCTTTTTTTATTTCTCAGTCGCCTGTTGAATACTGTCTTCTAGTTGCTGTCTGTAAATTTTAATTAAAATAAAATTAATTCAAACTTTATTAAAATAAAAGGCAAAAACATAGAATTCTACAACTCTGTTCTGTCTCTTTCAAATTCAGCTAATCCTTGAGACTCGAACCATGAACCCATGCATGATAAAGATCCATAAAAAAAGTAAAGATTCACAAGCAAAAAATACAAAATGTTTTTTTTCTTTCACTTGTAGATAGCTGTTCAAGACATTGGGTACAATAACATAGCTCTTTAAGGTATTTCGTGAACATGTACAGTACATAGCTCCTTCTGCTTTTTTAGATTTTTGGAGATTTTTTTCTTTCTTTTTTGTCGGAAATGTTGAAACTTATAAAAGTAAAAAAGTATGATGTAACCCACATTGCCTACAACATATTTCAAAATGGCCATGAAATATGTGAAATTGAGAAAATGCTGACATTTTTTGGTCCTCCTAAAAAAACCAGTTTTCTCAGTTAGCTCATTTACAATGTCCAACATTCAATTAATTTACTTTAAATTACTTCTTTATCATTAAACACCGTCTAGTTTTCAATTGAAATTTTAATGCTGTGTGCACAAGTCAAGGTTGTTCTGTTAGATATAAGTGTTCATATGGGTCAAAATATGGGCCAACGTACACATGGGTTGAACTCGTTAATTTGTAAAAAAAAAAAAAAAAAAAAAAAAATATATAATATATTATATGGGTGAAAATTTTAAAAATATTTGGTTTCGTCACAATTTTAATTGGTTTATTTTTTCTTACATACTTCATATCGATCATGATTATACCTATGAAAATCATAATGGCTGTATCTATCTTTATGACAATCCCTCAATTAATTTTAAATTAAGTTCCGTGGGGAAGTACGCGAAAACAACTAGTATTTATCTGATATCATGCAAGTGCTTTGTGTATCTGTCAAAGTTTCAAAGGAATTAAGCTCTACACCACCTCTAAATTTTCATAATGCGAAATGCATCATTTTAATCAACTTACGAATGGAATTATGAACTGATTTCGCTCGGCGAAATTGAGAGATCCTGGAATTGTGAGATTGACGCAGATGGTGAACACAGAATATCGCTGATGATTGGTAATGAAGAACCAATCCATGAGAGTCCCACGCGGTCGTCCTTCCCAACCACCGACACTCATTCGATACAACTTCTGTCGAAACCACAGTGCTTACGACTCTATTTCTCAAAATTACAGCACAAAACCCTTGGAAACTGCCAAAAAACACTTGCTCATTGGTTTTTTGGAATACAACAATCTCCTTTAATCATGGATGTTAAAATTAAGTGGGGAAAATACGATTGAAATATCGATAATTCCTATGGGCGACAGCTATAGACGCAGTGATAGCCTCCGACCGACTGACTCACTTCGCTAGCGCTGTTTTGTGCAAAAAACTATTCGCAAGGAATTTCCATATGCTACGCAAAACTATGACATCCCTTCTTCATCCTAAATGAACTCTAAGTTTTTCTTTTTTCTCGTCACATCTACTCGCCAACCCCGCTTGCTCTGTCCCATATCGACCTTAATTTTTGTTCTCACTATCAGGGCCCTAATTTAGTAAATTTTCAAACTGTTGATTCAATGACACTATCATTAATCATTGTGTAGCTTCGTTGATCTCGACGATTGCCAAATTCAATAGTCCATGAATCACCTGGGCTCCATACGAATATCTTGATAAGAGATGTCTTATAATCCTTTCTATAATCCTTATTTTATTATAGTCCTAAAACGGCTTAGCATAATATTTACATGGTTGTATGTAAAAACATGACTAAAAGACATAAAAAAGTCACAAACTTATGAAATTGCCACCTGTATGTCTGAAGTGTGCAATATCATCAAACTGTCCAGCACTGTACATATTTAATATTGATGATTTGTTGCAATATCGAAGGATTAATTCAAATAATTCAATAAATATAAACATAATATACCCATATAAATCACATGAAAATGTGGAATGTCATTATTTTGATCACCTGTATATAGAACAGAGTCAAAAAGCTCATTATTTAGTCTAAAATAAAATTAGAACACAATGAATATTTGAACAAATTTGAGCTTCCAGATGTTCATCTGCTATTTTTATAATTTTTAAAGTGGTCCAAAATGCCATTTTCGACTTTTCCACCAAACTTCAACCGCTTGCGGAGTGGAAGATAACATCCGATTTCGACAAAGTTATATTTTTGAAAGTCTGACCATGCTCAACTTTTTTGCTATAAAATTCTCGATTCAAATTCGCTTTTCGCCCAGCCTAATAAACATGTTGTTTCAACAACTTTCCGAACTTTTACACTTTTCAGACATATTGAATGAGTTTCCCAAACCTTACACATTAGACAACGGCCAGAAATGACCTACACCCAAGCGAACTCTTTCCTCTCAGAACTTCCCCTGCATTTCAATCAAGGAAATGTTGTGGTAGGGGGTTGATAGGGGAGGGGGGGGGGGCTAAAGCTACAATAGTGGATATCGTAGTTTACTTTGTAGTCGTGTCGACATGCTGGTTTCTTGTTACTATTCCCTCCCCTTCTCCAGCTCTCCTTTCCTTTTCATTCCCTCTCCACCCTAATCTCTACTCTCTCTGTGAATCCTCTCTTTCTCGTGGTTCCTTGTCCCTTTCTGTTGATTTTTCAGCTCATTTTCCATCTAAAATCTCTACAGGATCGTGGTATCATTCTCTCAATCCTGTAACAGGCACTATTATTATCACCATAGCCATAAAACAACAAAACCATATTACTTCCCAGAATATCTAACATTAGATATCGGAGTTATTTTTCCGCTTGTCTAGAAAAATTTCGTGAGTAGACAGCTTACCCACGAATAATAATAATTCTATGCCCCTGAGGTAAATATAAATAGTAGATATATTTTCATGTCTTCGGTGACAGTTTCTACAATATTCCTCCTGCTCTATGTGTTTCTTTTCCATTTTCCACTTTCCTTGTCCTGTTCTTCTTGACTTGTCCCCTTCTCTGTCCTTCAATATCGTTGCAATAACGAGTTTCTCGATTAAAGGAATACGAAGATAGATTTTTCGACGGGAGATAGCAGTATCACATTGTTTGCTGTCTAACGTTTTCGTCGCTCTGCTGTCACCTTTCATTCAACCTCCTACGTGAGGCTTCCCTCTTGTTACTGTGAGCACATGGCCTCCAAACGTGACAGCATGATCCTTCACTCGACTAGCTACGTCTCCATTTTATAGTCTAATTAGTTATTTTTACAATAATTTTGTTGCTTTGTCTAGCCAATAAGGTTAAGAAGTATGAGCAATATAAAAATTGAAATTATTCCAACATTTCCAACCTCCTTTGCAAAGAACAAAAACTAGTCAATAGCAGTTCGTATTTATTTTGCCTTCGTATTTAGCATACTGCAGTTTTTATTTTTACTTGACTGACTAATCTACGGTCGAGAAGAAAATTTCTAGTTTGGAATCAGAAATTTCCAAGAAATTCATAATACATGAAGGATTTCCTGTGCATAAGTTAGAGCTGCGCTAACAGAGGGGTCAATATCTGCATTGACTTCTGTGTCTAAGGTCTAAGTGCATAATCAAGTCTTTGTAAATGGCTTTGTAATTGCGCGATATTGTACATTACATTAGGTACTTAAGGTAATGAGGCTTTATGACACGTGTCAATGATAGTGGTGAGGCTATATTAATTGCTGGAAATGGTTTATCTTGTCGAAAACTACACATAGATATAGGGTTATGTCTGAAAAAGAGGGGACAACAAGTCATATTTTGAGTGGGTAGGAATTGAAAAAAGAGATTTGGAACTGACCCTTTTATCTACAAGTTGTGATTCCACGTCTATTACTTGACCGGACAAACCGGCCTATGAAGCCGGAATGGATACTGGTCTTGTCATTTTCTACTATTTTTCCTGACTGTCAAGAAAATGGTGATCTACTAATAGCTTAATTGCTCATAATTTGTATACATTGTATGTGTATTAATTGTATTATGGATTAATCCATTTAAAAATCCTTGTCTTTTAATATGTCTGTTTGTTTTTTCTGCATTTGTAAATCATTCATCGTATGACAATAATATGGTGCTAGGGAGATAATAATAAATGAATTGGTTGTATAATTCTCAAATTTACATTTCAATTTCAACCTCTGAAGAAATCTAAAACTGATATTATTTTATACTTAAAACGGGTGCTAAAATTTTGTTCAGCACGTAGATTTACTACCACAAAATTTAAGAAAAAATACAGACACAAAATTCTTCCAGATGTAAGTACATATTAAAAAATTAGTGTTTGAGAAGCCGGTAATTTACTTGCAACCCTTCAAGGGATAGATGTTTTTATTCATTGCTAGAGTAGAACGATAGAACCCATTGAGGGACAGTCTACTGTAGAAATGAAAAAGCCTTTAATAGTTCTCTTAGTTTCATCGACAAAATTCTTTGTTCTTTTTTATATTTGACAAATGGTCTTGACATATAATTATGAAGGACCCGTCAGAAAAAAAATCTCATATTTTTTATGAATTTTTTTAGCTGGAACTTTGAAAAACACTTGGGCGACATGAAAATTGTTCACAAAACAATACTCACCTCTCTGATGCTACCAAGACACTACCGTTCTTTAGAAACCTTGAAAAATAATACTTACCACAAAATAAAACAATTCATTTTACAAAGTATCCCAAAATATTAGGATGTCCGAAGAATGTGAGAATTGTTCAACAATTTTTTTTTCAAATAAAAAAAAAACGCGTAAAATTTTCAGTTGTTCATTATCCGCCAACTCACAACTCTGCAACCTTTTCAAATAGTTCATTGCGCACAAAGGCTTCTTCTGCCATCTCCCTCCCATGCTTTGCTTTTCTTTCAGCCTCCCAACACTTCTCCCAGCTCTCCCTTTTAATCCTTTGGTATTTCTCTTTCATATCCTCTTTCTCTCTTCCCGATTGCCCAATGGCTTTCCTCTATTTTCCCTTCTCCCCATCTGTATCTTCTTTATCCTGTTCTTTTTTACTTCCATTCTCCGTTCTTTCTGAAAGTCTCCATTACTTTCCATTTGTGTCTTTGGATTCTTTCTTTTTTTCATATCCTTATATCTTTTCTCTCCAACAGACTGCTTTTTTTCATCCCAGCATTTCTTGTCTTTTTACTACGAATTAATATTTTATTCCATGTTTTTCACATCTATTATTTTTTGTTTCACTTTCCAAGTTCATTCTCTCTCTTTCATTATTTCTTTCTTACTCTCTCTTTTATTTTTATTAATCGTTTCCTCTCTTTGTACTGTTATTGGCATCCTGTTCGCATTACTCTGTATCTCTTTTGCTCTGCTTTCTCTTCGCATTTCTTCACACAACCTCTCCCCTCCCCCTCCACCCCTCTCCTCACCTAGCGTATCTCTACCTCCCATTCATCTCCTCTCCCTGGAACTTTATTTTCAGAATCACCATGGTAACATCGTCCTTGAGAGGATCGTACAACACGATACTGCGTTGTAAAGGTCAGTAGACTTTCTTTTGGAGGTCGAATGGGTTATAAAAAGTAATGTCATTTTGAAATGTTCACAGTTTGCAGCATTAATACATGAATTAAGCTTGTGCTTTTTTGTGCTTTTTCTAAAAAATAAGGTCTCTCTTTTTCCTGAAAAGGGGTTTTAGGATAAATATCATAACTTTCTATATCTGTTGTTAAATTGATACCGTAGTTTTTTAGATACTACCTACATATGTATATGTATCTTTAAGAGTTCCAAGACTCCAAGTATTAGATGTTCGAGTTTCAAACACCCCTTGGTAGTTGTTTTGGCCTAACGCTGAAATTATATGTACATATGTATGTATCACGTGGTAAAGTTTAAGACCACTGCTCAACACTTGTGCTATTGTTGGTTTCTGTTTTGACCATTCAGTTCTGAGAATGACTCACTCCTATAATTATTACAGATAAGCGTGTCGATAGTGTGTGTACTTAGCTACTTAGTGTACTTACCGCACTATCAAAACACAAGATATCATAGACAAAATCATATATGTACACATACCTACGTACATGCAAGCCGTATTATAGATATATGTAGGTAGGTAGGAAAAGGTACATATAATGCATACATTATTATTTACAGTTCAGAAAATAAATTATATGCATTAATATTGTTATAAAACACCTGAAAAAGAAATATGAGTTTGAAAACACATAAATAGGAAACACGTGTTTGGTGTTTACTCCCCATCATAATTATTTATATGTAGGTGTTTCCCTTTTCTCATGATACACGTTACTGCAAGGACGGACACTTTCTGTCACCCCGGGCAAAAGCCGAATGTAAGGCAGTTTGTGGCGCCAGCGATGTCCTCTTCTATCTGTTCGCCTGGCGCCCCCACTGCGTCTAGATCTGTCCCTACGTCACTGTAAAAAATACTTATTTTGAATTACCACTGAAATGCACAAACCGAGAAGAGAATTATGCATTAATGAATACTGTGCTACGGTGCATTAATATTGTCTTTCTCCCAATGTGGGGCTGTGACCCTGCTAGGAACATTAAAATAAAATTCAAAATAACAATATTTATTTTATAATGTGTACAATAGTACACTCGTGCACATTGAACCATTAATAGATTGGATCATCATGAGTCATAATTCTTGAATAATATTTCTTGTTAAAATTTACAATTTCACATCTTAAATTGAAGTGCAAAATAAGTGGATAAAAAACACAACAGAAACAAAAAAATAAAACCTCTTAAAAAATTAAATTTTCATTAGGTCAAGTTCAGTCCAAATTCAAGATCAACCTCAAATAAACCTGTTTTCATGTTCTTGAAAATCATTACGGATAGTAAAGTTTTGAATCCAAATTTGGGATGGTATTAATAATATCTCTCGATGTATCTGCAGTTGATTAGCATTGAATCCTGTCGTTCAGAATGTCTATCAGGTTAGGGCATTTATTAGCCTGTTGTGTTTTTTTGCATACATTTTTGCAAAAAAATAAACACATGTACATACTATCAAGACTTTCCTTATCCCCCTGAAAAACTGCCAAAACTCCGGCAGTTGTAACTACAATGATATAAAATTTGTAAGGTCAGGTAGGTACTAGTATCTAGAGGATGGATTTACCTTTCAGCAATCGATTCTGTCAAAAAGTTTGGTACTCTCTTTTTTCCCTCAAAAGTAATTGCTCTACATCTGTCGTTCTTGATTATAATTGAAGGTCAGATCAGCTTCGTCCAGAGTTCAATAGATTTCATAATCCTCTAACCAGTTCATGATACATATGCTCTGTGAAGCGTGTCTCAAACTACATATTTATATCATACACACAACATTGATCCTCAGCAAATGGCAAGTACTTACGGGTTGACAGCACTGTTTTGGACCATTTAAACAATCTTAGTAGTTTGATCGATAAGGCGGCGGACTTGTAACCTGGAGGTCGGTGGTTCAAGTCCCGGTTTCAGCGTAGTTTTAGTAAAGCGAGTTTGAGTGGTTGTGACATCGCAAAAGTGATTGACACAAATATGATAACTTTTCAACTTTTTAAACAATCTCAATAAATAAAGGTATGTCCGCAATGAGTGGTTTTTGCAGCTCATTAATTTTTTTTCCTTTTTTACTTTCCTTATTCCTATATTTTTCTTTTGAATATTCATCTGAAATCCTTGTTCGGATTATTTCAAATTAAACCAATTCGGCGCTTTCTAGTCCGAAACCATTTTCAAATGATGTCATAACCAAATTAAAATAGTCACGAACAACACTTCATCATCAGCAGCACCACTACCAACAACAACATTGAGAAGTCAACTATTTTAAGAACCTCTCCTGTATTGATAAGAAGAGCCCGTTGGTTATCAATGTGTAACAAACAGCAAGATATAAAACCCACTGGTTCTGTATCAGCAAAACATGCAAGGTCGCTGTGTATACGAAGACTGGTTCTCATTGAAATGGTCTTCTCCATTCATTGAACCATAGAACCCTTGGGCGGACAGGGTTACATTGTGTTAGGGTAGTAGAGGATTACTCATCTAGAAAATGTCATTAAATTGAATCAATTGTTTTTTAAAAATTATTTACCAGGGACTCATCAGCTAGAAATTCAAATTTTTCATCAATTTTTTTTTATGACAGTTTGTTTTTTTGCCGAAGGTTTTACTTCAAAGAAATTTCTAATATTAGAAATCAGAAGTATTGTGTTCGTTTTTGTAAATAAAATATTTTATTGCTACAATTTCAATTTGTTTTCTTCATATTTGTGGACGTTTTATAACCTCCTGAGCAACTTTGGTTTTGTGTCTATCTGTCTGTCTGCTTGTCTGTCTGTTTGTCGATCTGTTAAAAATATTCCTTGTATTCTCCTGACTTGGCAGATAAAACGTAGCTTCACTAACTGTAGGTTATGGTTAAAGTATGAGGCTACTGATTTCTCTTGGTCAAGGGTGCAACTGTACAAAGTGTTGTATTGTGAGATCTCAGTTCTCTCGCTATCCTGTTTCTTTAGTTGCTTACTCTTTTAATTAATAATGATTTAGCTCTGTTTTTTAAGAAAATTAAAAAAAAAAAAAAAAAAAAAAAAAAAAAAATTGACCAAAAAGTGAAAATCATTTTTTCACTTTTTTGTCAATTTTTTGACTTGCCGATACAGATTTTTTTGTAGAATCTAGAATAGAGGAAAACTAGTATTCTACCATTTAAAACAAATTTGAATAAAATTGGTTAAGCGGTTTTGGAGATACATGTGATTAAGTATAAATTCTCAAAATTGCCACTTGTATACAATGTGAAACAATCACGAGGAAGTATTGTGTCCATAATTGGCAGTTTAATTTCTCTTCTATCATCATCCCTACATTATGATTTGTTTCTCCAAAATCTCTCTTGAAGATACCCCTGGTTCATCGTCAACAAAAGTTATCTCCTAGCTAATCTGTCCTATTCTAACCATTTCTAGTTCGCCAAGTGCATACATTAATGTGTCGCATAATATTAAAGTTAGCAGGCACATGATTACGCAAGTAATACTCAGAGTAAATAAATGGTTGTAAGTAGATTAATCTATGTATAAACAATGCCTTCTGAATAGAAAACAAACAAATGAGCTTGTCTGAGATAAGATAGTCATAACAAAAACGAATCTTTTACTATAATGAAATAGTTTGTTGCTCAGTTGTTCAATGAATAGCAATTAGAATTAGTACTAATGCAGAAGGACTTCAATTCTCTTTGACCTAATAATTGAAAACTTTGATCTTAGCTCATTAAGAAAATAGAAGACAAGAGAAAATAAATAAATTTTATGAATAAATATCGTCTGTGGGCATACAAATAACTCAAAAGTCTCAGAAAATCTGCAGTAAAAAAAAATGTTTAAAAAAACACGCATTAATTTTTTTATCTTATTTAAATACATAATTCCCGTTCTTGATTGATATAAAAACGAAATTCTTGCCTGAAGGCAAAGACGAAGGCTAACTAAAAATAAAAAATAAATAATTTTAATACCATGGCCACAAATCACCATTTTTAAACAATATAGAATTATTGAATTTAAAAAGATGTTAGCCAGCGTCGCGCGTCGATGGCGCGTTGAATGCACCGGTTCTCGTAGGATCACCGCAGTTTAGCAACGTCCAGCGAGGTGAAGACTACGGTGTAATGCTGGCATTCAACAGAGAAGTTAGGAAAAACTGATGGGGTACTGATTGGGCTTTGTCAATCCAAAAGACAAAAACAGAAATCATGGGCGGCCTTGATAGGGTTGGCGTTAGGAAGGGTATCCAGCCGTAAAATGTGGAAGTAGGAGTGTCAGAACCAACATCCTTAACCACAAGGGTTGAACAATGCCGACCCCAAGTAGGTTTGGGCAAAGGCAAAGGAGAAGAGTAGAGAAGTTAGCAATGATTTTTTATCTTTTGAAGGTGGGTATACCCTCATTGTTTGTTGAAGATGTTAATGTAAAAATAAATAAATGGAAACTTTAAAAAAAAAAAAAAAAAAAAAAAAAAAATGACTTTGTTATAATTATCATTGAATCTGTTCCAGCACTGAGGACTCAAGTGGAGGGGGCATGTTCTCCCCCCTGGATGAGGATTCCTCAGCCGCCTCTGATCACAACGGCGACTCCCAACCCCAGGACAGGCATGACCGTCACTCCGCAGAGCCGGGTAAGACGAATCTTTTGCTTTTCTGAGGCATGGCTTTATTCAAGTAGAATTGAACATTTCCTGACAGTCAAGTAGTGGTCCCAACCAATGTATGAAGTTTGGATCCCAACCAATATGTGAATTCATCACCTTATAAGTCACGAACTGATGATTTAAACTTTAATGAACTGATGGATTTATCATATACGCAAGTGGTAAGTTAATCCATCTGCTCTTGAAAGGTCAACACATTTTCAAAGATTGACATGGTTTTTGAACCCGTTAACGTCCTAAAACAATATTCTGGGATCCTTCGAAGTCCTGTCATCCTGTGTTGCGCTAGTGAGATTGTCATGTGGCAGAATAAATGACATTAAAGGTAAAACGTAGAACTTAAATTCATCGAAAATTTTGGTTATTAAATATTGAAACAATCATATTGAAAAATCTACTCTGAACCTTGAGGTACCTATTAGAAAATCTCTAGTGCCTCATAATAAGAAACCATTAAAATTTGTAGCAAAAGTGCTTTTATCATTTTTAATACATCATTTTCTGAAGATTTATTATATTTAATAAGGAGGTATTGCAGTAAAGTACGACGTATATTGTGTAATCGGGTTAAGCCCTGTTTGTTTTACAGGATAATATCCATAACGATATTTGCATACTGGGACAGTTTAAACCCTGCCCTCCTTTCCACATGGCACGTTTTCGGAACAAATGTTATGTTATGCCAGGGAAAGCGTGTAATATGCTGGGGGTGAGAGATTAGACTAGAATTAAAATACAGGTGGTAATAAAACTAGCTGATCTGTCCGAAATGTAAAGAACTAAAAAGAATAGCAATATATTTGAGGACATGTTCCTGGACAAGTGAGGCCATTTTCCTGTTTTAATGTTTGACATGCTTCTCTTCTAAACTAGAGGACATGTGGTATTTCCAAAATATCTTAGAGCAGTTTTCTTGTAAAACTTTCATGAATTATCTATCTATTTTTTTGTGTTAAGTTTCTGTTGTTGCCTTTTTCTGACTTTTAAATCTGTTTTAAAGTATGGAATTCTTGGACATGGTTTTTCAACTTAGAAATAGCGGGTATTTCCAATTTAGCAAATTATTTGCCAAAGATTTCGAAAGAAAATATTTTTATTTTAATACAGCAGACGTGTACCACGAGTATAAAGTCCTCTCCTAATTATGTAAAGTGAAGGGCAGCATTTCCGAATATGATTTCAGAGAATCTTTCGGTCAATCTTGAAAAAACTTGGGTTAAAATACGAGTATACAGGGTGTCCCGTATACAGATGCAAATATTTTGAGGGTAGGTTCAGCCCACCGTGAACTATCATATGAGCGAAACTTGCAGTGGGGCATTTTGTTTCGTTAAAGAGTTATGGCCAAATCCCTGTTTTTCCCACAGGGCTAGAGGTCACTTGGATCGATGCACGTTTTTAAAGAAATGATAGCCAGTAAGTAATTTTTTGACTTCATGTATGGATAGTCATAAATATTTCCCTTCGAATGCAGTTGGTTGCATAAAAAAATATTGAAAGACCATAGAGATATTTAATCATAAGTTCAATACTTTTCTAAAATTCGATTTTTCCCCTTTTTCCCTTTCGTGAATTTAAAGTACTTCTACAATTGCAATTCTGCGTATCACTAGTTAAAAAAATACCCTATTATGTTTAGTTTTAGAAAAAAGAAAGCTCATTTATATTACTTTAAAGATCATCGAAACGCAGTACACACAAAGCTCAAAAAAACACTTCTGAATCATGATGAAAAATTCAAAGTTGGCTGAATTTTTAACAGTATTGGCGCGTAATTTGAGGTATACTCGTAAATACACTGCTCTGGGATGTTTCACAGAGGGAAATTGATCATTCTCAGTGGTCGGTCGGTGTGAACTTTTATGTGAATGGGGTTACGGGTCACAGGGTTATGAAAAGGTCAAAGCCAATTCAAAGATTCGACATGGTTTTTGGAACCGGTTAACGATGCCTAAAACAATTCTTCTAGGATCAAATTCGAAGTCCTTTATCCTGTGTTGCGTAAGTAGAAATTTTCTATGTGGTCAGAATAAATGACATTAAAAGGTAAAAACTAGAACTGAAATTAATCGGAAAATTTTGGTTAATTAAATATTGAAGACATCATATTGAAAAATCTACTCTGATAAATGACGACTATTAGAAAATCTCTAGGCTCATAATAAGAAACCATTAAAATTTGTAGCAAAAGTGCTTATACATTTTTAATACAATCATTTGGCTTTTTTCACAATATTAATAAGGGGTATTGCAGTAAAGTACGACGTATTTGTAGTAATCGGGTTAAGCCCTGTTTGTTTTACAGGATAAATCCATAACGATTTATATTGCATATGGGACATTAAAAACCCTGGCCTCCGTTCCACATGGCACGGTTTTCGATCAAATGCTTAGTATGCAGGAAAGCGTTAATATGCTGGGGGAGAGATTAACTGAATAAACTACAGTGCGGTAATAAAACTAGCTGATCTGTCCGAAATGTAAAGAACTAAAAGAATAGCAAATATTGAGGACATTTTTTGACAAGCGAGGCATTTTCCTGATTTCAATTTGACATGCTTTACTTCTAAACTAGAGGAAATGTCGGTATTTCCAAATATCTTAGAGCAGTTTTACTTGTAAAAACTTTCATGAAATTATTTATCTATTTTTTTGTGGTAAATTTCTTTGTTTGCTTTTTTGACTTTTTCAAAGATTAAAGCGTTTAAAAGATGACATTCCTTGACATGGTTTTAAACTTGGAAATAGCGGTATATCCAATTTTTAGCAAATTATTTGTCAAAGATTTCGAAAGGAAATAGTTTTATTTGAATACAAGCAGGACTGTACCATAGTATTAAAGATCTCCTAATTAGAAAGTGAAGGGCAGATTTCCGAATAATTCATTCCTAGAAACTTACGTCATCTTGAAAAAACTTGGTTAAATACGGGAGTATATAGGCGAGTCAGCGAATAGCGTTACACATCATCCTGTAGAGAGGGAGGGAATGGTGGGAGAGCAGGGAATAATCCTATATTAGTAGTATTTGAGTTTTGGTGAGAGACACAACCTACTCACCATTTTATGCGAGGGATAGAAAACACATAACGGGTGGGTGAGGGTATTATGCAAAGTGAGAAAAGTATAATATCAGATTACAGGTCTAGCAACATCGTAGTATAATATTATTACACCTGTTTGCTACATTTACGCTAACTTGATTAGGCACGTGTTTACCATTCTATAGGACTTACACCTAAACCTACTCATTGTTTCGATTCACCTCCAAAGTAAACCATTTCACAGATTATTAAATAATCAATGAGTTGAAATTAGGATATTAGCAATAATTCTATCATTATTTTAACTCTAGTATGAATTGGCAAATTATTTTGCGACGACTAAACTCAAAATTTTACGAAAACGGTTTCCACGAGTTTAAGTGCAACCAGATGTGATTATCTGCAGGTGAACCTTTCCTCCTCACTCATTCTTACTCAACTATGGACATGGTTATAGAAGACATCAAAGTTTTCAAATGTTCAAGTACTGATTTAAGTTTAAAGTATCTAATATATTTTGTCTGAGTCCACAAAATCAGTTTTACCAATAAATTAAATAAATAAATAACGGAGCTTTGAGGGAATTGAATTCAAATTCTGTGATATAGGTACATAATTATTTATTTATAATAATTATACGGGAGATTTTTCAAATGAGTGCATATGTTGATACCATAGATTCCCGAAGCAAATAAGCATGGGTAAAACTCTGCCCCTGATTTGGTAAAACTTTTAAATACTCACTGATCAAGAACTCGTACAATTGGAGCCGCCATGCAAAAATGAAGTCAATCGGATATGTATTCAATTTTGTAATAGTTATTTTTCGAATTTTAAAGTACTAACTTGAGGTTGGCCTAACTCCTGTAGAGTCCATTTCTGACCCCTAGTTGTATTGAGTTGACCCTTGCTTATTTGACTGGGGAACCTATGGTATCAATGTTTGCACTAATTTCAGAAACATCCTGTATTGTAAGGTATGTTAGGTAATTTGTTGACATACGAGTCTGGCACGTGACTTGTGCTCAGTACAAGATGGAGTGCAAGGTAAAATTTGACAACGTTAGCTATAGAGGGGAGTTAGAGGAAACTTAGGGGAGATAGGGTACATAAAACACCGACGACCTCATTTTAGAGAGGAATTGAAGTGGGGCCAAGGGTTTTGTTACAATGTACAATATAGGCTCAAAGTAAAACAATAATAACAACCATAAGTATGTACCTATATGTCTCTCCTAATCTCTTCCTCCCCCTTTTCTCTCTAGCTACAGTATCTCTCTCTCTCTCTCTTTCACGCTATGTTTTATAGGTACTAAAAGTAGTATTTATTATGTCAGTAGACTAAACATATTATACTTTATGGTAATGTATACTGGAGGCAGCAGAATACAGGAATTTGCTGATGAGCATCATAAAACCATAAAACGACAAAGCAATTAAATAACACCATTAAAAACCACGTATGAAATCCGATACATTCCATAAGTGCTTGAATAGGAAATGACATTGCTACTGCAGTATTGATGTGATATACTTAGTATTTTCACATCAATCATAGTGTCATCACATCAATTATCTCATCAAAATGGTGAATGGAAAGCTGACAGGCGTGTTTATGCATCTTTTGTCAAACATCATTTAATCATCGGAGAACGTTTGAAACTTAAAAAACTTTCCACGAGGAACACAAACAAACCATCTATCTACTAGCTTCACCAAGCATAGGTTAGGCCGGTGATAGCCAGCATAACGAGGGTCTAAATTTGAGTGGGTTACCCACGAATTCTAACCTCCCTGAACGTAACTAACTTGTGATCTCACAAGAATTGGTGTACACATGAACTTTAACGCAACGGGTATATTTAAACTTTTATGCCTTGTTATTTATGAATAAATTAATTAGTATGCACTTGAGGATTATGAAGTATGATTTCCAAAAAAATTAGTGCACAATGCATGACTACGATTATTCATAATTCACAGGCTAATTTTATGTTAAAGAAACGTCATGAAAAAAATATATATACCTACATATAATATTCTCTTCATAAATAAATTAGGCTGTAAATAAAACAACTGAAAATTCCAGCCCTCCGTCAGTATTTGCCAATCTGATGATTTTCTAAAAAAGAAGAGAAAAAACTTGTGAAGTACATAAAAAACTGTATGTAAATTAAAGAAAATTGATGTACAAACACACAAAAAATCATTTCAACTCCAATACCATCCGGATCAGACATCCGATCATAGAGAATGTTATTGATAATAAGATGATCAAGGTTAAATTTTATGTGGGCCAATGTGAACCTCATTTCAGTATCTCCTTGCAACCGGTATAGCAGCTTGATTTAGGAGGAATTCAAATAGGTGTTTTGTATAAAGTTTTGTTTATATCCTCGGTTATAAAATCCTGTTGTGTTTACCAGGATATTAAGGATATGGGAAGTGATCTCGATTCCCTTGTTTACATTGCGGTAGGTTTAGCGGTCGTAAACCAGGAAAAATAATTTATTAGGACCATTAACTGTTGAGCTGTCACCACACTCTAGGTAGCCAGTGTGAATTATTGCTTGTATTGGGACAGAGCTCACTACTTGACAGCCAGTGTCAGCCATTGGTTGTAAAGGCATAGCGCGCTCTGGGCAGCCAGGAGCCAGTGTGAGACATTGCTTGTAAGGGTATAGCGTGCTCTGGGCAGCTCTGGCTACTCAAATGGTTCATATTGGTTCGTTATTATGTGCGGTGGGTCATAGTATACACATACAGGTATGTAGGAAGTAAAAGATTGTTCAATAATTTTCCATTCAGTGTACATAATTTTGTTTTGACAACAATAGGAAGTATTGACTTGAACACAGTGTTTGAAAACCTCAACAAACTACACATTTTCTTGGCTCACACCACGGACTTTCCAAGTCCATGCAAGAGTGGCTTCAGACGCCAGTGGATAAGTGAGATTTAACGACGGAAAAATATATTAATTATTACTTCAACCTACAAACTTCAGATCATTCCAGAAGCCGCGGTCCCAATAGAAAACTGGAAAACCCACCTGCACCTACTTCCGTCACGGTGTAAAGTGTGGTGTTTCCAAAAACAACAATTTTGAATTCGATGGTTCTATAATGTTAATATATCTATTCAAAGAAATTCTAGAAGTCTATGGAAAAATACTTCTAAAATAATTTAATAACTTTACTATTTTACTCGTCTATAATCTCGAGCTTAATGAAGGCTGCACACTTCTAGCCTAATAATTACCATAATATTCACACGATGAGATATAATCATATCCATGTGTTGGTTCAAAATCACGAAGGCCAAATTTTATTCTATTTTATTTATGAAGAGGTACCTATGTAATGTACATAATTATGTGCTGTTAGTTGTTGAAAACAACTTCCATGTGTGGTATACTAGGAGGACTTATTAAATATTCCGAGATGGTATACAATACAACACTGTATCACAGTATTGTATTGTAGTGTGAAGGTACCGGGTTTGATTACCAATAATTTACTTGATGTGAAAAAAGGCGTTGCGCTCAGCATTCTTAAAGACAATGTAGATGTATTTATTTATTTATTATTTTTAAATAAATATACAAAGGGTTTTCTCCATAATTTAAACTTCTAAGGAGCCTATGTGTTAAATATAATAGTCGGGCTTTGACATAAGAAAATGAATCATTTGTAATAATTATGAGATTTTTTTTACCACAAATTAATGTTTTCCCTGGTAATTAAAAAACATTGGATGGGGTGTTGAATGAAAGGTCTCGATGTCCTCATGCTTGATATGACATTTTTAATTCCATAATAGAATCTGTGTGAGGTTTACAGTTCGCAGAACTACTAGTATTTCTAGTTGCGAACTTGAACCCCAATTCATGGATCAAAAGTCCTCTATTCTATTCTTAGCTACTTTTGGCAACAAAACAAAAATCTGTCATATTTTTGTTGTAGCTCAAGAAATATTTTGTTAGGTACGTTTCAAAGTCAAGGTTTCGTAAAGAGTAGTCCAGTGAGTCCATTGACCACCAACAGTAGGATATTAGGTAATACTCATCAAGATTTTGGCGTTCCAAACTGCCGGATGTATACTTGAATGTTTTTTTTTCTATACATAAATCTGAACTCTATTGTGGGAGGTGAGTGAATCCCCTGAATACTAAAATTTAATTACGAGGTATGTGGAATTCTCTTTGTTTCACAGATCCCGATCCACTGATAAAAAACAAGTCCTTTATATTATGGAAATAGAAAGACGAGTCATTTTACTAATTTCACATTGTAGCTAAACATGACACATCCGTACATTTTTAGAGTGCACTGGTAGTCAAGTGATTAACGCGCTAGTCTGGTGCGTAGGGATCCGTTGGTTCAAATCCCACACAGTGCATGAATTTTTACTCATTAATTTGAGTTTGTGACCACATAATAATAAGACTCTTAGGGTTAGGTGGTAAAAAATGTTTTAAGCATTAACCTCGCCTATTGTTTACCTTCCACGAAAGAGTGTTTATTATTATTACATTTAAACTACTATGACGTCATTGAAGATCACCATAGAAGACCTAAATATAAAAGCAAATAGTTTCAGAAAATTAAATAAGATTATCCTAGCGGGAAATCCCATGTGGACATCAATTGAATTTTCCTTTCTTTATCCTGAGACAGAACCTAAATCGGTAGTACTGTGTCACTTCTCGCCCATCAAAGGGAATGCACACTACGGGATGGGCACGCTACAACACAATCCACAGGCATGTAAAGTAGCTATTGTTTTATGGCTACAGAATGTAAAAAGACTGTAAAATACTCATCTTGAAAAAAAAAAAAAAAAAAAAATACACAAAGGACATGAAAATAGTCGAGAAGATTTTTTACTGAGCAACCCGTTTTCCAAAAACCCTGGTAGTGAGCATATACCCTGGCAGTGAGCATAGTCCTGGTTCATAAGATAACCATTGTGAATACTTGAAGATTTAATTTATAGCAGTTTGGATTTTTTTAAATATCCAGCTATTTTTTAAAAATATCAATGGTACATTTTTTACTGCCGCGTATAACTATGGATATAGCAAATATTTATGTTCTTATGTGAGAAAATTATAACGAATGCCAATTCTATTGAAATATGACCAAGGGAAATTTAGCTTCCACGAAATTTAGCTTCCCCGATGATTTATTTTTGCGAGCCTAAGTTTGACCATGTTTTCTTACTATATTTTGCACAGAATATTTTTTATATGTGTATCAAACTACAGCAAGAATATCAGTTAGTATCCTAGTATATACAATTTTTTATTTAAAACATGTAGCCTTGATATTTTTTTCCCATAATATGTATTATACACTACACCTAATATTGGGTATACAGTAGCAGTGCGATAGTTATGATAGAAACATTGAGAGGTGTTTGGCTGTGGGCATTATACACCTTATGTTCAATTTTGGATCTTCAGGAGTCTTTGCGTGAAGGGCAGTTCTCCAATGGTTCCTCTTTTTATCATTATTGCTCCGATTTTGAAATTTACAATCTTAAAGGTTTACAGTGTTTACACCAACTGCTCCTCTAGCTTTAAATTGCTGCGACATAAGAAAGACAAACTTTTTATTTGGTTATTTTTGGACAAACAGTGTTATTTTTTCAATCAATTAGATACGAGAAACATATAAATATGTTTGTGATGTTACTTTTCAAAATAGATAATAAAATTCAACTTATATTTGCACTGTTTGCTACAGGTAGTTCTTGTAATTATATTAAGCAAGTTTTTACTTCCTCTAGTTCTCATAGTATTTGATAGATACGTATATGAACTATTTGAACAATTCACCACCCTGGTTGAGACGTGTTTAGAATCCACTATTTGTTTGTTGGCAGTCAGCATCAGGGAGTAGATGTGTGTCTAATATCTATTCCTAGAACAATGGCTGAGTCTTATAGCAGACTAAGAAAAGCAGTTCCTTATGTGAAGAAGGCATTATTCTACACCGCAAAGTACTTTGAATTTTATTGTACATAAATAAGTATTTTCAATGATGACAATCATCATTATCGTACTATATGAAATATTGTATTTAAATCCTCATATTCAAAGAATCTCTTTCAGAGAATCTCTTGACATACTAAGGAAGTCAATACTTGAAATGATGTAAATGATAATGTCTCGTTTGCCATTCCTCGGAGTAATAAAAATTATTTATTTATGTGTTGGTTCTGGAGCCAATAAATAAATAGTAGGTTCTGTCAACATTACAATGGATATCTTCTTCCATTGGAGTCATTTGGCAAGACTAGGACAATGAGGAACTAGTCAAGATTGATTTGGGTCTTCAAGTATAGTGTTTAATTATTCTATTAGTTTTCAAATAAGTTTATTTGAGTTTGTGAGCACATAATAATGAGACTCTGAGGGTTAGGTGGTAGAAAATGCTTTGAGCATTAACCTCGCCTGGTGGTTACCTTCCACTGAAGAGTGTTATTATTATTATTTACAATATTACAATTGAAACACATCAATCAGAATTACAAAGATGTCTGGTTTTGATATTGAATCTCTTTTAAATCTCTACCGAGGTTAAGTAGTAAAGAAAGAACTTCTCAAACTGAAAACAGTAAGATTATAGGACTGAAGACCAGTGAACATTATAGGACTGAACATTATAGGAAATTATCATGCCAACATTATAGGACTGAATTAAAAATAACTTCATATTTATTCCTTCATTGCTGGATAACTGTATAGAAAGACATTTCGTATCCCCATTCCATCTTTGTTTATCACTGTGCAATTTAATAAAAAATCCTTGTTTGTGATATTAGGCACTGATTCGGTGGCGGAAGGATTATATGGACTCCCAAATCCGATGTTTCTTTCATGTCCAATTTGTCCAATCTGTGTGACGCTGAAATTAAGTAGATGGTTGAAGCCTCGAATAGGAAGCCTATAAGGGTCGAAGTCTATTCTACCTGCTGGACTAACACTATATTCTACCAGCTAGACTATATGGACTTTGGACACGGAAAATTCTTTACCACCCATGAATAAGGAAATGACAAAGTAAAGGGAATATTTTATTTATTACAGAGCCGTCTGATTGTGATATTTCTTTAGGAGTTTTCAAAGCAATATTATGTGTCGTGACACCTAGGTTCGAATGACTGCCGCTGGTTATTTCACCAACTCAGACGGAGTGTAATTATGGTGGGCAGTAAGACTAATAAGTAAGTTTGTAAGTTTTTTGCGAATGGAGGATAAAACTCCTGTCTCGAATGTCAACGATGTAAAAGAGACCTTATGAAAAAAGAATATAATATGTAGGTGGTTATTTGAGACCACTTTTTCTGCTCTGTATTAACAGCATCCTAAGTACTATTTTTACTTGGTTTTTTTATAAGATTTGAGACCACTTTTTCTGCTATGTATTAACAGCATCCTAAGTACTATTTTTACTTGGTTTTTTTTATAAGATTTAAGACCACTTTTTCTGCTATGTATTAACAGCATCCTAAGTACCATTTTTACTTGGTTTTTTACAAGAGACCGATTGACGTATTCACCAAGGTTGGTATTTTAACTATTTTAAGTTGTTGAGGAAGTGATACATTTATGCTGATAGATTTATCGAAGTCCTACACCTCAGGAAATCCCGATGGTATGTTCTGGTGTTTTTTAATTGGATTAATTCTTATAAAAAAATAAGTATGGTTTCATAGGTAATATTAATTTGCACAATGAACATCAATTTTTGGTTGACAAGGAAGATGCTTGCAGGACCTTTTTGTGTTTATTTTGTTTCGAATCTGTTGATGATCGCGGAATATTAATGACTCGTCAAGGCAGTTCATTAACTTTATTTCAATGGCACTTTATCTCTTGGGACTGTTTAGGGGACTTTAAAGAGAGTGTTGACCATAAGTCACTTATAGATACCTTATAGGTATAAAGGATATACTAGCAGTCTGCTTAGAACTGTGAACAGCATTCCAACTTTGGCTGATAAACTACAAAAAGCTGATATACTACAAAAAAAGTAGCCCTGAAAATACCTTATCATCTTACCAAATGGCTTACGATGGTTCTCAAGTCCAATTCTTTTTAGTACAATATGCCATCAGTCGACTCAGTCAGGGACTTTCATATCTACCATCTGACTGGTGTTAGCAACACCTTGAATGCAACTTCATCAGAAGGTGTGGTCTATCAAGAAGACTTTTTCAAACCTTTTTAGAACCCTCCTCTCATGAAGAGTCTATTCTATTTGATCAAGTGATAATCAACACAATCCAAACAAAATGGTAGGTAAAGAACAAATGAGTGAAAACTGTTGATGAATGAGTTTTATTTAATTCCCAAATGATGCCTTTATGGAATAGTTACCAGCAACAAAGACCACGAAGATGAAGCAGGAATGACTGGAGTTTGGAGAACCAAAATTTGTTTTTGATAAATACTGGTTTTGGATGATATTATCATTATTTAAACGAATAGCGTATGTGCAAAAGAAAAGCAAGTAAAGAAGCTAGAGACCCCTGGCCTACTGCTTCAGTACTACATAGTACATATATGTATACTGGCACTTCGCACTAGCTAGAAGGTATCTTGAATGATCATTGAAATTTTCTCACTGAGAAAAGCTTTGGCATGGTGCCAGCTATTTGATAGTGAAGAATATACTAGTATAAAAACATAACTACCCATTTACCTAATATAAAATGCATAGGTATACAAGTAGGTATGCGAGTACATATCATTCTGGTATCATAGGTATACCTATACACATACAAGTAACGAGTACATATATTATTTTGATATCTGAAAAGCTTGAAGCGAATGAATCAGTAAAAACCTGCTTTTGCTGACCTATATTTCATGAGTGGACAACTTCTTGTGTATTAATCTGGTCATCGTGTTTTTTCTTTCTTTTCTTTTTTCGTTGTATTTCAATGAGTAAGCTAGCACAAGTTCCATTAATATGTACAATGATTTAACATTGAACTTTTGTTTTTATAAAATCTGTCGCCAAACTCTGCTCACACAAGGATAATGCTCATCAGGCAAATACCTTGATGAATTAATTAGTTAGGTATATTATTATTCCTATTGCAAATATCATTTTTTGTATGCCATTCTGTTCTCGAAAGTTAGCTATGATTTTTTCTCAAGTAGACCACTTTTTTGCTAATCAACCTACAATCTTTCTTCCTTCAAATCAAGGTTTCATTTTTGGGAACATAAAATTTATGTTAATAGAATTCATAGAATTGCAAAAAAAAATTAAAACTCTTTGACCTTACAACGGAAGAAAAGAAAAATATGGAGAACCACTTGACATTTTTTATCGAGTGTTCTTTTGAGTTTATTGGTGCTTTTTACTATAAAAATGGCCAAGTATTTATTAGGCCAAGGTTGACCCAGGGGGGAGGTCAAGTGAACTTATTGCTCGTATGTATTACAATGTCAGCATATCTACAATGTGTCTATTCATGGTGTTTAAGTCTCTCATTTTTATTCATAGCTTTTATCATATTTACCTCCGGTCATATTAAAAATTTGGGATGTATTTTTGTTTTACTCAAGTGTAACTACTATAAGACATACACAGTTAGGCACCATTAGCATTTTCATAACCTGTCACATGAATTTATTTTCTGACCTAGTTGCAGGGTTTTCAGTGAAACCCTTACAATTAACACTGCGACCTAATTACATCTATTGTGACCAAGACCAGTTGAATCTATTTGGTTTTAACGTCCTGATTGAGATAGATAGTCAGGACAGGGGTTTTTACCCCCCATTCGCTGGGAATCATACCAGATACCCACATTATCATCACCCAGCCTGGGTAGGGCCAGGAATACCAGCCTCACGTGTTTGGATGGAACAGAATTTTCTTCGAAAAGTCTGCCCCAACCGGGGATCGAACTCGTGATCTCTGGACTACGAGCAGTAGTCACTACCATTACGCCACGGAGGTTGTCATTGATTCCTGTCATCTAATAAATTGATTCACCTAACATTGATTCCTGTCTTCTAATAAATCTACTACAACAGGACTTACAGGACTAGCAATGAATCATGTATCTTTATTTTTCACTTACCATTCGTGCACATCAGCACATGCTCAATTCTCTGCTTCTCGTAGCGGTGATTGCCGATCAAATGATTGCTTGATCGATTCCCGTGGATGTCGAACACAAATTATTCCCATCAGATCATCAGAAAGGTGAAACAGGTGACTGTAGAATCCGGGGATCAACGAAAACTCAGCACGTTTAATCTTTTGTCCGCAAATCAATCGTAAATGTTTCTTTTGAAACGTTTTTTCTTCAATTTAGATATTAAATAGTCGTTTGTGCTAATGAATGCCACTTGTAAACTTAATACACAAGTACTTCTAAATGCACGTTTTTAAAATTGTTTCTTCTCTGTCTGATGTTATTTTTACTATCAGGGAAGCTAGGAAAAGATAGGTTATTGAAAAAGGGTTATCACAGCGAATGAGTCGTATAATTTCCATTAACTTTTATGGTGTAAATTGCTAATAGGGAGTGTTACCACTAGAGGCACCATGTGTTTCAGGACGACCGACAATAAGGAAGTAAGTTACCTATGTTACCTATGGGACAGACTGTGTTACTTACCTATGTAGGTATACAGGGTGTCCCACCAAACTTGGACACCTCAAATTACTCGGCCCCTAAAAAAGTTTTTGAAAAATAAAAAAATCTAGGGTACATGTGCTAATTATGCGGTTTCAGTTATGAATTTTTTTTTTTATACAGGGTGGTTCAAAAGTCAGAAATTGAGGTGTCAACTTTCGATTTTTAAATGGATCGACCTGAATTTTATTTGATAATTTTACTTCTAAATGATTCCTGAGTACTTTTTTAAACAAAAATATTACATACAGGGTGGTTTTTTTTCGACTAATTTTTTTTTCTAAATCTTGAATAACTCAAGTTCGGTTAATTTTTTCGATAACAAGAATAGAGAGTGTTTGTGTAATGAATGCATGCACTTTCAATTGTCATCAAAAAAATTTATACAGGGTGGTTCACAAGTGAAATAATGACTTTATTTTTTTTTAAACCGAGTTTTTTTGATTTTTTATTTAAGATTAATAATTCTCGTCTAATTTTACACATTTTTCGTTAGTCATATCGAAAAACAAAACTAAAGTGTTGTAAAGGGTGAGACATAATTTTTTTGTAACACCCTGTATATGGGCAATCAAAGAGACGCAAAATTAAAAATAAAGACTAAATATGCAAGAAAAACTTTGATTTTTAATTAAACTAAAGAGTTATGGTGTTTTAACTAATATTGTCACATGGACCACCCTGTAGATATTTTCTTAAACCATCATATGGGTAGTCGAAACTGTCTAAAATTCAACGAGGAGTCCAAATCTGAAAGAAAAAAAAATGAATTCAAAAAGCCATGTTCAATTTTGTGTCTACACCTACCTACTTTTTATATCAAGTTTTAAAATCATTCAGTGTGGACACCAAATTGAAAATGGCTTCAAATTCGTGTTTTTTACTTGTTTTTCCCACATGATTCGAAGTGTTCGTTGAATTTTATACAACTTAGAGTACCTACATGATAGTTTAAGAAAATATCTACAGGGTGGTCCATGCGACAATATTAGTTAAAAAACCATAACTTTTTAGTTTAATTAAAAATCAAAGTTTTTCTTGCATATTTAGTTTTTATTTTTAATTTTGCGTCTCTTTGACTGCCCATATACAGGGTGTTACAAAAAAATTATGTCTCACCCTGTACAACACTAGTTTTGTTTTTCGATATGACTAACGAAAAATGTGTAAAATTAGACGAGAATTATTAATTCTAAATAAAAAATTAAAAAACTCGGTTTTAAAAAAAATCAAGTCATTATTTCACTTGTGAACCACCCTGTATAAATTTTTTTGATGCCAATTGAAAGTGCGTGTATTCATTACACAAACACTCTCTATTCTTGTTATCGAAAAAATTAACCGAACTTGAGTTATTCAAGATTTAGAAAAAAAATTGGTCGAAAAAAAAACCACCCTGTATGTAATATTTTTGTTTAAAAAAGTACTCAGGAATCATTTAGAAGTAAAATTATCAAATAAAATTCAGGTCGATCCATTTAAAAATCGAAAGTTGACACCTCAATTTCTGACTTTTGAACCACCCTGTATAAAAAAAAATTCATAACTGAAACCGCATAATTAGCACATGTACCCTAGATTTTTTTATTTTTCAAAAACTCTTTCAGGGGCCGAGTAATTTGAGGTGTCCAAGTTTGGTGGGACACCCTGTATAGTTAATTATTAAATTACCTCTGATTGACTAAATTAAGTCCCCTATATTATGAGATAAGTATAGGATTCGCACGGAACGTGTGTGAAAATTTGCTTCTGCAAAATTGCACGTTTCTTGGGGAATGCAATTTTGTGTGGAAAATTTCCCGGGGCCGAATACAGTATTTAAATCCCTATGATCTCATTCGCTGTTTTCATACAGAAAATTTATTCATCAATAAATTGACCATCTTTGAGAAAACTGTACGCTTCCTGATGGTATATTTAATGAAGATTAGAAGGTAATTTTAATGGAAAAAAGAGGTGATTTTCAGAAAATTTACCTCCTACAGATTAATTTGAAAATAATTTCTTTTAATTGCAGTATTAAGCTAATGATAATTATAAGTTTCTGGATTTATATCTAGGACAAGTAAACGTTTAAATTTTTTGTATCGTTTTGAGTTTTTCTTTCTGAAGCCTGAAAAAGTGAAACCGCAATGACACATTTATAGTCGACAGTATTTTTTATTTGCCTTATTCGGCTTATTCCCATTGAAACAGTTTCGGCATTCCTTGATAGTTTCCCTCTTATGCCTTAGAGGCTGTGCTATGTGGTTTTAGAAGCTACTTTTAATGGGAAAAACACTGGCTGCCCTTTACATTTTGAAGCTATTGGGGGCGCCTTGGTTGACTGTCACTTGTGTCAGGACAGAACAATGTTTCCTATTTATGTCAGATTTTATATTCATGCCTTAGCCTTTATAGTTAGACCCTGAATATCAAGATCCGGATTAAATTGACTGCTGGTCTAGAGGAACTCATAAGTATACAACTTTTTGACCCAGCACCTATTTAACTTTAAAGGAGAGCACTTCTTTGATGTAGGTATTTTTTGTATGGTGACTATGTTACTAGGCTTATTTCGCAATGCCCCGATTTCTTCTGGGTCCCCAGTCGCAGCCTCAGTGCCTCAAACAGACACAGTCGCATGACGCATAGGGGGAATAGTACCTTAAAAGTTTTTTTTTTTAACTCATGCTTAGGCTCGACACATACTATTGCACGTTCTTATCATAGATGATAACTTATGATCTAGTAAAGAGCTCGGTTGGATTAGCTCAGTGATGAGCTGCCCGCTTATCATGCAGAGGATATCCTCGTTCAAAACCCTGAGTCGACAAAATACGACAAATTTGAAAATCGAGCAAAGTTGGTATGTATTACTGAAAATTTCAAGATTTTTTCCAACTAGCTAGCATCTGGCTCCCATAATAGTGCGATAGTGCGTGATGATGCCATTATGAAGCTGTTTCAAAATTTGGATATAATAATTTTGTACGAGTGATGTACGAGTGTTATATTATAATAAATTTAGGTCAGAAATATTGTCACCTTTTACTGCCCTAGCTTACTTAGCTCCCATCTGAGGGGATGAACTCATCAGAGGTTAAAGGAATAAGTGCGATAGACGCAAGTGTCAGAAAGGTGTTGTTTCATGGCAAAGAAGGGAAAAAATGTTTTTCAGAACAATGTCCCTAGTTTAGTCAAGGTATCTCAGGCGTGCTGGTTTTATTGGAAAAACAACTTGACTTAATCATAAATTATTTGATGGGTAGGTATACTCTTAAGAAAAACAATAATTAAATCTGGAAAGCGTTTTTATGTTGAAAAAAACAAAACGATTGATTATGTTCTCGAAATGGGACATAAAAAACAGTTGGCTAATGGAGTACAGTAACAAATTCTCTTGATGATACGTACTTATCACTTCTCGTAACAATTGTTTACACTTCAAACTCAGGAAAAACTAGCATTCACTTAAGGTTCAAGTTTACACTAGCGATGTTTACGATCGACTGAAACCCACTGCTCCGCCTGATCTTGAGACTGAATGCAATTGGCAGACTTGGCTAGAGACCGACTTGGCGATTGCGAACGATATCACTCAGAGCAATCCAAGGAAAATTTCACGTGAACTTGAAACCACTATCCAACGCTCAATGTCAATGTTTAGGTGGATTTTGTGCACTAATTTACTCTATTTCAGAAAAAAATATTATTCTGATGTAATTATTTTTAATACTAGCTGGCACTGGGTGCAGTTCCTAGTTTTACATAATATTCGTATTCAGTTATTCGTTAATTTAACTGACATTGTTACGTATCTGTTTTTTAAAAGACGAATTAAAACAAAAATATTCAAGTTTCGTTACATGTGATATAATAATAAGTTTGACATGTTTTTGTGGAATGAGTATCTATTGGCGTTTTTCACGAAACGTCCTTTTACTATACTTGATATACCTACTTGCATTATTATTATTATTAGTGGAAAGCGAGGCGTTACCCAAACTGCGGCCTCAATGAAACTCTCATGGGCTCGTCCACGTAGTTTTTAACTTTATTTACTTCCGATGAATTTCTATTATTAGAAATCGGAAGTAGGTATTGTGTTCTTTTTTTTTGTCTCAATGCTCTCTCTCAAAAGTTTTATTTATTAGGTTGAGGACCGTGAGACACCTTTTCATGATTTTCCTTGATTTTATATCATCAGGTCTTGATTTTAGTCTCTTACATGAAAATTAAACAAAAGCCGTCAGAAAATTTAACTACTTACAATAAGAGATAAATTTTATTTTTACTTCAATTTTACATTTTTGGTCTTCTGAGGTTGATTATTTCCACGTAGGAACGTGTTTCTTCTGTGCAGAGTAAATCCCCATAATCTTAGTTTTCTATCAAAACAAAAATATCTCCAATTTTTTTTCTTCAGAATACATACTATCAAGTCGTGTCGGATTTAGTCCACAAGGAAATACACGGACTTGTATGGAAAACAGCTAGTTGACGGATAATAATTTACTTGGCACCTTGCTCGCGAGTGATGTATGTATGTGTCATTGCTCGAGTTCATTCATTGCATTACGTAAAACTCATCCCAAAATAATGCCGGGGCATGCATGCGTTATTTTAATTTATGCATTTCTTCGTTTACTTTGAATCTTGATGACTACGGATCATATAAATACTTCTATTTATACTTGTATAGTATTTATTATGCCTACAGTCCTATACACCGATCGAAATTCGAACCCTCGGGATGCTGGGTATTCCTGAGACAACTCAGGCTGGATGAGGTTAATTTGAGTAGCTCGTTCGACCTCACCCAGTCTGATTGGGATCAGAAATACCCAGCATCACGAGATTTTGATGGGTGACCATTTAAATTCGAACCATCTTTACTTTCTTACCACATTCCCTCATTCATCTCCTAATGTACCAAGCACAAAAGCTATATTGATTAATGCCTTTCACCTAATACATATGCATTCCGAACTAATACATATGAACTATTAACTATGTTACTACAATGAATAACAACAACAAATACATATTTATATTCTATTGGCCTCACAAGGCCGAATGCACCCCTATCCGACCAAGTTCGGAAACCGGAGACACGCGCGCTAAGCGAAGCACTCACGTTAATTACTTCAAGCAGACTTAAGTATGACTTTGACCAGTGCACTCATAGAGCAAAGCACGAGACTATCCGATGACAACATAATAGTTGCATGCACTCCAGGTACTTTAGTGATTTGATGACACAATAGAGGTACCTTAAGCCTAACTCAAGATTGTTATAAAGTAAGTGACCCTCACATCCTATAGGAAGTAAGTGTCAGACTGTCCGTAGTAGTGGATTTGATTCTAAAGCCATGGTTGATAGGTAGCTGTTGTACTAGACTTAACACATTGGGTGCCTCGCCGCTCATAATGAGAGACAGCTCATATTGAGCAACATTAGATTTTACTTTCGAGTAAAGTCTCTCAATATTGAGCAACGCTACAATGCATTTAATATGGAGAGTTTGAAGGGTGGCCCCTGAGGATAATCCAGGTATGTTTGGTTTTCATCAATCATGATAGTCTCTCATATTGAAAGACAATTCTTTGTATTGTGGCCCCAGGGGATAATCATCATTTTTTGGGTTGGCACACAGTGTGTTAAACTAGCTGGCAGCGGTAAGGTGACACACTCACAACCTGGAGGTCCGTGGTTCGAGTCTCTTTCTGCTTCTTTCAACTTGGCGGCAACCTTCTGGGGGTTGGCATCGGACAACCTCTTTCCCATGGTTGAGTTTGTTTGGTTTTGGCACTCTTATACTTCCACAGCTTACGAATGGATGCCCTTGTTTGAGTAATAAAGCGAGGATGCTTTTAGCTAGGCTGGTTTTATTAATAGTGACACCAGTCTTGTGATTAATTCTAATATGTTGACCTTGAATGTGACAGCAAATTCGTACTGATTTTCAGGAGACCACTGGAAACTTTGGTTGTTACGGTAGATAACACTTTATATATGTATATGCACTTGTTATGATTAATTGAGTATCTACTCTATCTACCTACTCTGCCACCTAGTCTACCTACTGAGTCTACCTACCTACTCCGTACTCGTATTAAGTTAGGTAGTGAGTAGTTTTCACCACCCGTCGCCATCGTAACTGCAGTTTGACTCAAGATTCTCAGCACATGTCTGTACGTTTTAAAATAGCTGATCGATGATTCATTATAGTTCATCACTAACTAACAGATACTAGAGCGATAACGCCATCTTATGTTATTGCGTAGCTACCAGCTAAGAGTATTTGTAGAATAATCTGGACTCGGATGTTACGTCATTACTGGACTGTATCCACCTGGACCACTTATTTTTTTAAATGGGCTCCGTATTTTCCACAAAATCAGGTTTCAGCTTCAAAACCACCGCATGCAAGAATACGTAAAAAATAAAAATCCCCAATGCAACATTTCTAACATGTTGGATTATTAATTAATTATTTATCAAGCATAGCTTTAGCAGAAGGCTGGGGGATATTATTTCTGGAGAAGAAAAATCTTCAAAGATGAAGTTTTTTATTATTCATATGTAAAAGGGTTTTTTTTTCTGTGTTTGTTAGTCTCGTTAGCTTTTTTTTAGTTGGACTTAGACAACTCTGATGGGAATCCCATGATGGGCATGGGATTTCCATCAAAGTTGTCCTTTGGTGTGTGGTAGATCGTTGGTTCGATCTTCAGAGCCGACGCTCGTGTTGACCCAGCACCTTTTATTTTTTTTTTTAAAGGTTTTTTTTTTTTTTTTAATAAAAAAAAGGTAAGTGTACCCCGGAACCGCTTTCGCATTACTTCAGGGCAGTTTACCTTTACATCCATGCCATTCCGGAAACGGAAAATTTCAGTAAGAAATTTCCGCTTCTGCCGGGATTCAAACCCGCAACCTCCGGGTCAGTAACCGATGCTCTTAACCACTGAGCCACGGACCCAGCACCATTGGAAGTATTGTATCACTTCTCCAGGGTGTCTACTAAATGGTCAAAGTAAAATTCTCTGACTTTTCCAGGTTTTCCAGACCATTTTTTCAGTTTCTCCAGTCTACTTTTTTAAGGAGATATTATATGTATCTTTTATTATATGTATATTATATTATAGACCTCAATCTGCCTTCTATTTTTTTTTTTTTTTTTTTTTTTTTTGCAAGTCCACCACCGCCACCCAACCAAACATTTTTTTTTTTCTCAATCAATTAAATGAGTTTTCTGGTACGTTCTACGATATCAACATTTAAGTGCTGGGGAATAGACATCAGCAGGATGTCGAATAGGTGGATATTATGTACAAATTGCTTACTCATGTGCTGATTAATTATTAGTACACAAAAGGTAATGCATATTTAAATAATAGTAAATATGCGAATTAGACATGTCATATTTTTAGAAAACGTGTTTGGTTCCTTGCTTTTTTTTCAAATAAAAAATCTAGTGTGATCACCACAAGACTTTCCTTACCCTATTGCTAAGAAATCACTAGTTCTTTTCTCGTAAATTTGATAAAAGTTTGCTAACGGTAGCTCTTACCAAGAATGTGTTAGGAATGTTAAAAAAAGAAATACACAAATTATATTCTTATATTTTTTGAAATTTTGCCGAAACCAATACTTTCCTCAATATATTAGGATAAGGAAAGTTAAAACTAAATGTAATAAATCAACACAAATATAGGAACCCTAAAGAAAATTGAAGAACTTTCAGGGAAAACCCTGAAAAAAAACCTGCTAAAATTTTGTTAATCTTATCAAAAAGTGGTTAAGAGTGTTTTGTGTTTCTTACCAAAGAAGCAATATCACACTGCCTGGACAACAGTGGCGCCGCAGGCGAATTTTTTTTATTTATCAATTTAATGACAAAATTGGATCTTGAAAAAAATTCCCTGACTTTTGGTGTTTTTTCACAAAATTCCCTGACTTATGGTGTTTTTTTCACAAAATTCCCTGACTTTTTCGGTCTCGAAAAATTCCCTGACAATTCCAGGTTTTCCCTGACCAGTAGACACCCTGCTTCTCGCCCATCAGATGGTCGGTGGTTCGAGTCTCCTTCTTTCACTTTGTCTTTTCCCAAACCTCATCGGAGTTGGTATTGGACAACCTCATGGTTATGTTTGTTTGGTTTTGGCACGAACCAGTGCCTGAGACTTTTGATTTAAGCTCTAGACATGTTGGATTTTCAACCATCACAGCACACTATGCGCCGCAATAGTATCACTAGTTAATAGATAAGTCGACTAGGTTTAGATTTGAAGCAAAAATATCTATAATAATAGTTATTGTGGATCAAGATTGAGGTGGTATGGACATATGAAAAGAATGGATCAAAAACGTTTACCATGAACATTCTATGAGATGGAGATAACAGGAAAGAGAGCGAGGGGGAGACCACGAATACCGAATACGTTGGAGAGATTCAATTCATCTAAATATTGTGGAAAGTCGTGAAAATCCTGAAAGCATGGAAATAAATTAGAATTACAATGATAGGATTTGGTGGAGAGACTTCGTGAAACGTCTACCTGTTCATTAACGGAACAACAAAGGATATGTGTGTATGTATGGCAAACATCACATGTTTGACATATTGACATAGTAGTAATTGTACAGTGAGTGCTGTGTGTAACAGTCATGTGACAAATGGCAGTGTGGTGACTAGGAAAAGCTCTCGGCATACTTTTCACAATGGTGGAACCGGTTTTAAATGAAGATGGCAAGTCAGCACGTTACACGTATAGGTGACAAGGCTGTCCACTGGCTGGCTCTCGTTTCTAATTTCCAGTTCCATACGGTGACCACTTCCACTTTGAATGATTTCTTTCTATTTTAAATCCACTTAAATGATTCTTTCTTGTCACGTGAACTTAAAAAAAAAAAAAAAATTCAAAACAAGTTCATGTTTTTCCAAAAATACAATATTCGAGTTCTCACATTAACAAGTAATGGGATAAAAAAAGTAAAAAGTAACAGGGAACAAAAAAGAAAAAAAAAAAAAAAAAATGTTCATGTGCGCGAGTATTACGTCAATTCGTTAAAATAAAATAAAATGTAGTTTTTCCCCGAATGTGATAATGAGGTAATGTAATAAATTAATAATAAACCATGTTCCCGGCAAGTTGTCCGGAATGACAGTTGTTCCATTGTTCAGAGATGACCGGAATATCCGGTAGGCTACTGGCCACTTGTCAGTTCAGTAATGCCTCCATTGTCCGAGGTTCAACGCTCGTATGGGGCCAGATTTTCAACGTCTTCGTGTGGGAAAGAACACCTACGTCATAATATATCTACTATCATGCTCAAATCTTAGACCTTGAAGGAGAGCTGGTATCTGAACAACTTTTTTTTTCTAGTTTATTGATAAGAAAATTGTATTTCTTTGGGTATACTCGTACCAATGTCCAATACCTACCCTTAATGATAGACAATATTATGATTCTTTTTGTTGATTTATTTGTATCAACAACAAAGTGTTATTACAAAAACAATAGGAAATTACATAATTATAGAACAGTTAAAAATAAAAAAATATAATAAAGGACTTTTTTTCTCTCTCTTTTCCTATTATTTTTTTTTCTTCTAAATGATAGGCAATATTATGATCACGGTATTATGTAGATGTAATTACTATTGACTTGATGATACGAATTGATTCTGACCTTGATCAGTTTTATTACTTAGTTGACCACAATTATAATTATTTAGCTATAAAGGTATCGGATATCTAATCAAATCTCTGATTTCCGTAGCCATACGTACACCTTCAATGATATTTAAACCTATACAAAAGATATCACAGTATTGTGTTAATTCTTTTTTGTACTGTACATTATTTATGTAGGAGACGTGCATAAGATGTGAACTATTCACGAGGAAGTGATGTGTCCATAATCGGAAGTCTATAGTAACTGACGCGATATTATTATTTTTATTTTCAGAACTTTTTTTCTTGTTTTGTTTATTTAGTTTTAACACCGCTTTCAACTACATGGTCATATTGGTCATATCATGACGGAGGTTTCTACCATATGCTGGGCAAACAATAAACTCAAATTACCTTCACCCACAGCCTGAAAGCGGCTGGAAAGAGTCATCAGAACGTGGCTTGATGATTAACTTTTTCGTAGATTTTGATTTTTTTAAAGTAAAAAAAACTTTACATTTTCGGTGGCTCAGTGGTCAAGGCAGCGGTTTGGAAATTCAGAGGTCGCGGGTTCGGCACTTTGCCGGGGCATGAAAAGTTAAGTCTTCCATTTTTGATTTTACCCGCAAACATGATAATACGTCTGGGACTGCTGGAATGAACAATAGCTAGAACTTTTTACCGTGTGTGTATTTGCCAACGTTTGGCCCTTCGGCATATGTATAATTGTTCATAAAGCAGGAATTCTCTTGTGTCGACTTCAGACTGCAAGGAACAGGATGATGTCCGGAAAACTTTTCCTATTTAATTTTTACTTTATTAAAAAATTCTTGATATGACTAGGATTAAAGTTGTTTGCTTTAAAGCTTATTATGCTTCGGACTACAATCGAACCTGGATGTAAGAGAACTCTAAGGACCGGAATTTTCTTCTCCTAAATCCAGGTTTCTCTTATAAAGAGGTAAATTGGACCTGTAAATTCTTCTCTCATATCCAGTTAAGGTATTGGAACTAAATAAATAAATAAATAAACCTTTATTTGGAACAGAAATATTATATACATCAAAATTAATATATATATTAGACCAACTGGTTCCAATTCAGCTTATTTGCTGAGGTACTTTTGTAATTGGAACTAAGTAATTGCTTTTTTTATTCCTAACTTTTCTGTGTGTCCGCAGAAATGTTCGAGATGGAGGAGGGCCTAGCGGAGGACCTGGCGGGAGACAAGGATCACGTGGACATCCTGATGGAGCAGCTGGAGGATCAGCGGTGGCTGACGGACGAGGCTCTGGACCTGGAGGACAGCCCGGGGGGGCAGGGGACCCCCCAGGGGACCCCCCAGGGCACCCCCCAGGCAGGGCCGGGTGGGGACATGGCCCCCCCACCCGCCCGACACAAGCTGCGCCGCGCCTCGGAGTCTGTGGATGTGCGGAAGTCGGGTGGCGACGGATGTCGGGTGAGACTTAACACCCGTATTTATGAACAGGAAATTTTGTCTGAGCAATGTCTCAAGCAAGGTATTGGCCAATAATATTAAAGAAAATCATGCTTCAGACCATGCTCAAACGGCGATTTCTGTTCATAAATACGGCTCTAAGGGTATAATTATGAAACAGGATTAGAATAATTTAACTGGAAACTATTCCTTAACACCCCTTCTATTGGGATTTTCAACCAATCAAACGCATTATAGCCTGAGTACCTAATAGTGTCCGTAGATTAATCTAATCCTGTCTCATAATTTGGCCCTTTGACCCGGATCCCACTGAGTGCAAAATTTTGTCTCGCAACGTTTCATCCTCCACTCTTACTTTAAGAATCAAATGAAATCGAATCCCACTAAAAATTTCCTTCGAAACGCTTTGCAACATTTCCCTTTCAAAATTCGACACGAAACGTTGCGAAACAAAATGTTGCACTCGGTGGGATTCCGACGAAACACAGTCAGGTTTTCGCTACACTGAAGTTAAAACTAACCAATGTACGTACAGAGCAGGCGCGGCCGGTGCTAAGGAGCTGTGGAACTGCAGCACCCCCAGGCGAAAAAGAAAAAGCGAGGATTTTCTCAAGTCCTAGCGCGTGCACAATGAAAATTATCACCTATTTCTAGAATAACTAAAACATAATTACTATGATTGGTATGGTAAAGTAAGTCCAATTCTTTAGCTTCTAAAAGAGCGACTCTTTAAGTGCCATTTTAGTCTGGTTTATGTGGTAGCACCCCAAAATATTTTCCCACCGGCCGCGCCTGGTACAGAGAACGTTCAAGAAATGCCATAGTGAAAATCACTACATGGATGACATACAAAGTACGTGTGGATGCTCATGTGAGCAGTCAGGTGATGCTAAGAGAACAATGAGATACCAAGTGATGGGTTTTTATGACAAAACTGAGACCTTTTGCCATCCATGACTCATTGTTGACTCAGCACTGTTTGGATATTTTCTCATTTAACACGTTATTTTTAGTAGGTTAGTTGTTCTTTTGGCCTGCTTGGCTACAGCTGGAGGGGGAATGATGGTCTCCAGCCAACTTTATTTCAAAGTTGGCTCGTCCTGAGTTTTAGTCGGTTGGTCTAATTTTTTTTGGTGGCTTTCAAGTTTTGTTGTTGATGCCCTCGGTCCAGAAAGCACTCTCACTCTCAAATCCCCAAATCTCCCTTTCAAACCGTCACATGATGCACTCTGATTGGTTAATTTGATCGAAATAACCAATTAGAGTGCGTTGTGTGACGGTCGAAAGGGACATTTGCGGACTATGAGTGTGACAGTGCTTTCTGGAACGAGAACAAGGTCTATTTTACTGTCATCTCTCCACAGATCTCAGACGTGAGTGAGGAGTCTCTCATCTGGCTGTCCCACAGGTTGGGTCCCGTGTTGACTGCGCGATACATCACGCGCAACCTACTGCGCATGCTCAGTCTATGCTACATGGGCGGGGAGACTCTGCGTCTGCGCGAGGGAGGACGCCTGCAGGCAGATGTGAACGCAGCCCCCGTGCTCGATACACTCACTTCTATAGTCGGTGAGTGGCAGTGGCGTAGCCAGGGGGGGGGGGGGGGGGTTTGTCCCCGAAACCCCCCCCCCCCCCGAAATTTCCAAGAAACCCTAGCAAAGATGGAGTGTACGTTAGGCGAGATTACTGAACCCCCCTCAAAAACCCCCCCCTCGAAATGTAGGTCTAGCTACGCCACTGGTGAGTGGCGGCAGAGTGCGCCCCTTGTATCATGAGACTATCCATCGAGGAATGAGTAATGGATAACTTGTAATTCCTCATAACTGTCCCGTAAAATCGGTTATCTTGGTGTTTTTTTTTTTGCATTGGTAGGCAAGACCACTCCATACAGCCAGGTTATCTTGGTTAGTTGAAACATTGAGGAAATCACAAATAATAATAGATTATTTTTTCTTCTTACATGCTTTTGAAGGTGATAACGGTAGCCATATATGATAGTTTGTTATGGGAAAGATTTATTACGCATAAACAGACAACCCCTAAGAGGACATAGTCAGCCAGTGAGACACGCACAGATTTGAGTTTTATATATTACCCATTTGGTATACTTTATGACGTGTCCATTACTTCTTTCTCCATGATAAGATTTGTATTCATCATGTGATGTCACAGTTACTCAAACCTGAAGTGGTAAAATTACCCATTGGCATAATATTGTTATTGCTATAAGTAGGACTGTCGGCTACGAAAGTTCTTTGTCTCTGTGACCTTTAATAGATCTTTTGGAACAATAAAATTACAGATACTAGGGACTCGAACCTCCGACCTCCAGGTTATGAGTCCGCTGCCATAACGATGGAGATTCTGTGGCTGGTTAGATTCGGTGGCGCCGAATTCAGTTTATAATCGATGTACAGAAATGCCTCATTGTGTCTCGGGCCGTAACTCGCGTGCAGTCGGTTAAATTATTCTGTTCCACCATTTTATATACAGGGTGAGCATAAAGTCTCACCCCACCCCCCGTATCTCGAGAATGGCTGAAAATACAAGAAAACGCAAAAACACGTATCCCTTCGATTTAAAGGGGATTAATTTTCAGGCTGTGCATGGACCAACTTTAAAATCTTAAATAGAATGGTATGTCTTGTGGCATATTGTTTTAAAGGTCTCATAAAGAAAAGTTCATTACAACAAATTTCAGTGAGCCATGACTTACCGTTCTCGAGATACAGGGTCGAACGTCCTACGTAATATCCATATATTTTGACCTATAACTCGTTAACCGTAAATTATAAAAAAATGAAATTTGTTGATAATAACTCCTTATGACAAGCCCTGTCGAAAAAATTATAACTCGACATACTCTGTTGATGTTAGTTTCTGGTCGGTTTCGTCAGCCAGCCGGACGAACAGTCCGAAAAATTTTAACGAAAAAAAAATCAAGTTATAACTTGTGCGAAAGTTCTTGCCATAAGGAGTTATTATCAACAAATTTAGTTTTTCTGCAATTTACGGTCAACGAGTTATAGGTCAAAATATAGGGATATTACGCAGGACGTCCGATCCTGTATCTCGAGAACTGTAAGTCGTAGCTCACTGAAATTTGTTGTAATGAACTTCTCTCTATGAGACTTTTAAAACAATATGCCACAAGACATACCATTCTATTTAAGATTTTAATGTTGGTCCATGCCCAGTTGCCCAGCCTGACTGGGGCGTGTAGGCAATTTTTTTTTGGTTGAAAATTAATCCTCCTAAAATCGAAGGGATACGTGTTTTTGCGTTTTCTTATATTTTCAGCTATTCTCGAGATACTCGGGGTGGGGTGAGACTTTATGCTCACCCTGTATTACTTCCGAGAAATTTCTAATATTAGAAATCGGAAGTATTGTGTTCGTTTTTGTAAAAAAAAAATATTTTTTTGCTCCGATTTTTTTCATATTTCTGGACGTTTCAGAACCTCCAGAGCAACTTTGGTTTTGTGTCGGTCTGTTAAAAGTATTCCTTGTAACGCGCAAATCTCAGAAACTACTTGACGGATTTTTATTATGGAATTGTAAAATAATGCATTATTTTCTACCCATGAATCGTGGTCACTAAAATAATGGACATTGCTCACAGGTCTGTACGGCGAGCAGTTCATAGTCCTGCAGTACATCCCCCACGTGGCGGAGCTGCTAGCCACCTGCAAGAGAACCCGGGTGTCCCCCACCCTGGAGGGGGGGCTGGTAGCCAGCATGGCGCTGCTCAAGCACACCCTCCCCTACCTGTCCGAGGCCACCCTCACGGAAATCATGCAGGTACTGTTGTTATAATAATAATAATATCGGGTGTACCGATTCATTTATTTACGAGCAGAGCCCATTATACATTAATACACGATATAAAAAATAAATAAAATACTAATTTTAAATTAAATTTTAAAGAAAGTAATAAAAATATCGAAATTCACAATTACAACAGTTAGGTAAAAAAAAAAATTAGCTGTTCTGAAAAGAAAGTATAATTGGTAGCACACTGTCTAACAATTGTTGTAGCCAGCTTTGCTACGGCGGGCGTGGGAGTGATGATCTCTATCCAACTTAAGTAAAGTTGACTCGTTATGAAGCTCATTTTTATATGTGCGATCAACCATCATGAGACCTTGGGCTTTGTTCTTTAGAAGCCATTTCAAAAAGAATAACTGCTTAAAAACAAGATTGGCCATCGAAACCACAAGTTTCGTTTGTTTATATTAATCAAAAAGATGTCAAAATTAATTGTCAACTACTCAAATTCGCCTAAAATGGTCGAAGACACATCATTGCAGCCAACTCAAGTGAAAAAGTTGGCTCGTTCCAAACCACATATTTCTATGTGCGATCAACCATAGATAGAATATGGTCTTTTTCTGTATAAGCCATTAAACCTTTGGGAAACTACAAGCTAGCCTGGCTTGTTAGGGTTGGCTAGTCTGTTCTCTGTTTTTAGAACTCAAGCTAGACGTCTTTTATTAAATAAACCTAATTTCTCTGTCCCGGTGGCTCAGTGGTAAAGGCAACACTCTGTGAATCCAGAGATTCCAGAAGTCGCGGGTTCGAAATCCAGCCGGGACATGACAAGTTATCCTCCCATTTGGGATTTTTTCCACATAATAATACGTCTTGGGCTTACTGCTGGAATAATGGGACTTGATAGTCCTGATCGGGCAGTATAAATAAGGCGATATTGTTATTATTATTATTACATTTAGATCAGTAAGAATTGCTTTATCAAATTTCCATAGCCTTTCTGTGATTCAAAACGTACCTATCCATTGAGGTACGAGTAGGTACATATTATGGTATTCGATAAGAATCAGAACTTACCAATTGATGCATCCCATAGGAGGCTATGGAATAATGGGACTTGATAGTCCTAATCGGGCAGTATAAATAAGGCGATGTTATTATTATTATAATTTCCCCCCCACCCCAGGACGTCCTCTGCAAAGTGATCCTGCACCCCTGCATCCGTCTCCTGGCCTCCACGCAGGTCCTCTTCCCCAGTGGTCACGTGTCCCGCAGCTGTCTGGCCGTGAAGCTAGTGGACACCCTGTATATGCTGTCCCTGCGCATACCCAACCGCCAGCTCCTGCTAGTGGTGCCTGCTCTGCAGAGGTTTTTCCAGGTGAGTGCTCGAAATTTAGGCGAGGTAGGGATAGTGATAAGTTGAAGAAGAACAGGACAAGTAAAAATGAAAAAAATACTAGTATAGGCCGAAAATCCAATTTTAACATTGAGAGAGTAAAATCAACGAATAATGTTTTTTCTAAAAACTAACCTAACCTAATTATTTATAAAATTCTATTATTTATAAAATATTTATAATATTCATAAAGAATAATAATAATGTTTTTTCTTTGTATTATTATGTCATAATTCTAGTGGGTTCTGCAGAATCATAATACTTTTTACCATTTTCTTATACAATGTCTTGTTTTTGCCTATAGCCACTGGTCGCTGCTCACGCTACTACAGATCAGAAAATTTACTGCGTGCACTGGTAGTCAAGTGGTTAACGCGCTAGTCTGGTAATCCAGGTAGCGTAGGGATACATTGGTTCGAATCCCACCCAGTGCATGATTTTTTCCTCATTAGTTTGGTTTTGTGACCACATAATAATAAGACTCTGAGGGTTAGGTGGTAGAAAATGCTTTGAGCATTAACCTCGCCTGGTGCTTACTTTCCACTAAAGAGAATTATTATTATAAAATTTTCTAGCCCGCTGGGAATCGAACTCAGGTCACCATACGTACATTGCCTAATGCGTTAACTCACTCGGACACGGTGACTCCTGGAAGAAAGCTAGGTAGTCCCAATATATCAACAGTAAAGTTATAACAGTAAGAATATTATCATTTTTAGTAATAAGTCGGGAACTATCAATATCGAGAACCATTCAGTCAAACTTCTCGATTATTTTTCAGGTGTTTGATAAAGTTGCCAAGTTGAAATTGTCGACGGCTACGCCCACAGAGGATGCATACCTAGATGTAAGTATACTTGTACATATGCATACCTGGATGTAAGTATACTAGTACATATTCTTACTTGGATGTAAGTATATACTATTTATTTATTTATTTATTTACACTTTATTTTTTATACAATTCATACAACAATAAATTATTAACAAAGATAAAAAAAAAAAATTAACAATAGGTATTTACAAAATAAGATATGGAAAAAAATAATAAATTTAAATGTACAATGTATTGTAATCCGGGGCGAAGTTAATGCCTTAGGCATTCTCTGCCACTTAACCCCGTACATATTCTCATACTAGTACATATTCTCTTGATTACTTATATCAATGTAAAAATCGAACCTTTGAATAAAATTAGTTATCACCCAGAGACAGTGGCGTCGGATGTCAAAGGGAAAATAAATGTGTTTTTTGTCTATTTAGCACAATATTAGTCATTTTTATGTTTCACAACATCTAAGACCAAATTATAAAGCAAGATTATAGTTAAGATAAGCCAGACTGTCCCTAAAGTCGGGCTATAGTGCGCTGTGATTTATTGAATCTCCGACTTGAGGGCGTGTCTGGCTTATCTTAACTTTTTTGGGGTTTAACATCACTTTCAACTGGTCATATCACGACGGGGGAATATCTTAAATTTATTCCTGGTGTAAAACCTCTCCCTAGAATAATAATCATAACAATTCATAGGAGAAACCCTAGAATAATAATCATAACAACTCATCTTTTTATTACAGGATGAGAAGCCGACCAAGTTGAAGAGTTCCATCGAGGTCCTGCTGCATCAGGACGACCTGAAGGATAGCGAGTCAGCAGAAAGCGTGTCGCCCCCGCCGGGCTGGATCAGCAGGGACAGGGAGAAGAATATGGAGCGAGTCACTGAGGAGCTGACTCAGGTCTTCTCTCCTGCCTTGGCGCACATGGCTTACATACCTTTCCTTAGGTGATTAATAAATAAAAGTTAGTGTCACTCATAGTGTGACACAGCAGTCAAAGTGTTGGGCGAAATTAATAGACAAAATCGAGGTCCCAAGTTCAAGTCAAAACTTACATTGTTTTCCTCATTCAAAACAATACGCAAATTCTAGACTTAAGTCCACAGAGGTAAAACAAAAATGTCTATTAATATTCACCTTAGGGCAAAATTAATAGAGATTTTTGTCGTAATGAACTATCTGAGTTAAGCATGTAAGCATCATGTATACTTTTACTCAACGTTTTGGCATACCTCTGTGGACTAAAGTCTAGATTTTGCGTATTGTTTTAAATGGGGAAACTAATGGCTAAGGTGGAACTTGTAATTTTGATTTTATGTGTTAATTTCAACCTTAGATTGAAATTCCATACCTGTGACGTATGTACAGGGTGGCGCAGTGCGCATGACCACATTTGAAATTGTTACCATGCGATTAATAATTGAGTTAAGATATTGAATTAAAAAATAATTTGTAGAAAAAATGTGGAAGTTTAATTTGCATGAGTCAGTTTTTCACGTATGAAAGATGATGCCCTACAAAAGACGTCCTTGCCGAGTTACACATATTCTTCGAGACGCTCGCTAGAGTATCACGTTCACCAACATCTCCTCAGGAATCCGAGCGATTTCACGGCGGAGAGAGTCCTTCAGGTGAGCAAGGGTACGAGGTTTGTCGACATAAACTTTGGCCTTCAGATATACCCATAAAAAAATCACAAGGAGTGAGTTCGGGTGAGCGTGAGCGTGGCGGCCACAGTGCGTCACCATTCCGGGAAATCACACGACCGGAAAAATTTGACGCGGAAATGTTGGACGTAAAAAATTGACTCATGTAAAATAAACTTCCACATTTTTTCTACAAAACACTTTTTATATCAATATCATAAGTCAAATATTAAACGCATGGCAACAATTTCAAATGTGGTCATGCGCACTGCGCCACCCTGTATAACAAACGATCATATTTACTCAAGTGAGATACATACTTTTTTAAGGTAGTTGCCTGTAATCGCTTTCGCATTACTTCAGGGCACTTTACAATTTTTCATCCATGCCATTTCAGAAACGGGAAAACTCGGTTAGAATTTTCCACTCCGGCCGGAATTCGAACCCGCAACCTCTGGGTCAGCAACCAATGCTCTTAACCACTGAGCCACGGAGGTCGGCTAGATACATACTATGTATTCCCTTTCAGTAGTCACCGTGGCAGAGTGAGTTAGCGCGCTAGGCATTGCACGCACGGTGACCTGGGTTCGATCCCCAGCGGGGCGGGATTTTTTCTGCTCTGTACTTGGGTGTTCGGGGTCCACTCATACCTCGTGAGGAAAAATGAGTAGTTATTTGTATGAGTAACGACAAGAATTATAAAAGTGAAGAAGTCTCTTAGTAATGCTGCGCTACCCACAAACATTGTGAAGAGGACTTCACAATGCTTCACCACAAATAAAATCGCACATACATACATAATTATGTATTCCCTTTCAGATATTTCAACGAATCGTTTCTGGACCAGGCGCTAGTGAACCACGAGTACATCAAGACCCTGTCACACGAGGCGGCGGCACTGGCAAGTCGCCATGACGGTCTGGGGAGCAGCGCAACCCCCAGCCCCTCGGACATACACGGCTGGGCGGACAGCCTTAGTCAGGACACGGGGAGCTTCGGCACTGTCAGGGGTGAGGATAAAATAAAACTTGTAGTATGATCAGTATCAGTATAATCAGAAACGTGAGAAGTTGTACTAGATGTACTTGAATATCAGAACATACCTGGACATCTGTTTCGAGCTTATTTGCTCTCATCAGCAGGTATTAGTTCTGAGTATCCATGCCATCAACTAACCTCTCTATTTCAATCAGTCTAATCAGAAAAGTGAGAAGTTGTACTAGTTCTTTGGTCCCATTGATGTCAACTTTACCGAGTAAGCATTTTATAGCTAAAATATATGCATCTAAAAATAAAAAAAAAACTTTAAAACTTAACTAGAATTGTTTTTTATCGTTCCTAACTGTATTAGAAAGTTATTTCTAGTGTGTGTGTGTGTGGTTTCTTTGTGTTATTATGTCAGAACTATAGTGCGTAGCTCAGTCATTCATCAGCCACTAATGGTTTCACTATGTTATGTATACTTTGCCATGTGGGAGAGTTACTAAGATAAACAGAACTATTCCCAGCTCAACCGTATCCACCGTCATTTTTTTTTTATTATTATTATGGCCGGCTCTATTATTTAATTTCACGAAACCTCGGTTTAGTTACGAATCTCGGATTGGAAAAGCTACTTAATTCTTCAAATTAGCGCTAGTGTGCCGATATTGAGTGACTCCGAGATTGAACTAAACCCAGGCTTCACGAAATCTCGTTTTTTCTTCATTAAATTTACTGATAGAACCGGCTATTAGTGTCACAATGTTGTAAAACAATTATTATTGTTCGTTTCTTTAATGCACGCACTTTTCGTTGCCAGGCAACCGGCTCGAGATCCAAGACCCGGACCTGCTGAGTGCGGAGGTCACCCGCAAGATGGAGTACACGGCGCGCCATCTGAGGGGCAACTGGCGGGCCTACTGGGAGCACGAGATTGGCAAGCCCGCCTCGGGGGACGGGGGGAGGTTCAACATCGCACATGTCAAGCTGCAGACCTTCACTGGTGCGTATTACAAGGGGTATTTTTTTCTTTTGGATAATTTTTTTCTTCCAGGTTTGGTATTTCCAAATAATTATGTATTTCCATTTTATTCCAAATATTTCTAGTTTAGCTTCCCAACTATTCGTGAAAGAAAAATGATTTCTACTTTTCTACCTTCACTGGTGCGTATTACAAGGGTTATTTTTTGATAATTTTTTTTCTCCAGGTTTGGTGTTTCCAAATTTTTTCCATTTTATTCCAAATATTTCCAGTTCAGCTTCCCTACTATTCGTGAAAGAAAAATGATTTCTACTTTTCTACCTTCACTGGTGCGTATTACAAGGGGTATTTTTCTTTTGGATAATTTTTTTCCATGTTTCGTATTTTCAAATATTTCCATTTTATTCCAAATATTTCCAGTTTAGCTTCCCCACTATTCGTGAAAGAAAAATGATTTCTACTTTGTGGTTTTAATTTCCATTCGCAGGAAACTCACAAACCTGCTGCCCACCTCACCCAGCCTGGGTTTGACAGGAATGCCAGCATCACGTAGTCTTCACCTCGCTGGACGTTGTTTAACTTCGGTAATCCTACGAGAATCGGTGCATTCAACGCACAATTGACGCTGGTTCAACTGTTGTTAATTTTCTCTATTTTAAAATAAGCACAACATAAAGACTCAACTTTCACAATGCCAAACGTCTATTCACTTAACACTGAACTGTGAGGATAAAGACACTCTTTAGTCTCATTCTTGCAGGATAAACAGAGTATTGTATTGTATTGTATTATGATTCCGTGCCCCACAGGTCACCTGAACAGTGTGAAGTGCCTGCATGTGATGGACAATGAGAACAGTTTCATGTCAGCCAGCCGAGACAAAACTGTCAAGCTGTGGACCCTCAGAAATCAGGTAAGTAGCTTCCAGGTTCTTGTGAAAAGAGGCAACTTGCAGCACTCGTCGTAATTCAAATTGCTTGTTGCTCAGCACGATCCGACACTAAGGGCGAAATGAATAGACAGAATCGAGATCTTAAATGACTGACTTGCATTGGTTTTCCCCATATAAGACAATACGCAAAATCTAGACTTAGCTCCACAGAGGTATTACAAAAACGTCTATTAATTCCGCCCTAACATTACAGGACGATACTACAGAAATGCAGCATATTACTTAGGGCCAATTCTAGAATAGGATTAAATCCAAGCCCTCAAGTCGGGCTGTAGTGCGCTGTGGTTGTTTAAAACACCAACTTGAAGAAGGGTCTGGTTTTCTTTCTTTTTTTAAATATTTAATCGAGTATTTGAAGAACTTTTAATAATTAGAATTTCTTGTTGTTGGAGCAATTAGTTTTTGTCTAAATGTCTGTGTGAAGAAACCATAATGTCAGTTGTTGTAGTTAGTAATATGTATTTTAATAGTATGATATTGCCAAATTGGTATTTTAGAAATAGAAAAAGTGATACGAGTGTTCTCTTAAATCAGTCATTGGATTTATCAATAGATTTTGTTTTTATAAGTATAAATAATCTTGACTTGACTCACAACACTTTAGACTGTGATAGTAAAGTGACTCTTTAGTCTCATTCTTGCACGATAAAAAGAGTATTTAAGTGGCAGAGAATTTGAGTAAAAAGAGTATCCGGGGTTAAGTGGCATAGAATGCCTAAGGCATTAACTTCGCCCCGGATTACAAAACAATTGTAATTAAAAATTAATATTGATCTTTATTTTTTTTTGTACATACTTCTAAGTTTTTTTTTAAATTTATTGTTGATGATTGTTTTGTAAAAAAAATTAAGTGTAAATAAATAGTATTGTATTGTATGACAGGGGGACGGCTCAGCAAGCACTGCCCCGCAGTGGACCTACACTTACCACCGCAAGTCCGTGCTAGCCCTCTCCTTCATAGAGCGGCTGCGTCTTGTGGCCTCCTGTGATTCTGTCATCCACTTCTGGGACCCCTGGGTCGGACGCCCAATACAGGTAAATCCTAGCCATATTCTTACTTCCCAACAGGTAAATGCTAGCCATATTCTTACTTCCCAACAGGTAAATCCTAGCCATATTCTTACTTCCCAACAGGCCAATGTTATAGATCCTAGCCATATTCTTACTTCCCAATGTTATAGAACACCATTTCCTTTTATTTTGGTTTTAATATCACTTATAACTAATAATAATAATAATATTCTTTAGTGGAAGGTAACCACCAGGCGAGGTTAATGCTCAAAGCATTTTTTACCACCTAACTAACTGCATGGTCATCATATATCATGGCGGTGGTTTTACCCTCCTTTTGCTTGAAACTTTCACACCAGCTACTCAAATTAATCTCACCCAGCCTGAGTGTGGTCTGGAATAGCCAGCATCACCAGGGTTCGAAAATGGAATAGTCTTTAATTTGTAATAGAGTCGTGTGATGTTTTCACCATTATACATACATTATATTATTACTTGCTCTGAACTGTTCTTTCTCCTCCCAGGTGCTGGAAAAGATTGGGCCAGTAAACACTCTCAAAGCACTACCCCCGCCGCATAGCTCTGTACTGGCAGCTACTACAGATCCGGCCCTGAGACTCATTGACGCCAGATCCCCGGCCCCCAGCTCCTTCGAGTTCAAAATCTGCATCAATCCCATCGGTGAGTGGCGCTCTTGTTAGACGAGATATTTCAATTTGCAACCCCGAGCTGACTAACATTATTTGTATTAAAAAATAGAATCTTTCATTTGTTTGGCAGACTTTTCAAAGCTCTGGTATTAACGTACCTAACCCTTTTATGAAAAGTTTTTCTTCATTTCCAAGTTATCATTTATTTATTTTTCAAGAATCTTTCAAATACCTATCAAGAAGTATGTAATTTAGGTTTAAAGTCGCTTTCAACTGTATGGTCATATCACGACGGGGGTGTTATTCTCTATTCGCAGAAAATTCACAAACCTGCTACCCACATTAACCTCACCCAGCCTGGGTTGGGCCGGAATACCAGCATCACGAAGTCTTCATCTTGCTGGACGTTGCTTAACTTCGGTGATCTTACGAGAACTGGAGCATTCAACGCTCCATAGACGCTGGCAAAATTGACTGTCGGGATTTCATAAGATTAAAATCTCGGACTAAAGCTAGGCTCTCTGATTCAGAGAAGTTATCCTGCAAGTGTCCATCTGAACAGGAAGGGAATGTACTTATATTTCTTCTCTGTGGTATGGTGATATCTGAACTTGTGTTTTCAGGTTTGATCCGCTGCATAGCTGTTCCTCCTAGCGGCTCCTGGATAGCCATAGGTCAGGCATCCGGGGTACTCACACTTCTAGATTTGAGGACAGGTTTGTAGGCTTTGGTTATTTATTTTTTTTTTTTTTTTTTTTTTTTTTTTTTTTTTAAGTGGGGTTTAACGTCGCTTTCAACTGCCATGGTCATATCACGACGGGGGTTTTACCCTCCATTCGCAGGAAACTCACAAACCTGCTACTCACATTGACCTCACCCAGCCTGAGTGGGGCCGGGAAAAGCCAGCGTCACGAGAATTAGAATTTGAATGGTCACCCATCCAAGTCTTAACCTCGCTGGATGTCGCTTAACTTCGGTGTTCTGAAGGGAACCGGTGTATTCAACATGCCATCGACGCTGGCATTTTTTTTTTTTTTTTTTTTTTTTATTATTTTTTTATCAGCGTAGAAAATGTCGGTAATGATAGTATCTCCCAGAGTTTATTATTATCTGACCTGGTTGATCTATTATGACCAGTTTGGTCTTAACGTCCTCATTTTTTTTTTTTTTTTTTGAGATTGAGATGGTCAGGACGGATGTTTTTACCCTCAATTCTACCCACAGTAACCCCACTCAGCTTGAGTAGGGACGGAAATGCCAGTCTCGCGTGTTCGGAGTGAACAGAATTTTCTGTTAGAAAATTTCGCTCCCAACCGGGAATCGAACTCAAGAAAAAATAAACCATTTCTCCTTTAACCCATTGGTCCCATTGTCTACCAAGCCATTTTTATGAAACTTGCCCTAGGGACAAAGGGTATTTTCCTCAAAATCACCTGTCTAGCATATGTGCAACACGCGGTCCCCTAGACAAAAAACCCATATTTCCTTGTCACTAGGGACCGTGTATAGCATATGTGCTAGACAAATTGTCTTGCATATATGCTATACATGGTACCCAAGAAGGTTCAAACGTGTCTAGCATATATGCAACCCCGGTACCCCAGGCAATACCAGTGTCTTGCAAATGTATTACCCATGGTAGGCAATGGGTTAAGTTGGCCGTTTGATTTCAAATCCTTGGTTCCCCCTCTTCCCAGGCACTATCCTAGCGTCGTGGAAAGGGCACGAGGGCGAGATCCTGCAGCTGGCGGCGGCTGACGACAGCACTCTGGTGTCCTCCTCCCTGGACCAGACCGTCTCCGCGTGGCACCCCCAGGACGGCAGCCTCAAGTGCAACATCCAGGCACCCACCGAGCCCGTGCACTGCCTCACTGTCTACAAGGATCAGGTGGGTCTCTCTCTTTCAACTGGTCACATCACTGTCTACAAGGATCAGGTGGGTCTCTCTCTTTCAACTGGTCACATCACTGTCTACAAGGATCAGGTGGGTCTCTCTCTCTTTCAACTGGTCACATCATTGTCTACAAGGATCAGGTGGGTCTCTCTCTCTTTCAACTGGTCACATCATTGTCTACAAGGATCAGGTGGGTCTCTCTCTCTTTCAACTGGTCACATCATTGTCTACAAGGATCAGGTGGGTCTCTCTCTCTTTCAACTGGTCACATTTTACAGTAGTAATAATAATGCCGTGCACTGCCTCACTGTCTACAAGGATCAGGTGGGTCTCTCTCTTTCAACTGGTTATTGTTGTTGTTGTAGCCAGCTTGGCTACAGCTGGAGGGTTGAGTGATGGTCTCCAGCCAACTTTATTTCAAAGTTGGCTTTATTGCCTTGGGCAATCTCTGCAATCAAACCTACCTGGATTACCAGACCAATGGATGTCAACTACCTAGATGGTAGAGATTGCCTCAGGCAATAGTAATAATAATTATAATGAAATCTTTATTGGAATTTTGATCTAACAAAATCGCAACTAGGCGTGATTATTGCCTTGGGCAATCTCTGCAATCAAACCGAGGTCGAAACCAATTCTCAGTACTAGAATTTATTTTGATTTTGTGTTAACCTTAAAATTACGAGTCGTGTATGATGGAATTTTCAAGAATCTACCGGACTTAATTTATTTAATCCCGCAGACCAGAGAAAATCGATTTGCATGGCCGTATCTACAACATTATGACCATGCCTTTATATTTCATTTCTTCCTGTGGCGAAGAACAAGGAAACGACGAATCTTAAAAAACTTGTCGTTCTTTCCAATATACCTTCTTTTTTCTTAAAGGTAGTTGTGTCCCGAAACCGCTTTCGCATTACTTCAGGGCACTTTACCTTTACATCCATACCATTCTGGAAACGGAATAACTTGGTCAGAATTTTCCGCTCCGTCCGGGATTCAAACCAGCAACCTTCGGGTCAGCAAGCAATGGTCTAAATCACTGAATCTGTCTTGAAGTAATGACTTATCTACATTCTTGGGATCAATTTCTGTAAAATCCAGCTACATAGAGGTACATGGTCTTTTCTGAAGTGGGTGACCAAAATTTTAGGGTTGATAGAACTTTTTATTCAATATTCTATAGTGATTGTGTCGGAATTGCTTTTTTTCGATTTTTTTTACGAAGAAATCGGAAGTTCCGCCCGCGTTTAGCATCGATTTTTGAACTCACAATGTGCAGAAAAGAAAGATACGAGTATGGCGATGGAAATAAATGTTCATTTTGGAAATAAAACATTTTCTACAAAATCACTAAATATTTTATTTTCAATGGACGAGTTCTGTCAGCCCTAGAAGTTTGGTTACGTAAATTACATAGATTCATCCTGTATGTATGGAGATATACAGGGTGATCACAAAGTCTGATCCCACTCCCAGTATGTGTTCTATTAGTCTAGTACCGCAAGCCCAAAAATAGCGAAATAAATGCAAGTTTTGGTGTAGTTTTGATTTTTTGTACCGTAGTGTATTTTGAGCTGCTGAACACGAATCTGAGGTTTGCCAACAAAAATTTTACCGGCAAATTTTTTTACAGGCAAAAAATTGGACTATTTTTAGTTTTTCTGAAATATCTCCCAAGTGATTTAATAAACGCCAACACTAACTCCATACAAAGTTGTTCACAACTAAATTCCCTACATTTTATATTCTACAAAAAAAATTGTGCGACCAACCTTTGAGCTTTGAGAGCGCCCTCAAAATGCAGGCAAAAAATCAAAAGTGGCCACATTTGCGATTTTTTAAAATTTTACTTCAAAATAACGCTCCTGACAATATTTTTGGCAGTTAAAGGCGTCATTGATGGCTTACAGGCTGAAGTTTTAGACTTTTTCAGCCTTTTAGAAGGACCTTTGCAGCCTTTTGGAGTGATCACAGTCACCTGTGTCTATCTAGAACCCTGGTTTTAAAACAAAAAGTTTTGCTGTAATTGTAATTTTTGGTAATGTAGTGTATTTATAGCTGCAAAGTATGAATTTGACGTTTGCTAACAAAAAAAATGCCGTCATTTTTTTAACAGGCAAAAACGGCCTGAATGGAGCTTTTTTCAGTTTTTAACAATATCTCCGAAACTGTGCATTTCAAAGCAACGTTGGGTGAATACTAAGTTCAACATAACTGAATTTCCTACATATTATGTTCCCAATATTTTTTTGTGCAACCAACCTTTGAGCTTTGAGAGCGTCCTCAAAGCCCAGACAAAAAATCAGAAAAGGCAAATTTGGACTTTTTGAAGTTTTACCTCGACATAACCTACTTGGCAGTGTGTATGATATTGTTTAGTTTAGACTCAAAAGGTCTAAACTTTAGAAGCTAATTTTCGTGACCTTTGCAGATTTTTTGTAATACCTGGATCTAGATCAGGATCACTTGCATCAATCTAGGACTGTGGTGTTTCGCTTTCTAGCTCTGATCAACACGTTGCTTTGAAGGATGCAGGAGTAAAAAGAGACAACAAAAATAGAATGGAGATGTTCGAATGGTCCCCGTGAATCCCACAACTTTATTCCAACGGATTTCATTTGCTAAGCATTCCAACGAAAAACTCGAAAACTTTTTGAGCTACGATCTAGGACCTTATTCTCTGTCACTTTTTGACAAAGGATGCATGAGAAAAGGAACAAAGTCCACTCTATACAAAGATCTTAAGCCCCTGACGAACAAGCACTTTACTGGTCAGGTGCAATATGTAATTGATGGGGAATTCCTGTTACACAGAGTTGTCTGGCCTACAAATGCATCATTCTCTTCAAACTGTGACAGATACATGCAGTATGTCATCTCCAAATATCCTGGGGCAGTAGTTGTCTTCGATGGCTAGCCTGAAGATATTCAAAGAGGAACAAAGACAGCTGAGCGTATGAGGAGAACGAGGACTCTCTCATCTGCAGACATGCTTTTTGATGACACCATGACACCAACAATGTCAAAAGATAATTTTCTAGCAAATCCAAGAAATAAGAGTCGTCTCATTGACTTACTTGCTACCAAACTTTCAGAAGCAGGTTTGCAATATAAGCAGGCAGAAGAAGATGCAGGCGTACTGATTGTTACGACCGCACTCAAATGAGACTGTTACTATAGTAGGGGAATATTAGTAATCTTGATTGTGCTCTGTGAAGTTGACAATGTCTTCTATTTAAAACCTGGAAAGCAGACCATTTGTCCAGCTTTGTATTCACCCCTTGAAGCTGCAACTTCCTCATGCGTGAAAGAACACATCCTCTTTCTACATGCAATGAGCAGGTGTGATAAGACGTCGGCTCTCTTTAAACAGGGAAATAGGGAAATTTTTAAAAACCCTTGTAAAAAGTCCTAGTCTTGGAAAAGTTATAGACGTCTTCAAAGACTCTAAAGCGTCCCAAGACTCTGTAGCGGCAGCAGGAGAACGCTTCTTAATACATTTGTATGCGTCCAGTGGAAAAAGTCCGTCTTCACTTAACCATCTGCGATACATATGTTATACCAAGGTAGCCTTTAGAATCAACTCCAACATTGCTGCGTTACCACCGTGTGCACTCCCTCAGGGTGTACCCTGTACCATCAAGTGCAACAATGGTTGGGAGTAAGTAAAGCTCCTGAAGAATGGGGATGGAAGCAAACTCAAACAGGTCTAGAACCTATATTAAATCTCTCTGCCCCCGCTCCCCCCGAATTGCTGAAGCTCGTTTCCTGCAAATGTACAGGAAACTGTGGCTACAGGAAAGCAGGACTCTCCTGCTCCGCTCTATGCTTGCATTGCGATATCATGCCATCAATGGAGGACCCTGATCCAAGTCCCTCACAAAGATGTACTGTAAATGTCAAAAAATTTAGCCTTTAAACTATTATTAATATCATTCACACTGCCAAGAAGTTTATGTCGAGGTAAACTTCAAAAATTTCAAATTTTGCCTTTTCTGATTTTTTGCCTGGGCTTTGAGGACGCTCTCAAAGCTGTGGCTGCAGGAAAGCAGGACTCTCCTGCTCCGCTCTATGCTTGCATTGCGATATCATGCCATCAATGGAGGACCCTGATCCAAGTCCCTCACAAAGATGTACTGTAAATGTCAAAAAATTTAGCCTTTAAACTATTATTAATATCATTCACACTGCCAAGAAGTTTATGTCGAGGTAAACTTCAAAAATTTCAAATTTTGCCTTTTCTGATTTTTTGCCTGGGCTTTGAGGACGCTCTCAAAGCTGTGGCTGCAGTAAAGCAGGACTCTCCTGCTCCGCTCTATGCTTGCATTGCGATATCATGCCATCAATGGAGGACCCTGATCCAAGTCCCTCACAAAGATGTACTGTAAATGTCAAAAAATTTAGCCTTTAAACTATTATTAATATCATTCACACTGCCAAGAAGTTTATGTCGAGGTAAACTTCAAAAATTTCAAATTTTGCCTTTTCTGATTTTTTGCCTGGGTTGGTTGCACAAAAAAATATTGGGAACATAATATGTAGGAAATTCAGTTATGTTGAACTTAGTATTCACCCAACGTTGCTTTGAAATGCATAGTTTCGGAGATATTGTTAAAAACTAAAAAAAGCTCCATTCAGGCCGTTTTTGCCTGTTAAAAAAATGACGGCAATTTTTTTGTTGGCAAACGTCAAATTCATACTTTGCAGCTATAAATACACTATATTACCAAAAATCACAAGTACAGCAAAACTTTTTGTTTAAAAACCAGGGTTCTAGATAGACACAGGTGACTGTGATCACTCCAAAAGGCTGCAAAGGTCCTTCTAAAAGGCTGAAAAAGTCTGAAACTTCAGCCTGTAAGCCATCAATGACGTCTTTAACTGCCAAAAATATTGTCAGGAGCGTTATTTTGAAGTAAAATTTTAAAAAATCGCAAATGTGGCCACTTTTGATTTTTTGCCTGCATTTTGAGGGCGCTCTCAAAGCTCAAAGGTTGGTCACACAAATTTTTTTGTGGAATATAAAATGTAGGGAATTCAGTTGTTTATTAAATCACTTGGGAGATATTTCAGAAAAACTAAAAATAGTCCAATTTTTTCCCTGTAAAAAAATTTGCCGGTAAAATTTTTGTTGGCAAACCTCAGATTCGTGTTCAGCAGCTCAAAATACACTATGGTACAAAAAATCAAAACTACACCAAAACTTGCATTTTTAAAAGCCAGGATTACTAGACTATATGCTGTATCTCGAGAAAAAGAATTGGTAGAAAGATGATATTTTTTCATGAGAAATCCTCTCAACTACACCTTTCAAACATATTCAACCGTATCTGATAGTGTTAGTTTTGGGCTGGCTTTACAGTTACTGGCCGCCGCGCCGAGTGGGGTGTGACTTTGTGTCCACCCTGTATATTCATGCATTGCTTGAGATTCAAAACGGGCCCCCACGCTACCTAAATTACTAGACCAATGCATGAAGAGGTTAAAGAGAAACGTCTCGTGTTCCAGATCATATCCTCCACCACAGCTAACCGCCTCGGGGTCCACAGTCTGACAGACCTCAGCTACTCCTGCACCAAGCTCCGGTCTGACAGCTTCAAAGGCATCGTGACCACCCTGGCCCTGGCGCCTCTCAACAAGCAGGTGCTAGTGGGCTCTGACTCCGGCCTCATCACGCTCTTCTGCTGAAGCCTGGCGCCTCTCAACAAGCAGGTGCTAGTGGGCTCTGACTCCGGCCTCATCACCCTCTTCTGCTGAAGCCTAGCACCTCTCAACAAGCAGGTGCTAGTGGGCTCTGACTCCGGCCTCATCACCCTCTTCTGCTGAAGCTCTGGCACCTCTCAAAAAGCAGGTGCTAGTGGGCTCTGACTCCGGCCTCATCACCCTCTTCTGCTGAAGCCTAGCACCTCTCAACAAGCAGGTGCTAGTGGGCTCTGACTCCGGCCTCATCACCCTCTTCTGCTGAAGCCTAGCACCTCTCAACAAGCAGGTGCTAGTGGGCTCTGACTCCGGCCTCATCACGCTCTTCTGCTGAAGCCTGCCGCCTCTCAACAAGCAGGTGCTAGTGGGCTCTGACTCCGCTCTCATCACCCTCTTCTGCTGAAGCCTGCCGCCTCTCAACAAGCAGGTGCTAGTGGGCTCTGACTCCGGTCTCATCACCCTCTTCTGCTGAAGCCTAGCACCTCTCAACAAGCAGGTGCTAGTGGGCTCTGACTCCGGCCTCATCACGCTCTTCTGCTGAAGCTCTGGCTACTTATCGCCTTTTTTATACTGCTCGACTAGGACTAATAACTCTCAGTATTCCGAAGTCGTATAACTGTGTGTTGTTGTTGTAGCCAGCTTGGTTACAGCTGGAGGGGTGAGTGATGGTCTCCAGCCAACTTTATTTCAAAGTTGGCTCGTCCTGAACCACATGTTTCATGTTTCTATGTGTGATCAACCATCTGTATGTCAAAATCCCATGTGGGAGGATAACTTGTCACGGCACGGTTGGGTTTCGAACCCGCAACCTCTGGATTACGAGACTGCCGCGCCGCCGTAACCATTAAGCTACCATGACTGACTTCTCATGTCCTTCCAACCCCATTTGTATCTACCTACTATCATTCCTGTTTTCCTGCATATTGTGTATGTTTAATATTATCTAAAAAAAAATATATTCTGTCTGTATCTATGCATTTTTTCTTAAAGATGACTGTTTCACAGCCTTTTTTATTTCGTAGCCATGAAACAGCATCTTGTGTAGACGCTTTTGGTCGTGTTCTAATTTTTTTCCACAACTACCATTAAAAAAGAAGAAGAAAAAAAGAAGTATTTCCATTAAAAACCAATCAATTTGTGCTTGTATTCGAACGTAGTGGTCCGAATGCTGGGTTAGTTTATACTCCAGCTTGGTGGCTAAGTCGCTGACTATTTTCATGACAACCATATGAACTTGGTTTTCACAAGGGTGCAAACTCTGAAACTACCGCAGAAAACAATCTCTACAGCCGAGAGAGTCAAAGATTCCAACTAGTAACCTAGACTCTAGTCCTGAGAATTAAGGCTCCAGCATCATAACAACTATGATTGTGTCTGCAAGTCCATAATATCCTTTCACCACCGTGAGGTGTGTGGATTTTTATTAGTAAAAAATACAAATAAAACATCAAAAATCATTTTTGACACTTAATTAATAATGAGAACATTTATTTTATTTGTGAAATACATCAAATGGGATATTAAAATGGACAAACTTATACTTAAAATAATCCTATGGGGATGGTTGGAGTAAGTAATTCACTAACATATCAGAATAATAGTTTATTTTTTTTGGGTGAAATTTTAATAATAGCCAACATATCTGGACAGAAAGGGTTTTTCATATTTTGATCGAAGTTAAAATTTAACTACTGGGTGGTTTAAATTAGAGTGTAAAAACCAAAATAAATGCGCCAGTCACATGAGAGCACATCATAGTTTTTCTGGACCAAGGAGAGTCATGGTGAAGGAAGATGTCAGGGATATGTTTCACCGGTATTTGAAAGGCAGAGTTGTCAGGTTTGGAACTCAATAAGGGCGACCAGATGATACTGGTCACCTGAATTCGAACAGTAAAGGTAGATATCCTGAGGACAACACTTGTGGGTCAATTGAAATGAAAAGAAATACACAAGCTTTCTTTTTAGAAAAGGAACACATAAGCTTTCTTTTCAGAAAAGAAACTTCTGTGACTGAGATAACTGGTTATTTGACCTGGGTACAAGTGTGATCCTACAGGATTCCTGAAAAATCCATCACTGACTAAAATGGATTTGTCCTAAGACCTTGCTAGTGCATGGGCAATATTGGGGTTCCTGATGCATTTTACTATTCTAGCCAAAATGCACGGAGTACTGCTAACGAAATTATTCGTAGTTTAACTCAGGCTATGAAAGCATTGTTAAATTCTAACCTGTTTTGTTAACCAGATTTTTGTTGTTGTTGTTAGAAAGTGGATATGTTCCAGGCAATATCACGGCATGTCTCCTAGTTGGGTCGCACACTAAATTCATCATCTTCTTCTTCATCATCATCTCCAAAATTTGGGGTATCTTTATCTACAACTCTTTATATTAACTCGCAAATGTTGCCAATGGCTTTAGAGCGTTTTCGTTTACAAGCACTGTTACCAAAAGAAAACTCGAACTAGCCAAGGATCTCGAGATTTATATTTAAAAAAGCATTAACAGAGGATTTACTGTTAACTTCCTCGAGAGAATAATTAAGTTTCTTTGACTGAAGACAATACTATCAACTGCAGTGTAGACAGACAAAATAAAAACTCCTTTAAACATTATTTTGAGGATTTGGTGAGAATCAAAATTGAAGATGCATTTTTAACACGATTACCTTGTCCTTCTGATACCCCAGTGTTTTGTCATAAGACAATATAGAATACCGTGAAACACAGGACTATCTTATCACTCATGACCATCTCCTTGGTTCTTACTAAAAAAATCGACTTAAATTAAAAGTATACTATGAGCCAAAATATGAACAGGATTAGATTTAATCTAAGTGGACACTATCCCTTAACAAGCCTTTTAGTGCGAATTTAAACCAATCACACTGCACTATAGCCTGAGTCAGCTGGAAGTGTCCACTTAGTTTAAATCTAATCCTGTTTCATACTTCGGCCACAATGTTCATTAGAGAAATATGCTAAATAAAAGAACATGTTTAAATTAATTGTAGATAATTAACTATCCAAGGTCTATTAAAAAATAAGTTGAATAGCGCGGTTTCAGGTAGAGTTTTTTTTTTTTTTTTTTCAACCTCGTTGTGTTTGCTAGAATCTACTGTACAACTTGCAGCAACCAGCATGTTGCCCTGATTCCTTCTCTCACATTGGCTTTTATGACTTGGAGTAGGCCTTCAGGGGTTTGTGATGAACAAAAGCCTGGACAATGAAAATAGGTCACAATGGACTGAAACTGGCGCGTTCACGTTTTCGACAGACGCGCGAAAGTTACCTACACAAAAATAGCTTTAGATTCCAGCAAGTCTAGTTTTGTGCTCACAGGAAAGTTGATTACTAACAATGGGGAACATGTCAAATGGTGATAAAATGAAAATTTGGAGAAGTTGTCAAGTCGTATCAACTTCATCTTTTATTTCATAAGAGTCACACAAGTTTCTTTAAAGGTGAAATTTTGTGAGAGCGCAAAAATCGAAAACAAAATAATCTTTCTTTTTTTTTTGTAACCATGGAAAAAAAGTAATACTAATAAATTTTAGAAAGAAAGATAAAATTGAAAGATTGTTTCATTGCAATAACTCTATACCGCAATTTTGAATTTAGTGGATGTGTCGATTTCATTCCCTTGCTTGCAATCTCGTGGGTCCTCTGTCATGTCTTTTCTTGTCCTAATCATCTGGACCATGATCTCTAAAAGCACAGGAAACAATTTTGCCTTGACATGTTAAAATCTACGTACGGAGCATTAATTTATGAGACAGCCAAGCACTACTCTATCCACTATCATTAATTATGGCCTGGATTCACATAATTTTTATGGCTCATTTTCAAGACTTGTTTATCTCATAAATTTCTACGAGATGGACCAAATTAAAGAAGAGTACCACTGAAAATTAAGTAAACTTGTCATGAAGACCAACCAACACATCAACCTGTGAAGTATTAAACTGTCAAAAAAATAATATGCAAATAGAAATATTCCTGGAGACACTCAAAGGAAAAAAAACTTCCATGCACAAAAGTAAAATAATATTAAATTATGTGAGGCCAAAACAATATACCAATTAAGCCAAAGTTATAAGTAGGTCAATCAATCACAATGTGATGATTGTTCATCTTAAATACAAGAAAGTTAGGCAGAACAGAAACAGCTCCTGTTTTTTTACAATCATTTTCTCATTTCCTAACAAACTTTAACAGGTATTAAGTCTATAATAATCTTAGAATGTGTCCATAGTGGAGCTTTGACCCTCCTTAGGAACATTAAAAAAAATCTTATAATAATAAAACCACTAATAGTGAATTAAAAGGTTTGAGTAATTCTAGGGAGCCTGCGGATTACCATGTCAGTACACAAGTGGGACATTCCAGTCAGTTTTTATATTGATTTAGTATCGGCTGAAAACAAAGAAAAAAATGAAAACTCCCTTAGTTACCATGGTTAAAAAACAACTTCTTAAACAAAAAATTCTTAATAGGAAAAAATCAAATCATTAAAAACCCAAGTCCAAGACATCTAGTGTTGTTCAAGAAGGAAACGCTAGTACAAAAGCCATAATTAATATGAGATCCCAAAGAAAATTAGCCTCCATATTTCAACAACCTACATGAGTGCTTAATTTAGTATAACTTGGAAGAGTTGACAGTATCACTACTCCTTCTCAAATGTATAATCTTTGGTAAACACACTGTCTATCATGTGAACCAAACATTGAAAGGTTAGTGGACACTATTCCAATACAATCAAAGGCTTATATTGCCCATCTCATGTACGGCTGCCTTTTTTGTTGTTGCAGAAAACACTCGAACGAAACGAAATTACATTTCAATTGAGTAGTATTCAATTCAAATATTTATTGTGATATTCATACATAAACATTTTACAATATTTTTACCTACATAAAAAACACTAACACTAGTTACACCTGTCTAACTTAATAACTTAATTTATGCAACCACAAAAAAGTGTGCTTCCCTGGATGATGGTCACCCTAGCAATTCCCTACCGGGCTTGTGGTAGCTTACCTTCTCTCGCGGGAGGCGGAGCGAGATCTCCTGACTGGGGAGCGGGAGTCAGAGCGGGAGCGGGGGGAGCGGGACCTACGTCGGGGGGAGCGGGACCTGGAATGGAGAGATGAAAGCACAGTGAGAGAGAAGCGCAACAATTTTTTGCCATTATAATTGTAACATTATTTATTTCACTAGCGAAATGGATTTCAAACTGTTAGCGTAATGGGACTTCCTGTATCGAGCCGACAGTCTAAATAAAGCACTACTATACCATAGGTAGTTAGGTACTACAGTCAAAATCGAGATCACAAGTTCGGACTTACGCATTAGTTTTTCCATTAACAATATGCAAAATCCAGACAGAAGTATAACAAAAACATCTATTAATTCCACCATAAATCTGAAGTCAATAAATTGTGACGTTAGAGTCTCTAGCTTTCCTTCCACCTAACTCTAAATTCCAATCCTAGTGTTAAGAAAAGTATCAATTCTCAAATAATTGAAAAATAATAATACTAGACCTTTAGTGGAAGGTAATGCTTAAAGCATTTTCTAACCCTCCGAGTGCAATTATTATGTTGTCATATACTCAAAAAAAAATGAGGGAAAATAGTCAAGTACTAGAAATTGATTTAAGTAAAATAAATCCATTCTGTCTCAAGTAGATATTACTGAGCCTGATGGTAGGAAATCTTTTGTTAAGCTAAATTAATGTAGAACTCATTTTGAATGTACCTGAAGATGTATTACAAGATCAATAATTGTGCTCCTATGCTCAAGGAGTTTAATTCTAATTCTCAAATGGACGTCTTACATAATTGAAGATATAACTTCAATATTTGAATCTCTGGTAGTTATTTCTACAGGTAGTTACTGAAGTTAGAAATGACCAGAAATATAAAAAAAACCCAGAAGCCAGTAAGAAACAAAGTAATTAAATATGAATGTACATTGAACGTATTATGGCTCAGAATTATATTTTTAATCTATTGGCCATTGTGACACTTGGATCATGGTGCAAAGAAGTCAAAATCCTATTTTGAAAACATTTGATAGGGAGTCATTTGACAATGTGATAGGGAGTCAAACCAACAGCTGTGCTGTACCTGGTACCCCTCCAAAGATTGTCCCTTGCAAATCTGATGGTCAATGAAGCTTCTATTTTTTAGACCCCCCCAAATCACAGGGAAGAGGTATTCAACAATCAGATTTTTTTTTCTGTTACCTAAAACTAAATATTTCTCCAGTCTTTACAATAAAACAAGAGACATATTATTCATTGCTAAATCACATGTCAACACAAGGCTCCTGAGTATTAAAAAAAGCTATTTTGTATTTGGGTATCATAGATGGCATAATACCCATGTATGAAACAACTTTTTTCGAAATGGAATTGCCACTATCATGCTTAAATGTTAACTCTTTGAATAAATATTAATGGACTTTAAAAAAAATATTAATTCGTTTTATATAAATATTTTTAAAAAAAAATCAACCCATTTATTCATTAATTGCAAGAAGTTATGTCATCTGATTGTAATGCTGTTAACATTATTTTTTTTAAATAACAAATTGAAATAAACTTCCATTGTTAATGGTTGGTAGTGCAGGAGTATATAAAAACAAAAATAATAACCCCACCATTAAAAAATGTAAAATGCCAACAAAATAATAGAAAAACTAACCATTCACAATGATAAGCTGTGAAGAGATGATGTTGTTAGAGGGATAATGTTGGCACAAATGTATTTTATTTCAAGGAGTATTTGGTTGAAGTTGAAGGAAAGGTGGTGACACGGTGTTGTAAGCAGTCAGTGGTAGAGGAAGGTGGGGAAGTGGGGGGGAGGTGGAGTTCCGTCAGGGGCTGTTGTAATTTCTTGCAACACGATGTCATTTGGGTGCTGATTGTTGGAGAGCAGAGTACACTAGAGGAGGTCACCGCTGAAGGTGTGGAGATGTTGACAGGGGTTGCAGAAGCAAGAAGTGTGAGGTTGTGTTGAAGACTCTTGGGAGCACAAGCCCAATTATGATCTTAAATCCATTGATGGATATATGAGGTCTAAGACACTTCAATATGTCTTTTAATTCAAAACCCAATATATGCTGATTTCAACTATAAGTTTTTCTATAATAACAATTTTACTCTAACAACAATTGAATGCAAACATCTTTACAATGTACAAGGCCACTTTTATTTTATTGAAATTCTGAAAATTCACCCAGGAAAAAGTTTTCCTATTGAAATGCTAGCAGTACCAATTTTTTTCTCCAATGTTCAAACTATTTAGACTTTTTAAGAGAGTGATGATGGTTGTAGTTGTCTGTTCCGATGAGATGGTTGGATATTAATTCAGGTGAGGGGAGAGAAGAAGTAGTATCGGTGAGATGGTGGTGTTGGTAGCATTGGAAGTAGTGTAGATAATACATCAACTAAATCCCTGCAAATTGTTTCAACAAAAACAAAACTGAGTTAGAATTATGTCACAATTTTAACACCACACGTCTCACAAAATGGCTATAAAATTAACAAGCTTCTTTACTCTCTCAATAATTGGAAGAATGATAAATAAAGACAAGGAGATCAATATCTAAAATATCAACATCTTCTATGAAAATTGATCTGTTATGTAATATTATTATACTAGATGTAAAATGAAGTGATATCTAAAATAAACAAAAGAAAATCATTTACATTATTGATTAAAATAAATCCCTACTCCTAAGATCAGCTACTGTACAGCTATGAGCAGTATAAGGGAAAATAAATTATAAAGAGAATTTCATGAAACATAAACATAGTACAAGTTTAAAACTTACCTTCTTCTGCCACTTCTGGGTGCTCTGTCAAAGCTCCTTTCTCTCCGTTTACCAGAAGACATTTCTACTCTAACTCGGTTACCACACAATCGTCTGAAAAGTTAAAGAAACACATCATTACTATGAGGAATACAATTGAACCTGGATATCAGTTTTCTTTAACACTTTCACCGCCAACTGTATTTTCGACTATTTTCATTCATAGGCCAGGCGTGATTTTGATGTGGTGATACTTCAAAGTATCACTGGCCTGGGGAAGAGATTTTGACAAAAATTTGACATGTTCTTGGATACTACTAGGCCAGAGCAACACATTCCTCATGTTAAACATATAGAAAGTGTTACAAGTATCACCAGCATCTTATAGAAGACTCTGTGGGTGATACTTTGAAGTATCACCATGTTCATACTAGCGCAGAGCCTGGTGATACTTCCAAGTATCACCTGGCGCTGAAAGTGTTAAAAAGTTTTTTTTTACACTGAATGTGTTAGTTAATGATTAACAGGTAACACAGAGACCTGAGATTATCTCTATTATAAAGAGTTTTCTATCATATCCAGGTTTGACTGTGTGTCAAGTTAAAGACTGGAAAGTCCTTTTAATCCACTAGTCAAGCAGGTCTTATGTATTTCATTGGAAAATATTTACAATAATTCTTGTATTCTACACAAAACAAAGAACAATACTTAAAAAGTAAAAAAAGTATTAGAATAAATATTACTAGATGTACATTAGACTGGTTTTAAAAAATCAAATGAGTTCGGCTTTTGCAGAAATTGAGATAGACAAAATTTCAAGGCAATCAGAGTACGTTAACAGGACCCGCTCTGGCCTCAAAGTTTGGAAATTTGCCAAATTTTCGAGGTTGAGCTGACATTTTCGGCCATAACTCGAGAACGAAAACTCATACGAGCTTTAAAGATATATCAAATGAAAGACCACTTTGTTGGCTTTACTTTGTTGTATAGTACTAGTTCCCGAAATCTTAATGGTTACTGACTAAATTAAGAATATGTAGTCGAAAACGGGCCAGGTACCCAAAGTAGAGCATCTAAGGCATGATAGGATAATGGGTGAAAATACTTATGATTTATAAAACTTATACATATAAATGTTAGAAGATTAGTTTTGAATGATTTTTTGACACATTATGAAGCTATAAATACCCGTTTTTACCTACTTGATAGTTCCTGAGAGGTTAAGGCATGGCCAGAAAAACAAAATAATAATACAAACAAATTACGTCAAAGTTATTCTCATTTTTTTTATTGTAGAACTATAAATATTAAAAATTAAAAGTACAAATAGGTATTATTTCGTCAAAAAAATACAAATTAAGCAGTAAAACTTAACTTAGTTAGTTAGGAGAGGGTTAGAGAGGGAACTTTTTGAAGAATCAGGATAGAGTCTCCTACATTTACTCACAACTTGTGGGACAAACTGTTTCTGACATTCTCTCTAGTTAGTAAGTCGCTGAAGTCACTCCTCAACTTAATGCCTCTCTTGGCTGTGTCGTTTATAACTTTAAGGGAGTGTACAATTTTAAGTCCTTTCTGATACTGAGGGTTACCATGCCAAATTTAGGGGTTTCTGCCTGAGCGTTGTAAAAATTCTGACATTTTTTTCTTACCTCTATGAGATAAAACCAGTCTAATGTACATACTGGAAAAATCGGACTTTGAAAATGGTAAGAGGGTTTCATTGGAAACTCCAAATAATTAATACTGTGATCTGAATTTTTTTGGGATTTTGTAATAGTTTATATAAAATATATTTCATTAAAAACATCTTCTTACTTCAGTGTGCTCAACATGGATGCCACATTTCCTCTTAGTACCACGAAACTCACTCTCTAGAATTGAATTGTGCTGTCACTTACGTGCCATCAAGTCCTCTAACTGAGTCTTCTGCATCTCGAGGATCTTCAAATTCAACAAATGCAAAGCCTGGAGGATTTCTAGCAACCCATATGTTTCTGAGGGGACCATACTTTGTGAATCCATCCTCAATTTCATACTTGGAAGCATTGTTTCCAAGACCACCAATGTAAACTTTGCATTTGATATCCCAATCTCTGTGTGACATCTTGGTGCTGAAATTAATAATATGATTAAACTAAAATAAATTGGTCCAGTAGTGATGGTTAAGAATAAGAGCCACTTAAAAAGATCAAATAAAACTGTCAAGATTAAAAAAAAAAAACCAACCTTTCAAGGTTTCTCAGAGCCTTTGTATGATGAATCAATAGATTTTAAATAATAATTAAATCAAATTTAATTTAACTCTCTGTGTTAAAAACTTGGTGAGCTAAATATCTAGTTTGGATGCTAAGTTTTCTACTGCTTGTACAAAATGTGGTATATTTCAATTTATAATGTTTTCAGGAGACTGATTCAGCAGCATCAAATGTAAATAAAACAACACTTACAATTTCTAATATTAGAAATTTCTTGGAAGTATTACACAAAAGTTGGATTTTTAGAAAAAAATTGTTTTCTCAGAAACTTCAATGTTAATTAATTATTGTCATGTACACAATAGCATATAAAAATGGGAAATTATTAAAAAAATTCAGAAATTAAAATTGTTATTCTGTGTAATCTACATCATGTTTAGTGGGGGTCAGCTACATATTATAATAAAATTCTGAGATCTTTATTTGATATCTGTTACAGTTTAACACTTTCCGTGCCGGTGTTACCGTTTGGTAACACCTGTTCAGAAAAATGGTGTTACCGTTAGGTAACACCAAAGACATCTACTTCTCGACCCCAGTGTTACCTTTTGGTAATACCTTACATGGAATAGTGTTTCAAATGGTAACACCGGCACAGAATAAGAAAAACTTCAAAAAATTTCAAGCCTGTGCCGGTGTTACCATTTGGTAACACCAGCCAAATATTGCTACGGCACTGGGCAATAATTTCAAAATGAGTCTCCGGCACGGAAAGTGTTAAGATATTTCACAATCAAGGTTCAAGATTGAACAAAAAAACTAATAGAAAATCTTTTTGTTGTGATTTTTTTCCATTCTATTTTGAACACTTGAATCAGTCTCTTGAGCATATCAGTAGGTGAAATACTGTGTTTACTACTTGCATAAAGTCTATGACATATGGCAATGCCTCCAGTGTGGAGTAGGGTTAGGAAAATGAAATATAGGACCATGCCTCCTTGTGCAAATAGTAAACAGCCATGAAATATACTTCATCTGAGCCAAATGTTGCAGTAATGCCATGTAAAGTTGACATTTACACATGGGAAGTATTCAAATTCAGATGGCTGAATCTATAGAGTATTTCTTTCATTTTCCCTTACATTGAAATAGGTGTTAAAACAGTCTAATGAAACAATATTAGGATTTTAAGCAATTTCAATAGTTAAAAACATTTTGGTTTTTCATGGCTAAATCAATTTCCTTCATTAACTTAGTCAGTCCAGGTAGCTCAGTTTTCAAGGAAACAGTTTGGTGATACAGAGGTTGTGGGTTCAAAACCTTACTGGGTCATGATAAGTTATCTACCCATTTGGGATTTTGTCTAGAAAATAATGCCTTGGCTTACTGCTGGAATAATGGACTCATTTTTCCTAACCAGGTAGTATAATTATGGCAATATGATTTATGATACTAAGCATTCTACGAAAGTTACACAAAAAGAAAATCAGTCCAGAAATGACTATGTTGTGTTTCGATGGACCCTTCTAAAGTAACTACCTAGTGTAGCATTTCACAGGAATATTCTAGAGCTAGAATGATACTACACGCTACCTGTATTTTGTGGATGCACCTTCCTACTTGGACTTGGCGGTCCTATAGTATCTAGACTTCAGAGCAAAATCCTGTCAGGAATTGAAGAAACTTGAGAAGATGATTTTGTAAAACTTACCTTTTTAGCTAACAGTAGGTAGTTATTGAAGCGAACGTGACTCGGCCCGTTAGTACAATAAGGAATAAGAGAACGCAATAAAAGGATTTTCAGGTGTAGTGTAGAGGAAGTTAATCGTAGAAGAGAATTTTATTACCTTGAATTTCTTTGATAATTTCTGGAATATGCAATTTGATCTATTTAATGTTCCTGAAAAAGCTATGTAAAGAAATGAAAATGAAGATTTCTGATTCACAGTTTCAGGAACAAGCCCAAGGAACGAAACAAAACTCTCAAAATGGCCGAAGAATTTCAAATTTTTAAAACTTCCCCAGTTTATTACGTTTTAAAAATTGAATCAGCTGATTGATTCATGTCCATTTCCACCACGGTTGCCAAGCATTGAAAATCAATACCATCCAGGAACAGATTCATTCATAGCCGGGTCAAGATATCCCTGCTAGGTCCAAGCTCATGTAGATGTAAGGTCATGATTGTGATCAAATTGGAGCTCTGTGATTGGTGGAATTCGCTCACGTGGGTTAAGGCTGTTATGCCGAGACGATTTTGTAATCCCTATAGGATTCACTGTAGGGTGGTCCCGAGATTGCTATAGGGAATACTTCGACCTTGAGAAAGTCACTGTGGCAGAGCGAGTTAGCGCGCTAGGCATTGCACACATGGTGACCTGGGTTCGATTCCCAGCGGGGAGGATTTTTTCTGCTCTGTACTTGGATGTTCGGGGTCCACTCATACCTCGTGAGGAAAAATGAGTAGTTACTTGTATGAGTAACGACCAGTGGCGGCATTACCAGAGTAAAAAGAAATTAATGTAGTAGAATAATTCGAAATGTAAAGGAGGCTCTTAGTAATGCTGCGCTACCCACAAAAATTGTGAAGAGGCCTTGTGCTTCACCACAAAGAAATTCGTACATACATACATACTTCGACCTTGAGAATTATTTATTAAAGAAACATCTGAATGAACATGCGCACAGACGCTTTAAATAAACGCCTTCGAATAACAAAATCAGCAGAAGGGACCATAGATTTGAAGGGACAAATGACCCAGGTATCCCTACAGTGAGGACTCTGCATACAACCCCAAATCTACATGAGCCGGGTAGGCACATCTCCACCCAGCTATCAATCTTTTCTACATAAATCTGTTATGTGGTGTTTGCGACGTTGCGGGTTGATCTTTTTCTTAATGTAGGTGAAAATTTCACCTACAGTAAGCACTATGAACTACTACTCATCCTGCATAACATAATTTTATGGGATACCTTAGTAAATTTGTGCTTCTTTTTTTCATTTGGGTTTAACGTCGCTTTCAACTGCATGGTCATATTAATTTATAGGTTTTATCACGACAGCGGTGTTACCCTCCATTCTCAGGAAACTCTCAAACCTGATACGCACATGAACTTCACCCAGCCTGGGTTGAGCCGGATCACGAAAACCTCCCTGGGCGTTGTTTAACTTCGGTGATCCCACTAGAACCGGTGCATTCAACTCACGATCGACGGTTTTGAATATTTTTATTGGTGGTCATATTAATCACAAGGCGAATTTTGCCCACCACACTCTGGGCAAATAACCCAGCATCCGGCAAGTCAAATTAACTCTACCCAGCCTGAGTGGGGCCAGGACTAGCCAGCAGAACGTGGATTTCCATGTTGGCCATGGATCGGTTTGGAACCAGAATAGTCATTCATTAGTCTAATCCACAATCCATGTCCTCACCACGCTGCAAGTTGCTTAACTTCAGTGATCGTATGAGAACTGGAGTGTTCAAATTCAACATTTTCATGAGAATTTGTAGGTTTAGGGATTTTACCCTCCACATAGTCCACGTGCTGGAAACCCATAAACGAGCTTCCCACATTAACCTCACCCAGCCTGTCTGGGGCCGACAATAGCCAGCATCGCGAGGGGTCTAATTGAAATGGGCACTCATCCAAGTCCTAACCTCGTTCGACGTTGCTGAACCTCAGTGTCAGAATGAGAATATTATTGGTATATTCAACGTGCTATTAACACTAGCTGATTTAAATTTTTACAGTCGAAAATGGTTAGTATTTCGAGGGACTTGAAAAGATCCATGGTCTTTTAGAATTACATTTTTCTTCTGATAATTTCTACTCAGGTACATTAGATATTATACCTACATATCTATAAATTGTAGGTACATAAATATTAGACCGATAATGAAACTGAAAGACTAGTAGGTACCTTGCAAATATTATGTAGGTAGGCTGAAATAAAATAGGAGCTATAAATATTAAATACGCCAGGGTACCTTTTTAAAAACAATAATTATTTTTGGTATTGGTATAAGTGGGGCTGTAGGCAAAGCTCTTTGTCACTCCGACCTTAGACAGATCTTTCGTGACATGCCCTGTAACACTAAAAGATATCAAAGCTATTAATGTAGCTTAAGATTCTTTTAGGACTAATTTCGGTAATTTCTTTAGGTGTTACAATCGGCCTTGAAAAGTGTTTCAGTCGAGCTTGAGAGGCTCCACATTCAAAGATAATGTGTTTTGATGTCTCTGGGACCTCTTAACAGAGGCTGAATTTTTGGTCTTGAGCAATGTCCATTTGTTTAGAGTTTAGACGGTAGTTGAGGCTACCTGTTAAAAAGCCAGTAAGGATTCTTTTTGCTCAGACAGAGCAATTCTTTTGCTCTTTTGGGCGAATGAGTTTTGAACATTTTCGCCTGCCTGTGGCCGGGACTCATTTGGGAAGTTCTTCAGAATTACTCCCATTTTCAAAGACTTCAGGTCGTTTATAAAACTTTGAGAAGCAGTTTGGGTTTCAAATGCCACCTCTGAACCATCTCTACAACAGAGTTAAGTTGAGGTTTTTGGGATCTTCTGCCTCTTCTGCTCCATTAGTGGTTTCTTCTGAACGTGGCCTCTTTTTGGTGCTGAAAAGTGGCTCTACAGCTTTTGTCCGGCCTCTTGTGGTTTAAGGCATTGTTTGAGCAGCCATTCGAACCACTTTCCAGCAGTTTCTGTCGATACAGAACCACTTTCTGTCGATACAGAACCACTTTCTGTCGATACAGAACCACTTTCTGTCGATACAGAACCACTTTCTGTCGATACAGAAAAAGAAATGAGCATTCAATGAGCCAACAGCATCGGAGGACTATCAGAGTATAATTAGACAACACGAACCCCCAAAATAATTGGAAATACCACTTATTTTCGAAAAGATTTCGAGTTAACGGCACCCAACTTCTTTATTCCAAGAGATTGTATGAGTTCTGCTCCTCAAGCCCCATTTCCAGAGATTCCAGGACTTTCAAGCCTCATAGGTCCCATTTCCCGGTCGAAAGTCTAGTTTAGGCGTTGCTTGCTTCACAGGTTCTGCCTCAGAAATAGTGAAGAGACACACATAAGTACACAAGGTCATGGAGAATAGACCGAACAGGATGAGGAACAAACATTTCACGCGGATCCAAGAAGTGAGACGATTCTCCTTGTGACACACGCTCAGTTCCATGATGGCGGGGAATGTGATGCCCACCGTGGGTAACGTGAAGGCACCCACTGTGGAGATCAGGAGGTCCAAAATGGGAATCAAGGAGGCTATGAGCACTGTAAGAGAGAATAAGCGATTCTGTTATATGGTGCTGCAGCATTTCAATATGCCTTACTGTGATCACACTTCAGGCCAACATACTTCGTATGCCTTGCATGAGTCATAGGTTGATAGATACAATAATTGAAAAATATAATCTTTGTATTTTTGCTATCACCATAAATCAGTTTTAAGATTTTTTTACTCAACATTTACAGGATGTACATAAAATGAAAATACTAACCTGGGAACACCACCAAAGCAGTCCTCAGCAGAGTATTGTACACCCACTTTCGAGACTTCTCACCGATATGAATCCTGACGTAGTTCCGCCACAGGATATCAATGGGCATGAAACATTGCAGAGGATAAGTGAACAGGATGACGAAGGCAAACGCCAGCTTGACTAGCATTGGAAATCTGTAAAAATAAGTGAGAAAATACATTAGATAGATTAGTGATATTTTTGCTGTTTTATTTACTGGAAAATGTTGAATTTACTGCTGAGGCATAGTACTGGAGTAAGGGGAAATAATAGACAAAATCAAGATTCGAGTCAGAAATTAAATTTCTCCATTTAAACAATATGCAAAATCTAGACTTTAGTCATTAGAGTTACATATAACAAAAATGTCTTTTAATGTAGCCTTTAGTCATATTTCCATGATACTACACTGTGAAATTGCCCTATCTCAAAATTTTATTACTTCTGGCCTTTTTATTTAAATTTACCTAGTACACTGTGACTTTCAGCCTAAAAATATCTAAGTAGTTGTTTAGGTATCTTTTAATTATAGGTAAGTGCAAGATATTATGCGCATCATAAAAGCCATTTCCAAACATTGTTATACCTACTATGAATATATTCAACACAAAGAGAAGATCTCATATGACATGAACCTGAGTTCTCAAAAACCTAAAATCAACCATTATTCTCCCGTATTCACTCGCAAATATTACGTCACAATCCAATCCAAGTTATCTAACAACTTACATCGAATCCTGGGGTAAGTTTAACGTGACGCTTCCCTGAGTGTCTTCCCATACTTCAAATAGCCCACCAGTCCAGTGAAGGCATACACGCAGGTGATGAACAGCATGCCAATGTTGAACACGCCGCACGACTTTCTGTAGTCCGCTGGCTTCTTCATGTTATTCTCTAGGGACACGATCTGGGAAGATACAATTAAAATAAAACAAAATACATTTAAACTCTGTTTCGTGTTAATATAGGCCGGTTGACTGGCGCTACTTGACGAGCGCTCGCCCCCGGCGAGCTTGATTAGTTTCTCATGAATGTGACCGACCTCAGTAGCTTGATCGATAAGGCGGCGGACTTGTAACCTGGAGGTTGGTGGTTCAAGTCCCGGTTTCAGCGTAGGTATATTGAGTAGTTGTGATATCACGAAAAAGATTAACACAAATATGATAACTTTTAATCTTTCTATGAAGCTTTATTGTATGATCCTTCGACTATTTATAGGCCGGTATTTCTGATCAAAGAAAGGTCAAAATCTTCTTCCGGATTTCTATTTCTTCAATATACACATGTAAAAAACAAATTTAGGAAGCTTTATAATTATGAACCTTCGAGGATCTAATCGACGGCATTTCTTAATTCAATTAAGTTCAAAGTCTTCTTCAGAATTTCCATTTTTTCTATAAATATCTATAGATAAAATTCATCAAAAATAATTTAAATGAAGCGGAGATTTTTTTTCCATCCTTTCACAAGACTCACCACTCCAATAGATTGCACAGCTGTCATGACTGTTCCGAAGAACAAAGCGAACCCCTGGTATGGGTTATCGGGGATTATCGCCACGTCTGATCCTTGGAAGACACCCCCCTCGAAGATGTAGTAGAAGACCACGCCCATTCCTCCGACCACCAGGAAGTCACCTGCGGTGGACAGTGGGGAGAGGTGGTGCAGGTTGCGGAGTTGATTGAGAGGGAGGACTATAGCTCCGGTGATGATGAACCAGGTGCGTAGACTTAGCACCATCCAGTACTCGTCCGAAATCTGAAGGGACAAACCAGTGGTTTGTGAGGAGAAAATATTGTTGTTCACACTAGCATACAATACACTTACAGGCACAATTATCCACAGTGAATCCACACACTTGCCGTTTTCCAAAGATTTCATGTTTTCTATGGACTAGGGCGGAATTAATAGACGTTTTGTAATACCTCGTGGCGGTTAAGTCTGGATTGCGTACTGTGTAAGATAGAAAAATCGACACTACCAACGACTTAAAGTTATTGATGTTGTCTATTAATCGGCCCAAATTTGATACAACTTTTTATTGTATTACAGATTTTGTAGAACATTTTTCATTTGGATATGAAAACATCAGTGACTTCAATCTTCAACAATAATTGGCATCACCTAACACTAAAGTTTAAAATTATACCGTGCTCAGAGTTATAGAGTTAAATAAATCAGTATTACTAATTTCCATTTGTAAGTGTATGTCTTTAGTTCTTTTATGTATGACTGTATGCGCTTATAGAGCTCCTATCGTTCGGAGTTTTCAATTAAGCTAGAAACACCACTTTTACACACACAAAGAATTATCCACTTTGGAGTTCTCAAAACTGAAGTCTACCTAAAATAATAGGTACGCACCTGTTTCAAATTATTGGAAATGAAGAGACATAAATGCAGCAGACACCGATTTGAACAAGCACAGAACAGGTCCACCAAATATCTGAAAACAGAATGAACATCATAATAATCTTTCTGTTTTTAAGTGTGTTTGTAAGATAATTCGAATGATTGCCATACCCTCAATTTGATAAGTAAGAAGTAAGATCATATTTGTGTTAATCACTTTTGTGATATCACAACTACTCGAACTCGCTTTGAACCACCGACCTTCAGGTTACAAGTCCGCCGCCTTATCGATCAAGCTACTGAGGTCGGTCAATTTGATAAGTAAACTCTTTAACTTTCAATTAGAATTTATTTCACTCAATATTTTGGATCCAAGCCTACCCACTTTCCCCTTGAAACTTGCGTATTGTGTCTTGGTGGTATTTTGGTACAAGCATAAAAAATGTGCCATTTTATAGTTAATACTAAAAAATTACTTGTTAAGTATGTATTAATGTATATTTTTGTAAATTGATCCAGTTTATATAACTTATCTTTGGTTCTGCCTAGCCATTATCCATTTATGAATGTGTTTTATGTATATCAAGATTTATTGTTAGGTACCTATCTTATCAGAGCTATCATTATTGGTGATTGACATACTATACATCTTATACCTGTACCTGACCAGCGACGGGTAACATAACTTAAGTGCAAAAGGTTTAAATAGAACTAATTAAGTACCTATCGTCTAACTATTTTAGACATAAACAGACATTTTAAGTCAGTTAATTCCGTCTATGGACTAATTGGTGACAAGGTATTGGTCTACTCTTTCTTTACAGAGCAGCTTTTAGAGTCTTTCTTACGGAGCAGTTTCGAGAGCCACCGCAGGGACTTTGGTCCTCCTTGTACCGCATGTCTCATGGCGTCAGCATAATCTATGAGGGGGACGCCCAGCTGTCTGCTCACATGATGCTGCATTCTCAGCTGAAATGGGGAGTTAAAAGGACTTATTTGTAAAAGCTCATACAACATAGAATTTTTTTGAGGGACGGTTCAGAGGGACCCGTGTGGTACTTCTCGCCCATCAGAGGGGAAGCATACAACGGATAGGCAGACTACAGCAGACCACAAACGTCTATAGTAGCTTCTGTTTCTTGACTACGAAATAAAAAAGGCTGTGAAACACTCCAACTGAAAAAAGAAAGAAAAACGCGTGCTTTTGGAATGAGAATGGAACGATTCTCTACTTCCGCTCACTCCTCAAGTAATACGCACACCTCTGAAATCGAATTACCCCCGTAAAAACATAACATGGAGGACACATCACCAAGCTGTCACTTGAACTTACCAATTGATGCATGCCATAGGAGGCTATGAAAGAGATGAAGGCACAACCTATGAGACCGTTCAGAATTCCAGCGTTCTTGAAAGCGTTAGGCATGGCCAACATTCCTGTACCCAAGCTGCCTTTCATCAGATGAATCAGGGTCTCCATATTCCTGGCATAGTAAATAAATAATAATAATGATATTAGTAGTAACTACCTATGTAGGTATTTGAGATTTATGAGAATATCTTTTATAATAATTTTCAATGTGACACAAAAAAGCACTGAGTGGATTCCTAAGCTTTTCTTGAATCTTAGAGTAGTTTTTAGCTCAGAACGTTTCAAAAGCACAGGTTAATGCTAAAATATTCTACTAAAGGGCTGGCAATGGTCATGTCTGATTCTGTCATGTGGACGCAATACTGTAGACTGTAGGTATTACTTTGAGTTTAGGTAATCAAGTGAGATTCTTGTGATTTTATGAAATCGACCCTTATTTTGCTCAAGCTTAGTAAATATTTTGGCTGAATTTCTTTAATCTCCCATCCCTGAGGAAGACCACACTACTCACGAGGTTGCTCCCTTGACAACATCCGCCCTGTTGTCATAAGGCTCATAGTCCTTCGGTATTGACCCGGGGGCGCTGCCATCAAGGTTCCTATCCTCCATTTGCCGGGCATATATTGAGGTTGACGCGAGGGGACCACAGTGCCATTGCATCCGTTCCTTTGGGTTCGATTCCTCCGTTGGTCACCGAATCTCCTTGGCATGTGTGCAAGTTGATGGTGACGTCTTTATGGCCATTGTTATTGATTTCATGCATCTGTAATTTCGAACCACGTAAAATTGAAATAAATTTCATCATCTTACGAATAATAATTATGTTCTGATCATTAGTCATTATGCTATGTAATTTTATTAGAAATATTCCTTCTTAAAAACAATTTTCGCGAAACAATTCTTCAACAAGTGAAACCTATTATAGGTTGTACGTATATTGTACCATGAACTAGATTTTACAAGTCGAAAATATATATCAATTTCGAGGTTTATTAAAAAAAAAACTTTCAATTAAGACAAATACCTATCTATGTACATATGTACAATTGTACACCTTTACGGAGTAGGTAGTTAATAAATTAGAACCGTCATATTAAGATGTGTGGTTATAAAATATTTTTGTATACCTACATAAGTATTGATACAGTGATATTGAGATACTTTCATACAACTGTACATTTGTTTATAAACAATTTTTTGTTTGGTACTTATCACAGGGAGTAGGTACCTACATATGAAAATGTACAAGCAGGCAAACGTTAATACTATGCATAATACTTACTTTCTCTTAAGGCACCAACTTATAAAATTTAGATACATAACATAATATCTATCAAGTGAAAATATTGATGCTTAGGAAACACAAAAATCCAAGTTCAAAAATCACAGTAGAAATTCAATTTTTGTTTTTACGGTCTATTATGTATTTAACAATCTTTCCATTATCTTAGATAGCACAGACAACCACAAAATATGGCATTTATTTTTCCAAAATATCGCGACTCAGTCCGGTTCCGTTAAAAGGCTTCTCCTATGAAGGACAGATGTAATATTACGTATCAAATAGAGCTATTGCGTTTGAAGATAATTTATTCATTATTTTGGAAACAATTTTCCGCTTAGATTGTTGTTCCGTGTGAGTTACTTTTACTAGTTCAAGTTCGCGACTATTCCGGTACTGACTAACGGTCGACAGTTACAATATCAGTTGACAGATTCATAGCTAATTTGAAATGATGGACGATTCCGAGAAGGTGAGAGACAGATAACGAAATGGACTGATGCAAAGTTGGATTAAGCCAAAACCAGGTTTTGAACAAGAGTCCCTTATTTGGATGGTAACCTTCTGTTTGTATCTTCTTGATATTGAAGCTGATTACAGTGATTACTTCTCTACTACCGATGAGATTAAGTACGGTATGATTGAATTGATCTACATAATTTAAATTGCATTGTATTGCTCATAGAAGGGTAATGATGTCAATTGCCAAAACACAATAAAGTCTGAAGGACATTCTTTTATTAAAAAATGAATAGCGAGGTACCTATGTATAAATTAACTGTAGTTTCTTAGAATTGTATGACATTATCAGATGAAAATATGGAAACTACGATTAAATCATCTAGAATACATAGGTATTCAGATTTATCAAAACATGTAGGTATGGCTGGATTAGTTCATACCTATATTTTCATTTTTTTTGTCTATAGTCGTTACAAATAGGTCATTAGATAATGTACTTACTTGTCCTAATTAATGAAAAATAGGTTAAATGCTATCCGCGACTGCCCTTCTGTTGGTTCCAATGATTTTTTAAACTATGGACAAAAAAAGATTTCCGAAAACAGCCCCATTTTTTAATTAACAAAATCAGTGTCTGAAAGGTTTGCATTATTAGTTTATTTACTTTTAAAGTCCAGCTGTAGTCAGGTAAGATTTGACATGATAGCCATCCATCCAGAATGATTGGACACGTCAAAACTATTTTCTGATTAACCGGGGAAACTAATGAGGTTATAGATTGTGCTTGTTTAAGAAATAGCTTAGATTGTTCTACTCACAGAATGATTTTAAGTCACACGCAAATATGTGGGTAATTAAGAGTTTCAAGCTAATCTTCTCCATTTTTATCTAGTTTAACATTAGAGGAAGAGAATCAACAACATTGCCTTACACGAGACAAATCACAAGATACTAGGTATTGTATTTTACTGCATCGCAGATTTATAAGGTTCGATCTTAAATCAAATGCATCCGTCGGTTTTGCAACGCCAAGAAAACATTAATAGGTACCTACGACTCCAGGAGAGTTATACTTATAATTAGGTATATCTATCTGTTTTCCGCAATAACTGATTCTGAAATATTTCATTTTAGAGAACTGTAATATTAGTTCCCCTCCTCATTAGGACACATCCTGATTAACCAAATTTTGGAGCCCAGTTGGGTGGAAATAGAAAGTGTTACTTTTATTGAAGTGTATATCTCGAAAACAGTTGGAAATTTTTCAAGTTACCATTGGTAATAAAAATTATACCAATAAAATTTTAATGACTTTAATTTTATTGTTAATGTTTTAAAAAATGTATCCTCCGCGAGATATAGGTAAGGGGAAATCCGAAAATGTGGCAATTTTCACCTCCTTTCAACCTGTTTTTGTCAACCTTTTCCTCCCATCCTATATGTCAGGAATTTTACTATTTCGGATCCTACCCTACAATGGGAGACTAATGATGATACCCGATATACTTATATCAATGAAGAAAAGAGGCGAATTCATCTTCCAATAGTAGCCTACTTCAAGGAAAATACAATACTAATAAATGGAAAGTACTTGGTCTGTTTGTGGTTTGGAGTCAGAGGAACTGCAGCTCTCCTTCCTTTCCTGTGTAACTTTTTCAATGAACACAACATCAAAAAGAAAACCCTGAAAAAAATGTGCCAAAATATATTGAAAGATACTGTTCATATAATTAACAATGAAAGAAATGTGCCAAACTATATTGAAAGATACTGTTCATATAATTAACCAAAATCTGTATACCTAAAGACAAGAAAAGACAGAAAGGGGGAAAAAACAACAAATAATGTAGATGAAAATGACTTTTAGTTTGATTTTATGCTGTGTCATATTGGCAACTCGCATTAAATTTGTGAGCTGTTAGATAGTAAATTTTATTGATTGTTTCTCTCTACTCTCTTTTTTTCCTCCTTCTTCCCAAGTATCCGAAGGAATTAACTGCTTCGCCTCTGACACTCTTAATTGGCACTCATTCCGGCCTATATGTATAGCGACCAAGCCAATATGACATAATATAATTATGTAAGAAAAATACGCGTAGATCATTAAATTGAGAGAAAGAGTGTAATTGAGAGGAAGGTAAATAGAAGACTATCTTTGTACAAGTAGCTGCTTTTTCAATTGAAATGAGCATTCGTTTTGTTTAAAGAGGTGCAAACTATACTGTAAAATAAAAGTTGAGTCTTTTTTTTTTTTTTTTTTTTTTTTTTTTAGTGGGGTTTAACGTCGCTTTCAACTGCCATGGTCATATCACGACGGGGGTTTTACCCTCCATTCGCAGGAAACTCACAAACCTGCTACTCACATTGACCTCACCCAGCCTGAGTGGGGCCGGGAAAAGCCAGCGTCACGAGAATTAGAATTTGAATGGTCACCCATCCAAGTCTTAACCTCGCTGGATGTCGCTTAACTTCGGTGTTCTGAAGGGAACCGGTGTATTCAACATGCCATCGACGCTGGCAAAGTTGAGTCTAAAAACATTCAAAAAGTGTATGCTCATTTCACAAAAAGCTGTAAAAATTAATAGGAATTGTAGTCCAAGACTGTGGCAATTATTTATACACATAATTTTACGTACTTTTTTTTGGGGGAAAATATTGTTGTTTCATGATTTTAATTAGAGCCCCTCAAATGAAACCCCTCTGAAAAACCCCCAATTTTCAGGATTTTTTTTGTTTGAAGCCCCGGAGCCGATGTACATTATTTACGTACCATAATGTCTTATCATTTTGACGATGCTAGGCTGATTCGGCTGATATTTAAACAAGATCTTTTGGATTTATCGGCACGAGGCGTTGATTGCTGTAGGTATTGAGATTTTTATGACCCTTAATGCAGCGTGGAGGCATAGGTAATCTCATCAGCTTTGTAGTATCTCACAAAATGTCACGTGTGGAGAGATTCGAGATAGTAAACAAGTTTAGTATATCTACATATGTCAAAACCATCAATAAACTAGATAGCTATAATTTGTTTCTTTGGGAATGATGTTATTTCCAATTACATATTAGTTTAGGTTAAGATATTCCGCGGCGCGCGGTGGGTGGTTACGCCCACAATTTGCTATGAAAACTACCCAGCTCTGTCCTACTGTGCCAAAATAACAGCAATACATAGTTCAACTGCAATACAGCGCGGGAATATGGCTAATGTGCTCAGCACACTTCCAGATTGTGTTATGAGCAGGTAATTTCTTGACTCAGAGATTAAGTATTGGCATGATACGAGGGAATATTGCATTTGTGCTTGACACACTACCTACGAAAGTTTTTAACATTATTTGAATGAAAATAAGAGTTTCCTTCTCATTAATGTTTAGATCCAAATATCAACCATGCTAGTGTTGGCTTCAATGTTTCGAAGATACCTAGTATGGTGAATTCAACTCGCTCATCTTCCTATTCTTTCCTATCAAGTGTTTATTGGCATTTGACTTTTATAGATATCACAATGGTGCTTAAAATACACAAGAGTCCCACCTAAGATATTGTACATACATACGTAGGTATACATTTTGCTAGAAAGTCTAGAAACAATTATATTATAGTTTTAAAGATCAAGATGGTTGGCATATTATTACCCAGCCCACAATTGCTTTGTCTACGTTTAGTCAACTAAGAAGGCATTTATATTATTCTTTTGTCAAAGGATCGAACTCATCACCAACCTAAAACAGCTTAGCCAAATGAAAGCTTAACCTAGATTGAATTAGTTTTTCATTTCATTGCATTCAAATTCTCAAAATTATTTTGCACTTCAAGAGTTCTTGCAAAGTTCAAATCATATAATATTGTTTCTAAATTTGCAAGTACATGAAAGCATCTGCCATTGTACTGATAATTCACATTGAACGGCTTGTATGTTATTTTGATCATCTTGCATTATTTGATAAGTTGACAGCTGCAAGAATGACCTCCCTGTTATTCGTTAGTACCTACAACTCATCTTTTTGTGGAATGACATTTCCATTTATTTTGGCAGTAACGAAATCAATGCTCTTTAGAAAATTCTTATCATGTTGGAATGGTTCAATTAGCATTATTATTTAGCTGATAAAGATGATTGTTTTGGAGACATTTCATTTCTTGAAAACAAAGAGGTTCATTAACTAGCAAGGAGCCGCCAGTGCTCTTTAGATAGACATACAAAAACATAAAGAGTTAAGAGTGCTCATAATGTGCTGCACATGAATGTACCACGTTTTTTTTCCGGGAACCTTCACGGTGTTGTGTACGAAATTCCATTATCTCACGTTTCACGGCAATGAGCACACTCAAGAAAGACGAGTTAATACATGAAATGTATACCTACATTGTTCGAAAAAATTGAATTATCGATTGTTTAGAATTTAAACGCAAAACTACTCAAATCCAAATCCTCGACTATTTTCGATCCATCTGAGGCGGAATGAGATTAATCTGGTCAGCCAGGTTGTGAATTTCCAGCGAATGGTTGTTGAAATTCATAATCTGCATGACCTCCAATTTTAAATAGATGAGCTTTAAAGGAAATTTGCTACGTCTGGCTGCATATTAACGATACATTTCTAATTTTAGAAATCGGAAGTATTGTGTTGGTTCTTGTAAAAAATAATATTTTTTTGTTCCGATTTAATTTTTTTCATATTAAATTTCTCGACGTTTCATAACCTCCTGAAGAAATTTGTTTTGACCGTTACATACATTTTTTTATTTATTTTTTATTGAATAATTTATACTTGAGCCTTGATATTTAAGAAACCGCGAAAATTTGGACCGAAAAGTACAAAAAAAGGTCTACGACTTGCCGATACAGATTTTTTTATTGCCCTAGAATGTAGGAAAAATGGTAATCTACAAAAGAAACAAATTTGGAGAGAATCAAATTAGAACTTTTGGAGATACAAGTGATTTAGAGTAAAATGTCAAAATTGCCAAGTGTACAGAATGTGAAACCATCACGAGGAAGTATTGTGCCCACAAAAGTACACTGCCATAATTGGCAGTGTATTTCTGTAACAATTGCTGCTACAGTAATGAGTATCAGTTTTGCTGTTGAGAGATTTACTTCCCACTAACCAAAATAAGCGGTTTTAACTAGAAATATGACCATTGACCACGATAACCCACATCAACCTCACACATGCAGGCTGGGTGCGGCAAGGAATAGCCAGTATGAAGAGTGTTATAAAAATTCTCTGACATGCTGAACTTAGAAATAAAGAAAACACACTTACCATAACCATGATTGCATTACAAGGCTGAATCAAATTTATTCGTGGTGCTCATTTAAGAAAATTAATAAATAAAAAAAATTTCAACAGTAGAATTGGTGACATATTTTCCGAGAGTCACAAGACAAAATGTGTACTGTCGACAGCGATCAACTGATTAAAAAGGTAGAATGGAACAGTAGAAAATTTCAAAAATTAAAAAAAAAAAAAAAAATTATCAGTAACTAAACCCTTTGAGAAAATGTGACTAATGATTGCTTCTATTTGAATTGATAACCATTACCCCGGACAATTATCAGAGATGAGAAATGACAGTTATGTTTGACACTTGTTTATCTCCTCAATACATTTGTGACTCAGTTAAGCATTTTTACTTAATTACCTACTGCATAAATATTTACTCTTTGATGATAAGAGACGACCTTTTTCTCCACACAAGCACATTTTCTCATTTGACTTCGGCAATACTTCCGAGAATATCTTATATTAAATTAGGAAGTATTTTTTTCTTCAATTCTCTCCAGTCTTTTGGTCCTGCATGGTATACTCGAAAATCTCAACATATCGAACCCATGTACAATGACAGAAGTCAGACACTAACTTTGATGTAGATACTGGTTAAGTGGCAGGAGCATCCCTCCATTTACCACACAAAATTGTAGAACACACTCTTTAGTGGACTCTAATGAAAAATCACAGCAAGGTCAAACTGTACTGTCTTCTTGGTATTCCAAATTATGTTTTCAAGCAAGGTAGTATAGGAAGATTTAGAATTTTAGAGCCAAATCCGTAATTTCCACTTGAATCTGAGATTCCATGTGGCTCAAACTGTTAACGACTAGTGAAATTAATCCACCTTTCACATTTTTTACAGTATTTAACTACCTAGGTTTAGGATTTGCTCGCTTCTCATCTGCATTGGAAATGGAGAACAAACACATGTAGGTGCAGAGAATCATTGAGAATATACCAAAGAGGATGAGTAACAAACATTTCACGCGGATCCAGGATGTGAGGCGATGCTCCTTGTGACACACACTCAGTTCCATGATGGCAGGGAATGTTATGCCCACCGTGGGTAACGTGAAGGCACCCACCAACGACATTAAAAGATCCAGAAACGGGATCAATAAGGCAAATAGAACTGAAAGTGAGAAGAAAAATTAAATCATAGTAAGAAAGAAGTAGGTATTGTATCGGAGTAAGACAGATCCATTATTAATTGTCAAAATTATAATAATTATTATTGTTTCAGGAAAAAAAATTAAAAAGATTAAATACACAAAACTGTTAGCGTAATGGGACTTCTTGTCTCAAGCCGACAGTCTAAATGAAGCACTACTATACTATACTACTATACATCTGAGTTGGTTGAATCAAGTTATAACTTATTGGAGGACATGACAAGTACTTACAAATTTTTCTAAATAATAATTTAGCTTGACCAATTTAATGATTACACCCCTAATATTCTTTTTTTATAATCTCCTCTTTTACCCTTTTCCTAATTTTAATATATAAATGTCAAAGTCACTGACTGACTGATCATCGCTCTACAGCCCAAACCGTAAGTCCTAGGAAGCTGAAATTTGGTAGGTAGCTTTGTCTTATAGTCTAGATGTGCAATAAGACGGGATTTTTCGAAATTCCCACTACAACACCTGCCATTGCCGAAAAAAGATTTTTTGCTTTCACCGCTATTTCTCCGCACGGCCATGCCTCGGCCCGCAAAGTGGGCGACAGCCAGCTAGTCCTGTAATAAAGAGTGATGTAAGCACCCAAAACGTTTGATGGTAAGTTTTAAGTACCAAAACGCGCTTTAAAATTAGAAGTTGATTTTGTGAAATTTGATCAGTCATCTGTTGGTCGGTCTATTCTGTCAAATCTGATCTAAACACTATTGTTTATTTGGAATTTTTCATCAGAAGATCTTACCTGAGAATAACACTAGAACAGTCCTCAACAGAGTATTGTACACCCACTTTTGAGACTTCTCACCGATATGAATCCTGACGTAGTTCCGCCACAGGATATCAATGGGCATAAAACATTGCAGAGGATAAGTGAACAGGATGACGAAGGCAAACGCCAGCTTGACTAGCATTGGAAATCTGGAGATGAAAGGTATATAATATGGGATAATCTAGTATTAGAATGGAACCAATCAACATAGGTATTTCTACATTAATGTTCCCTCATCATTACTTTTATTCGGTCTTAGGAGTTGAAAGGTCATAAATTGTACCACTTTGGATGTATTAATCTATATCATGCAGAATTTCATTTGAAAGAAAATCTTTTTTATTTTGTGGATGATTGTAAGAGCTGACGAAATATAAGGACCTCTTTGTTGAAAGACAAGGTGGAAGACAAATGCGTAGAACATACTGAAGAGGAGCTTACACGGAGTCCTGTGGTAGATTGAGAGTAACACTGCCAAGGGTATCTGCCCCATACTTCAAGTAGCCAACCAGCCCTGTGAAGCCATACACGCAGGCGATGAACGTTATTCCTACGTTGAAGACACCGAATGGCTTTCTGTAGTCTGCTGGCGTCTTCATGTTATTCTCTAGGGATACGATCTGGTAACAAAAATTCAAGTATCTAAGTAACCATTTGGTATTAACTTGATACTGAAAAGAGGCATAAAAAGAGATATTTTTAAATATTATATTGTAGTTGTAGTGATTCTATACTGATGAGACATATAAGAACGATATAATGACTGTCTTATATCTGCTGTCAAAATATTTCTATTTTTTTTTTCAGATCTGCTAAAAAAAATGAAAATACCTACCACTCCAATGGACTGAATAGCTGTCATGAGGGCACCGAAGAAGAGAGCAAAGCCTTGAAAAGGGGTTTCAGGAATAAGTTCCACGTCCTGGCGAAAGGAGAGGCCATCTTTGAAGATGTAATAGAAAACCACGCCCATTCCTCCGACCACCAGGAAGTCACCTGCGGTGGACAGTGGGGAGAGGTGGTGCAGGTTGCGGAGTTGATTGAGAGGGAGGACTATAGCTCCGGTGATGATGAACCAGGTGCGTAGACTTAGCACCATCCAGTATTCGTCCGAAATCTGGGAAGTATAATTATCTAGGCATGTATGTGTATGATCTCTTACTGGGAGCGGTAGTAAATTGTTCTATTGTTATGATGGCATCAATATGCATTGCAGGCATTACGTTGACATCCTAATAATATCAATAATACATTGTTATGTACAGGGTCCGCCATTGATTTTGAACCATTTTGAAATTCCTATGTTTTCACAACTGAAGTGTCCAAATGTATTTTTCTTTGATGGAATGCTGTAAAACAACATGGCATTTATTTTAATACTCACCAATTCACGATTTGAAAATCACATCAATCATTATGAAGTTGTTGGCCTTGATGCGGAATGCATGAATTCAGGCATTCTCTCGAGCCACGCATCGCATTTACTGAAATGCCTTTACGGATACCATTGATTTCTTGTATTCTTGATTTGGGTAAAAAACAAAAACACTAGAAGAATTGAAAGATGCTATTCAACATTCAACCTGGAAATCAATGCTATCCCCGAATACATGTTTGTAAATGCGATGCGTAACTTGAGAGAACGTATGAGCTCTGAATTCATGCACTCTGCATTGAGGCCAGCATCTCCGTGATGTGAACTTCAAAACGTAAATGCCGAGTATTGCAATAAGTGCCATTCTTTTTTCTAACATCCCATCAAAGAAAAATTCATTATGAAACTTCAGTTTCGACAATACAGGTATTTCAAAATGGTTCATAATCAATGGTGGACACATTATTATTTTTATTATAAAAGAATTCTCATCATTGGTGGAGAAATCTTAATAAAGCTACAGAACTTCTCAATATATCAGTTTAAAAAGAAGTACTCTTTTTCCTTTGAAAAGACTCCTTATTTGAAAAGACTTATTCTGCAGAAGGCCATTTCTGGAATGCTATTCTTTTTTAGAGTATTCCCAATAGTATAGATAGAATATTTAATTTTTACCTGCTTCAAATTATTTGAAATGAAAGATACGTAAATGCAGCAAATGCCTATTTGAAATGAACACAAGAAGAAGTCCACCAGGTATCTGAAAACAGAAGATTAATTAGTTACTTTTCGTGGCCTGAAATGAAAGAAATTCCAATTTCTGTTCCAAGGATAATTATATTCCTTTTTTGTTGTTGTTTGAAATGCAAAAAGATTATCCTAAAGGAGATCTTAAAAAAGAATTCTGATCCACATATTCCTACAGAATATTAAAATAAATTAGTTTCTTCTACGGCCATATTTAAACAACATGTTGTTTTAAGGTTATTTGTCAGCTCCTGCAGCTCCACAGAAATGGAAAATCTGTGATTTAGGGTTCAAAATATGACGCTTACAAATTTTGTAAAGTTTGAAATTTAAAATCACAGATTTTTGATAACCCATCATTGAACTTACGGAGCAGGTTTGGAGAGCCACCGCAGGGACTTTGGTCCTCCTTGTACCGCATGCCTCATGGCGTCAGCATAATCTATGAGGGGGACGCCTAGCTGTCTGCTCACATGATGCTGCATCCTCAGCTGAAATTGGGAGTGTGTGGCTCAGAAAATAGGCAAACAGCAAATGGAGTGGTTTAGTCTATAAAAAATTGGAATAGTTACATACATTTGTCCCGATAGCTGAGTGGTAAAGGCGGCATTCTGTAAATCCAAAGATTCCAGAAGTCGTGGGTTTGAAACCCAGCCGGGACATGACAAGTTATCCTCCCATTTGGGATTTTTACCACATAATAATACGTCTTGAGCTTACTGTTGGGATAATGGGACTTAATAGTCCTAATCGGGCAGTATAAATAAGGCGATATTATTATTATTACATTTAGATCAGTAAGAATAAAATTGCTTTGTCAAATTTACATAGCCTTTCTGTGATTCAAAACGTACCTATCCATTGAGGTACGAGTAGGTACATAATTATGGTATTCGATAAGAATCAGAACTTACCAATTGATGCATTCCATAGGAGGCTATGAAAGAGATGACGGCGCAACCTATGAGGCCGTTCAGAATTCCAGCGTTCTTGAAAGCGTTAGGCATGGCCAACATTCCTGTACCCAAGCTGCCTTTCATCAGATGAATCAGGGTCTCGGTATTCCTTGAGAAAATTAAACATTGGTTTGAAATGAATTTCCTCAATTTACAATGATAAATTAATAATATAAACTTAATTCATCCTTGCGTACCACAGTTGCTATCAATACTTTTTACTGTTCATACTTTAAAATCTCAGGCCTTTTCAGTATCAGTATGAAGAGAAAAGTCCTAGTTTGCGATTTCTTTTGACCATTTAATGTACCTAGGAAAATGAAATTCATACCAAAGAAAGGATATCTACAAATATCTACCATTAAATAGTATTTCCTGGGATAAAGAGAAGGCTAACTCACGAGGTTGCTCCCTTGACAACATCCGCCCTGTTGTCATAAGGCTCATAGTCCTTCGGAATTGACCCGGGGGGCGCTGCCATCAAGGTTCCTATCCTCCATTTGCCGGGCGTACGCTGTGGCTGATGCGGCGGTTCGACATAACCATTAGTTTTAGGTTCCAGACCTCCGTTAGTCACTGGATTTTCATATTCGGGCGGGTGAGTCTGTATATTGAGGGCGACGTCTCCATGGGAATCAGTTGGGGGAGTGTCATTGTTGAGATGCATCTGGAGAAACATAAGATCAGATAATTGACAACAATCATGCTGGATACGTTTGACAACTTACTCGTACACGGGATTCTTTAGAGATCAGGTAATACGATAGACTTCTGATAAGTTACATACCTATTCTAAAACCTTACTTACTCGATACTTTACAGGTAAAATAGGTATTAATGTACCTATATGTACATAAAATCATAGCAAAACTGTGAAGTTACCGGACGTTTTGAATTCATTTTAATATGAATGATTCATCTCAATTGGTCTCACTACTTACACAAACTTGTTTAATTCACACTTTCATAAACAAAAACTGAGTCACAAAGACACAGTAACCTCTGTCCATACGATTTTATTATCAAGTAGGAAATCTAGGGACGAGTTTTAATTTTACATCCGACTAATTTCTAGTATTAGAAATCGGAAGTATTGTGTTCGTTTTCTTGACTGGTTCAACTGATTTTTCCTTCCCACGTGGCATAGAAATATATGTACTAATGTACTAGGTGTTTGTACTAGGTATAAACCGTTTTTCATCTAAATTTACCTTAAATATGTTTAGGCTAGTGGTCAAGGTGTCGCGTCCGTCTGGTAATCTAGAGTTCGCGGGTTTGAAACCTAGACGGCACATGACATTATCCTCTCAATTGAAAATTTGACCACATTATAATGCGTCTTGGGCTAACTGCTATCATAATGGGACTTCTACTTTATCTGTCCTCGTCGGGCAGTATAAATAAGGCGATATTATTATTAAATATACGTACCTATTGTGCCCATGCATGTCAGTTTACAATAAATTATCATAAAAATTGTTCCATTTTTAATGTAACTACTCCAGACGTAAATAAAATTGTTGCTTACCTCAGCAATTACACAAAAAGACTGCCAATAATGTCAAAAGTAAAAGGAGCCCTTTCTTCTTTTGCGTGACGATAAAACTTGAGATATGCTTTTGTTAGGTCGATTTCTAAGAAATTGCAATAGCTTTGAGCAACATTCTCATTTAGAAGAGAAACAAATTTAATGTGACAGCTCAGAAGTGAACACTCAAAGGAAAAACAGTAAGAGGAAATTTTGATTTCGTTTAAATTAAGTATCAGGCTTTGAAATCTACCTGCCTTGAACTTGAGATTTCCGACTTATCTAGATTTCCTAGAGCACCTACCCCAGTTGTGACTGTGTTATTGCTAACGAGATATTCCACAAGGCTAAGATGTTTATTGGACCCAGGATTACACGGGATCTTTTACATTGGATGCATAGAAAATTTTGTCCGATGCCATGACTGCTTCCTCTTTTTTTTAGAGAGGCTGATTAATGTGCCTTGAACTTAAGGCGTCCAATGATATTCAAAAGACGTTTCTGAAGACTGATGAATCTGATGGTCTATTTAAAACCAAGGTGGGTGCCAATCCATTTCTTGTCTATGCTCGAAAATGCTGAATTTTTTTCATTTCAAGTCATATTTTCTGTATTTTTTAGGAGAGCAAAAACCACTGTTACATATTTGCTACTGATACTACAATGTGGTCTTTTTTCGGTCGTAAACAAATCAAAGATCGATGCGCTTTTAACTCAATTTGGGAATTAGAAATTATAGCCCAGACAGCACAGTCAGCTGGATGTATACCATACTGTTAGGTGGAAAAAGTCTACTTGCCCACCTGGAAATCAGCTGGAGATTTCCACCTTCCACCTGACCTCCACCTGGAAATCAACTGGAAATGAACTGGAAAGTAACCCAACTTTTAACTGGAAATCAGTTGACCTAAGTCAACTGGATTTGTTCCACTTATTTCCAGCTACTCGTAGCGCTCTCTAGTGGATGGGTAGTAACTCACTCCCACAATGTTGACATACCTATTTACCTATACTGTACATTATACTACATAGTAATCAAATGCTATGCTCTTGGTTTTGAGGTCGTGGGTTCGAATCCCATTATATGCATTTTTTTGCAAAAAAAAATAAAAAATAATAATAATAATAATAATAGTAATAAAAATACTAGAAACAAATGTATATTAGGCATAAATTCAATTTAAGTTATTTTATTTAGAAGCCATACATTCAAATCTCATGAAGAATATTTTTTTTTGTATAAAAATAAAGTAATAAATTTTAAATAGGTTTTTTTAACACGTACACACACACACAATTTTGAGTATAATTTTTTTTATAGAAATTTGGAAAGAAAAAGAAAATAACTAATCTGTTTTAAACAACACAATTCAAATAAGACTCTTTAACATTATTATATTTTTACAATAAGAGTGTTTATTATTAAAAAATTGTCCCAAAAGTGTAAAATGCACTATCAAATTTCCACCATGTCACAAGACCTTGTACCAATGTATCACAAGTATTTCCTAAGTAGGTATAATCTCTATATATAAAACTCAAAGTTGTGCATGTCTGGCTGACTATGTCCTCTTGGGGTTACAATACCAAACGGTACTCTCACTGAGAGTTCACCCCCCCTAAGCCACCTTCAACATACTAGAAAATTATCAAAATTAAAATATCTAATACAATTTTCAAGTGCACTGGTAATCAAGTGGTTAACGCGCTAGTCAGATAATCAACCTAGCGTAGGGTTCCGTTGTTTCAAAATTTTCCTCATTATGTTTGTGACCACATAATAATGAGGGTTAGGTAAGTAGAAAATGCTTTGAGCATAACCTTTAACCTTACCTGGTGGTTACCTTCCAATTAAAAGTGTTATTATTATTATTTTATTGGGACACCAGCCATGAGAAAAAACCTTAATGGTGACAAAATGCCAGGTTTTAGCTAGTATAGAAATAAAATAATGATATCCAATTATAAAATATGCTCATAACATGTACATAATCACAATAAAATAATAATACTATGTAAATTAAAATATATTTATTTTGTGAAACCAAAAATAACAAAGAAATAAACTAATAGCCAGCAGAAAATGAAGATGGGGCATGGAATACACCAGTTTTCATGAAATTGCAAAAGTTAAGCAATGTCTAACGTGGTGGAACATGGATTAGTGAATGTTATTATGTATTTGTAATCCTTCATGACAATTTATATACTGCTGTGGCTAATTAGAATTGCTGGGTTGTTTGCTTTGAGAATTATTACCAAAAAACATTGTTAAATACTTAAATTAAAACAAAATTGACTTGTTAAGACTAGTGAAATTATAAAACACAATAGTGTGGAACACTTTTTTTAAATAGATATAAAATTAACTCAAAATTTAAGGGGCTTCATAGTAATAAGGTGGTAGAGAGAGCACAATAGTTTATTATTGTTATTATGAACAGTGCACATTAAATTGGCCAATTAATTTTAAATCAAGTAATCAGGAAGCATGTCACAAAGTAAACATCATTTTTTAGTGTGGCAGAACCACCTGAGTGAAATATTCATTTTATAATAATATGTATTGTACATCTAAATGAAATCCACAGAGTGAAAAATTTCACTATCTAGCACTATGCATTCAGCTGTTTCTTTGCTTGAACCAGAACCTTTTTTTAGCCAACCTATGGTCAAGAGATCTTGAGCATAAAAAATTCTGTTTCCCTTAACACAATGACATGGTCCTACTTTGGCTTGGCTAGGCTAGGTGAGATTAATATGGGTAGCTGGTATGATTCCAAGTGAACTGTAGGTGTTAGTCCATTGTGCTAGTCCAGGAACAGCAGAGTGCAGAAAGTTCATTAGGGTCCAAGTGGATGTCTCTAGAAATGGATGGTTATTGTCAGATGAAAAAGTTGATCCAGTATTAAATGTTTCTTGTCCTCTCCTTTTCTTCTGTCACGATTCACGATTTAGACAAACTAAAGAACTATTTTTTGATACACCTCGAAAGCAAATTTGGAGTTCAGAAATGACAAAGTAAACACTTTCAGTAGTTATAAAAAAGATGTTCAAAACTAATTAAAATATTATTTGTATTTAAAATATGTTCAAATAAATGAAATACCTATTATTTAAGAGAATTATTAATTATTTAAAACAATTCACAATTTGTGACAAAAATATCACAATTTCTGAATTTCCTTCAACAAAGGACGAGTTTTATCTAAACACTTCCAGTAGTTATAAAAAAGATCAAAACTAATTAAAATGATATTTGTATTTAAAAATGTTCAAAACTAAATGAAATACCTAAATATTTAAAAGAATAATTAATTATTTAAAACAATTTACAATCACCAATATCACAATTTCTGAAATTACGAAAGATCAAAGATGGCGTCTTCAACAAAGGACGCGTTTTATGTAAACTGGAAAAATATGGAACATTTCCAGCTGACTGGTCAACTGACTAAATTCTACTCATGTCCTAGCTGGACTGAGTCGTTATATTTCCAGCTGACTGCCCAGGTGACTGAGTCTAGATGGATTTTTGTTGGAAATATCCAGGTGGCTGGTCAACTGATTAAATCCATAATGGAAAAATCCAGCTGTCGGGACAGTTGGAGGTCCAGTTGACTTTATACACCTGGATATTTCCACCTTAAATCCAGACTGGAAGTCACCTGCCGTGCTGTCTGGGAGTGCGTCCACTTATTTCGACATGTCAGAAACACCAAAGAATCGAAATCGAAAAAAAGCAGGTTTTATCCTTGGGCCTTCAAGTAAAATACAGCCGATACTTTAAGTAGTAGACCCCCTCATTTGATGGAATGAAAGAAGTTATTTCACCTGCTTGCAATCCCTCCTGACTAACAACCTTGGAAAGCAGACCACCCATCCAAGTCCTAACCTCGCTGGACGTTGCTTAACTTCAGTGACAGAACGAGAACTGGTGTATTCAACGTGCCACCGAAACTGTCTTCCTAATTGAGAAAGCTTTGTGATGTTTGATTAGGTTTTGTATTTTACTAATACACGGGCAATAAAGATTATTCCCAACTATTTGAGTTTTGACGATGACAAACTGAAAATCTTGAAATCCCGATACCCCACGTCTGAAATGTCTAACATATTTTATCTTTTGTAAGTCATGTTATCTAATTTTATAACATTGAATAGATACATAGCATGTAGATACATACATAGGTACTTTTTATAATTATATACATTATTTTACGACTAATAATAATAAGTACCTACAACGTGGGGTCTAGTATGTACTTAAGGAGTTATTTAACTTCTCTCATTTCTCGCACAAGATCACAATAGTAATAGTATTTTCTTTCTATTTTACCCTGCAATCATGTGTTTCTATTTTACCCTGCTCTACGTATACAATGTTATGTCTCATCTCTTGCTAGAGGTTAATTTACTAACATTCTTAGAAAAAACATAGAAAATAACAATTAATTTGTTGTAAATAATATGATAACAACTTTGTAAATTTATTTAAATACTGCTGAACGAAAGAAAATTAACAGACATTTTCACATTTAACACATCTTATCATATTTTTTATAATTTTTCTTCACATGGTCACTTCTCGCTGAAATTTTGGGTCATAACAATGACCAATCTCGAGATAGGTCTTAAATATGATAAAAACGGCCATATTTTTTATGCCCAAATATTGGCTTCCAAATTTTGCTTTCATAACGTATAATATTTCATGATGATGTTTCCACCTAGACATTCTTTTTTTCAATTTGGGTTAACGTCGCTTTTAACTGCATGGTCATATCACGACGGGGGTGTTACCCTCCATTCGCAGGAATCTCACAAACCTACTACCCACATAACCCTCACCGAGCCTGGGTTGGCTGGAATGCCAGCATCACGAAGTCTTCACCTCGCTGGACATTTTATAACTTCGGTGATCCTACGAGAAACGGTGTATTCAACGCTCCATCGACACTGGCTATACCTTTGCTCAAGTATACAACAAGTTAAATGGAATCACTTGATTAGTATTACCTACTCTCTTCCCATTTATACCCAAGCTGGTACCTATTTTTCCCAATCAATTAAAGATAGGCGGTGAAACTTGTAGATGCTTTCCATAGATTTTCGTGCAGAGTTCTAACTTAGGGTGCCAGCACCTAGCCATACCAACATTGTTCCAGGAAATACTAAAGAAGAACGGGGGGGTTTTTAGCGGGTGAGCAGACAGAATTGGTGCCCTTCAAGAGGGGCGACACACCATACCCTGCCGGCGAGTCCCGCATATCCTTCAGCACTAGAGTTTGCTGAAGGAATCTTATAAGATTTTCCCCCTCAAAAAAAAAGAAGAAGAAAAAAAAAAAAAAAAAGGACCTAGCCATTCTGCTTCGGGAAATACGTTTCACTCCGGGGCTACCTCCCGTGTAGCGCCTGGACGACGCCCATGTAAGTCCCCGAGACAAAGAAGAACAGCCCGAACAGCATGAGGAAGATGTCTTTGAGCACGGTCAGGGGGGTGGCTTTCTTGTCGGTGAGGTTGATGGTCAGCTCCAGCAGGCCCGGCACTAGAAAGCCGAGGACGGGGAGACAGAAGGAGCCGACTATTGAGATGAGGAAGGAAAGCTGCGTCACCACCACTGTGACCAGGACTGGAATAAAAAAAACAGGGAAAAAAAAAAAAAAAAAAAAAAAAAATTAGAAAAACCCCCAACATTGAGAAAGCTAATATCTTATGGATTGATGAGTATGCAGTGTACTAGCAATCTACCAAAGGTACACAGCCCCTATTGTATATATTTAAAATATATGAACAATTTGTTTCTCTCTCTTACATTATTTACTATTATTCATAATTGAAAACGTTGTGTTATTTGAAAATGTCTACAATTCTTTGCATATAATCAAGTGTTCCTCGTTTCAGAAAGCTTTCTCACTCCCATAATACCGAAATCTTCCTTTCTGCTGCTAAACAACACACTCTGATTGGTTAGTTTGAACAACATTTCACGTTTGAAAGGGAGAATTGGGGATTTTGAGACTGAAATGTGAATGAGTCCCAGAACAACCGACCTCAGTAGCTTGATTGATAAGGCGGCAGACTTGTAACAAGGAGGTCGGTGGTTCAAGTCCGGGTTTCAAATTGTATTTAGTAAAGCGAGTTTGAGTAGTTGTGATATCATCACTTAGCTGATTAACACAAATATGAGTCCCAGAACAAAAGAAAAAGCTCGTTTGAACAAAAGTTAGGAAGAAAAAAATCTATTCTATAGTAAAAACCATTTGGATAGTTGAACTCTACTCACAGCTTGCGATAACTAGCGAGCATCTGATAAGAAATTCATAAACCCATAGCTTTCGACCTTGGTGGGGCTTGTCATCAAAGCGCCATCGAATGTAGTTCGTCCATAGAATATTGATGGGGACATAGAACTGGAGCGGGTAGGTGAAGATAATGACGCCGGCAAAGATCAAACGGACAATGACGCCAATGCTAAAAGACAAGAGAAATAATGGAGGATTGCATTTTAGTGATCAAGTACCTCAGTTGGCTTATAGTAAACCTATTTATTATACAGTTATGCCACGCACAGTTTTCATAAAAGATCTTCTGTTTTTTTCCATACGATAATTAATGTAAAAGGAATCCCATGTTCTGAACTACATTACATGTTTCTATTCAGGGACGGATCTCAACTTTCTTCTCCCGCCACAAAAGCTCCAGGCACCCTAACTGACTATTATAGGCAACTGTTCATCCGCCACCCACTCTTTTCTTTAATGTTCAACGCTATAAACCTGTTTTTTTTGTCAGTAAAAAGTTCATAGTCCATGAGAAAACTCTAGGAAATGATATAATTCTAATAAAGAGACAACAACAATAAAGGAAATCTCATTTTGAAAATAGATATTTTATTATTATTATTAAACACTCTTATAGATATAAATAGACATAATTATGTACAATACAAATAAAAATTATAAAAATGGAAACAATATACAATGAAAAGAAAAAGAGAATAGAAAATTTCAGATAAGATACACACATCGCAAAAACTCGTCTGTCTTCAGTTTCAAAACCAGTTGTTATCGGCGTCCCCCTTAGAGCCAGGTCTTTGTGGTTAGGATACATTTGCACTTCTTCAATTCTGTTTCTTGTTTTCGTTCCACGTACTTTGCCAAAAGGAACCCCATGACTGCCCCGACTCCTGCCGCCACCGCCACCACTTTTGTCGCCTCCATTTCTAACTATAAGGAGAAACTTTCTGCAGTTGTGCAATGTTTTCTAAGCTTGACAACCTTCAATCTGCTCCTTGATTTGACGCGGCCTTCTTCAATCAGAGAATGGGTCGACTGGGCGGACAGAGCGCGGTCCTCTCAACAGTGTTGAGAGTTGTTCGTTGATTTGGAGTCAAACATATCAGGCTGGTTCGTTCGCAGCCTTTAAAATTTAATGGTTAGCGTTTTTATTAATTCAAAAACTTTATCACTGAGAGGAGAAAATTAAAATTTGCGTAGTTAAATAAATATGAATTGCTAATAAGAAAAATGATTTTACTGAAAATAGCTAGCATTATATTTAAGATTATTTTTTGACAATAAAAATAAAAATTGATCAAGGTTACGTTGTATTGCTGTACAGTGAGCTACACGTACGGATTGTTTGTTGGGGGAACGGGGCTGTCATCTAAAGCAGTCAATTATTATTCAGTCAGTAAATGTTTACGAGTATATCGCTTTTATAGGTGTTTTAACCATTTTAGAGCTGATTTCTAAAAATAGATACATGTTTACGTAGAATACATGGGGTTTGGTGTAAGAGAAAGCCACAGGCTTTAACCTCGCCCCTTGGTTCACTACATATTATATTGTTTTCTTTTTTTTCATGTCCTATGTTACAGAATCATGTAGTTTACCAATAAAGTGTTAAATAATAATAATAATACTGAAACAGTTGAAATTTCGTCACAAAGCTATAAAACAAAACAGTTAGAAAGTTTTAAAATGGAACATATGAGGCTGTCACAAACAACAAAGCAAATGCCTACTTAACTTGATATCAAAGTCAATGTCCCAGGGAGTGCATTATTAAGCTCTTGTCGCTACATCAAAGAGATTTAGAAATTACCGACGGTCTTTGACAATAAGGGCTGTAGAGTTTTGTTACATATATTATGTGGCTTTTATATCAAAGTAGAATTGGATCTAGTAGATCTCTAGATATAGATGATTAATTATAATTAAGGGTCACAGGTTTCATAAGTTAGTATGTTTATTATTTTGATATTTTTATTCACATTATTATCATATTATGCTTTCCTTTGAGACATTTGGACTAAATCTGTGTTATGCAATTCAAGCGTACCTACTAAAATGTATCTATTACAAACAACTGTAACCAAATTTGAATTAATTTTTTTGTCGGTTTTACGCTTTTTTTTCTATCGAGAACAAAATGATCGAATTAGTTAAAAATGTTTTTTTCTTCTGTTTAGTAGGTATTAATCTCCATACTGTTAATTTTCTATCAAAAGAAAAATACCTAGAAAATTTTAATCGCAAAAAACGTTCTGTCAAATTTAGTCCGTCAGGAAATACATGGAGTCAAATGCAAAAACAACAAGTGTCCGGTTGATTCTGCCGGTGAGTGTAGTTACGTTATTCAACCCTATTGTAACATAGAACAATTTGAAATAATCCGTGATAATCTTACACGTCATCATCCGGAATGTTCAAGGTGATGCTCCCCTCCACACATTGGCCATACTTGTAGTACCCAATAACCCCCACAAAGAGATAGATCATCGTGATGCTCAGGAACCCCAGGTTCAAAATCCCACAGGGTCGTCGATAGTCCTTCGGGGTCTCCATTTCGTCCTCCAGCGCAATGAGGATCCCGATTCCCATTGCTGCAAAGAGGAAGGTTCCCATGAAGATGGGGACCTCCGAGAGGCTGCCGAAGAGCTGTGTGTCTCCAGGCACGATGAAGGGCCTGTCCAGCCCATCCCGGAATATGAACAAGCAGATGAGTCCCAGGCCGATGGAAAGCAGGATGTTACCTGGAGATGAGAATTAAAGACTTTTTGTTGAAAGCCTTTGAAAATAAAATATTATAGATGAAAAAATAGAAGTAGAAGCCGAAAATGGGGGAAAAGTTTTTATTTATTTATGTCTGGTATATATTTTTTTTTACACAACTTCCTGTTTTTTTTTTTTAACATAAAAATAATAAAATGAGATTTTGTTCTCTATGTTTCTATCAGAGAATACACTGTCTTATACATAACTCTTAGTAAAATAAAAGAAAATCTATATAATTTGAAGACACAGAACTAAGCTCTTTATCTTCAAATTATTTAGATTAAAAAATAAGAAAATGCCTGAAGACGTCAAGTTACTCACCAATGCTCGAGAAGGGTGCCAAGAGATGCAAGTTCTTGACCTGGTTGAGAAGGATCATAAGACCCGTGATGAGGACTTGCCAGTGCATCATGGTCAGAGTGGTTCCAGGGACAAAGTGCTGCCACGCCTCGTCGAAATTGTCGGCGATGAAATTGATGTAGACGCAGCAGAAACCGAGGTGGTTGCAGAAGATGAAGAAATCGACGAGAATGCTGGGTGAGACGATATAGTAATTAAGGGTTAGGTGGAAGAGATTGCCACAGGGAATAACCCCGCCCTTTAGGTAGGACATTTCTCTTTTTTTTTGTTTTCTTTCTTGTATATTTGTTTAATCTTTTTGTTTTTCTTTATATTTCATTGTATTCTACTGTATATATTTTTTGTTCTACCTAATAAAGCTTTAAAAAAAAAAAAAAAAAAAAAAAAAATCTGTCCTCTATTCATCATGGCAGTGAATTATGGATTATGTATGTGTCAAATACTTTATAGAAAATTGTAAGAGATTTGAATTTTAATATGCATACGTAAAAGCACTAATTTACTCTGTAAACAAAGCTGAAATTCTCATATTTAGATACTAGCGGGCTGTCACCCGCTTTGCGGGCCGAGGCATGGCCGTAAAGCAAAAAATCTTTTTTCGCTAATAGGAGGTGTTGTAGTTAGAATTTCGAAAAATCCCGTCTTGTTGCACATCTAGACTATAAGACAAAGCTACCTACCACATTTAAGCTTCCTAGGACTTACCAGTTCGGAGAAACAGTGATGAATCAGTGAGTCAGTCAGTGAGTGAAACTCTCTTTTATAAGTATAGATTGTAAGAGATTTGAATCTTAATATGCATACGTAAATCTCTATAAGCAAAGCTGAAATTCTCATATTTAGATATGAAAATGTATGTAATACCATAAGACTGAGTGTCTAATTCTTATAAAAAATACGATCTGGCAGATCAAGAAGTAAAATAATAAATAAAGCGTCCATCATCTCCAGGCTAGTGCTGCAACAACAATCAAAAAAGGTCATTTTGATCTAAAACTCACGGCATAGGTTTCGCCAGCCACCGCAAACCAGGAGGTCCTTGCTTCATGACCAGCTCGCACACATCCGGGAACTGAATTACGTGGTACCTCATCTTCCTGCTGACGTCATACTTGATCCTCATCTGAAACACAAATCGAAGTACCCTGAAGTTCTTAGAACATGGATTGAAATATTTTGGCTAAATTTATATTATAATCATAATCATAAATACTCATCAATCAATTCAGAAAATGCTCAAAAAATTTAAACCCACTAAAGAATTAAAAAAAAAAATGGTATTTCATTCAAAGGAGACTAATAAATTGCTACTTTCTATCAATTTAGATGTTACTTCAACTTACTGTGTTTTGTTATGTTATACATAAATCCGAACGCTCAAATAAAGTATTTACCAATAAATGGAGAGTCATCACACATAGAACGCCTGTGAAGGCACCGAAGAACAGACCGTACACATATCCGACAGCCTTGAAGCCGCTGGGCATAGCTAGGCAGCCTGTTCCGATGCTGCTCTTGATAAAGTGGATGTAGGTTTCCATGTTCCTGGAAGATCAACCAGTACCAACTTAGTTAACAAGACAGAACAAACACTACGAACAGACAATTACATAGGGGGTATGCCAGTATGCTTCTATAGCAACATTATATTTTAACGTTACATAGAGATAAAAAAAAACAATTTATTTACTAGATACTATCTACGAACTGTTAGTGTACCTACCATGTGCCATCCACCTAAGTGCTAGACCGCTCATAGTTTCAAACAGATCATTTCTAAACTTTGTCGTATAAGAACTGCTCACGACACTAATACAACTTGTTTATGTAGGTATTTTGCTTTTTAACCACCAATAAAATATACTAATTCGCATCTCGCAAATAAGTTCTGAAGTAATTTCCAATAATGAGAACCCAACACAACCTGATTGGTGCAAAGGCGGGCCCAGTGATACTTACGATGTTGGAGTCTCAACATGTCTGTCGAAAGGATCAAAGTCCTCTGCCTCGATATGGTTGTTTGGCAACACTGTGCCAAATCTAAGAGATCCTCTCGCCCTGCGGGGTTCTCTTCTTTGAGACATTCCGAGCTGGCAACTGTGGATTGAGACTGTCAATCAGCTGATGTCCACTGTCAGCTCTTTGGGTCAACTACCTAGGAGAGGAATTAGTTTATTAGGTGAAGGGTGCCTTCCAAGGTAGAAGTTGAATAACTTTTAGATAATTCTTGTTAGTTAGCCCACATTGTCAGCTCTCAAGTGAATTTTTAAGATTAAGCGATGAATGTCTTTTTTTTGTCCCCGTGTGACCTTCCCTCAGACTTTTCCTTTGCATAAATTGAATTAGACTTAACATTTTGTGTTGGAATACTAATTTTCATAGCTACCCAGGAGAAAAATGGACGGGATTCACCGTCGGTTTTAATAAGAATAACTAATCAAAGGAAAGTTATTTGAAAGTCAGCATTGGCTAGAGATTTTTGTGGAAAATTTGCTCAACGGTATCAACACTACAGCACTTTCGAGGGAAAAGCGGAATAGTCAGTCTAATAGTTTTTACTAATGAGATCTGTCACAGAAGTTGAACTATGACTTTGAAATAAATCTTCGTTTTTTTATGAATTGTTTTACTGATTTTTTAAAAAACGTTTTCTCGGCTACTTAAATTTTCATGATGGCTACCAAGCAGTGTGAACCGGTAGATCCGGATAATTTTGGACGAAACTCTTACCTGAGCGGTGGCTATTGCGACTACAAAGTGCCGGTTCAGATGATCACTCGACTTCTGGATGAAGGTAGGTACTGCAGGTACATACCTCTGTTTTAAGGTGAGTGGCTTGAACTGTTTATCCTCCCACAGCTTTCGAAAAAAAAATTGGTCAGTTAGTCAGCTTTGAGTAGATGCCCTTTGATCAAAATAAAGTAGATATTGTTTGGTGTTGGGTAAGTCTTGTAAATAACTTATGAGGGTAGGTAAATGAGAAAGTATTGTTATAATTATTTTATTAGGTAGGCTGAATCCAATTCTCCTCTTTGCCGAGATGTGAGTAGATGTTGTTGTGTTTGTTGAACAAATGAACAAGCTGTTGTACGTATTATTGATCAATTACTAAAAAGTATCACAAATTATTTTCGCGGTTTTATGTGAACGAGTAAGTTCATTAGTATAACATCAGCAATTCATTTGTCCTTTTTTACTGATTCACAAAATTCAATATATTTTTAGAGAATCCAAACAAGTACATACTTTTACCCACTGGATTTTTTATACAAATAAATACGTGAAATAATGAGAAATAGAACTAGTTGTTACCGTATACGAATGTGTAATAATGAGAAGAAGTTCTGAAAAGGGCGAAGAAACCCTACGTTGAGCCATCATCTTGATAATAGAGTCAATAATTACATTCAAACTATTGTGAATAATGTATTGTTGACTATTATAACTATGATGCATCGTGATGATGTAATATCAGATTGCAGTTTCTTGCTATTACTCGGTGGGAGATATTTATTTAACCCAGTCGCATGTTTCAGACTACAGAGTCAATAATTACATTAAAAGAGAACCCTCTGAAAAATGTCTTGTAGTCTCCTTCTATGCACGAGAGACTTACAAGGGTGAATAAACTGTCTTCTTGAGAGGCATCCCTGATATTAGTTAGTGAATTGATTGCATGCCCTATCGCACAGGCCAGCACCGAAAGCGAGAAGAAGGCCAACGTATAACTTCCCCCAATTTTTATGTATAATGCCCCGCCCACAAAACTGGCGATTGACAAACCTGGGTCATCATTGGCGCCCGTCATCACACCTTGCATGGTGGTGTGATGGCAGTTAGTGAATCTAGTGACTCAACCAACAGCAGTTGAAAAGTATGAAAGGATTCCCACTTCCCTATACATTTTTTCTTTTCCTTCAGGTTTCTTGTTTACCAAAAGGGCTATGGCTTAGGTGCCTTAGGTACTGAGGAGGACTACTGTCCTATTCTGCACTTGCGGTAACCTACACCCGATGTGCAAAGACTTACAAGCTTTTGCACATTCACTACTCCAACACCTTTTTATCCTTACATGTCCCGGTAGTTCAGTGATCAGAGCAATGGTTAGGTAATCTAACTTTGTATAATTATAATTTTATAATTAATACAACCATAGAATACTACTACTGGTTTGATAATCCAGAGGTCGTTGTTTCAAAACCCGCGGGACGTGAAAAGTTATACTTCCATTTGAGATTTCTTTTGACCACATAATAATATGTCATGGGCTTACTGCTAGAATAATGGAACTTATTAGTTCTAGTCAGGCAGAATGAAAATGCAATATTATTACTATACAGGGTGGGGCAAAAGTCTGGAAACCCCTGAATAACTTTCGAATGCCTTCTTCGATAAACTTCAAATTTTGTACGGTAAACCGGGCTAATAAGACCTTCTTTTAAAGTGGGGTCGATTTTTGTTACCGGCCCCCATGTCGGGGCCAGGGGGGCCAACTTTATTTTTTTAAATACTGTTACGCGCTACGGGTTCGGGGGATTAAAGTTTAAAACGCACTTGAATTTACTATTAAATAATTAAAATAAAAAGTAAGTTTATTATGAAAAATTATAAATCTCGAAAAGTACAATATGTCTTATAACAGTTCTACTATCACGTAACACAAAGTCTAATGCTTAAACTGACTCTTAACGCACGCTTAACTGTCTCTTATCACTTACGAATACACTCTGGAAAAACTACTGTACTATCCGCGGAAACTACTATCGCACTACAAATCACTAATATCGCGATATCGCACAATCTCGAATTCAAATCACTCGCACAGTCTCAGTATTTCAACTCAACTCGCATAACCACCGTGCTACCATTATATACCTCACATAAAAGAGCGAGAACACTCCAGCACATTCCGCTCAGAAAATTCGAGAGAAATCGAGATTCGATACCTGTAGCTCACTCTATGATTAAAACACCGAACTAATTTCCCCTCTCAACAGCTGATTGCTCTCACATTTCACAGGGGTTTTCAACTTGCTTGAAGCAAAGGGGTATTCAACCTGCTTGAACCAAATCATAACACTATCCCCTCCTTAAAAATTGTTTGTCCCGAACAGTAACTTGCTAATCTTGGGACAACTCAGGTTCTAAATAGGGAGCTAATCTATCTAGATGAATAACTTTAAACTTGCCTCTAGTTCCTTTCTGAATCCTATAAATTACATCATTTATCCTAGTTATTACATGATAAGGGCCTTCCCAATTTTGCTGTAACTTGGGGCAACGACCCTTTCGTCGTTTGGGATTATACAACCATACGAGATCTCCTACCTGAAAACCTACAGAATTACATAATTGGTCATATCGAGTTTTCATTCTGTTGCTTGATAAATTCAATCTGTCACGGGTCCGGGCGTGGATCTCCTTGAGGTCTTGACGAAGGTCCGCCACATAGTCATTGGTCTCGATTCTGTCCTCGCTGGGTGAAGTTCCAAATCTAAGTTCACTGGGTAAACGAATCTCCTTGCCAAAGATGACCAGTGCAGGTGATTGGCCAGTGCTATTGTGCGTCGCAGAACGGTAGGCCATCAGGAACAGCGGTATATGCTTGTCCCACTCTCGTTGATGATCATCAACCACTTTTCGCAGGTGTTCAAGGAGCGTGCGATTAAACCGCTCGACCATTCCGTCTGACTGTGGGTGAAGAGGGGTTGTCCTAGTTTTCTTGATTCCAAGTGTGGAACAGACTTGCTGGAAAATTTGGGATTCGAAATTTCTCCCTTGGTCTGAATGAAGTTCAAGGGGAACTCCAAATCTGCTAATCCAATGTTTGACAAGGCAGTCTGCTACAGTGGTTGCTTCTTGGTTGGGTATAGCAAATGCTTCGGGCCATTTGCTGAAATAGTCCATCACTACAAGAATATAGCGGTTCCCATTGTTAGTTACAGGAAACGGTCCAGCAACATCTATGGCTACACGTTCAAATGGGGCCCCGACGACATACTTTTGTAATTCACCACGGCTTCGGGTACGCGGACCTTTAGATCCTGCACAACTGGAACATCGGCGAATCCAGTCTTCGACATCTTGTCTCATATGTAGCCAGTAAAATCTTTCTCGTAGCTTATCGAGAGTCTTATTTACGCCGAGGTGACCTCCGGATGCTCCTCCATGTAACTCTTCGAGTACTTCCTTAACACGGGACTGGGGTAATATTATCTGCAGTCGACAGGATCTTCCATTGATTGACTCCCACTTCCTCTTGAGAATCCCTGACTCAAGGACTAAAGAGTCCCACTGCGTCAGATAGCTCTTGGTTACTACACTCTTGTCGGATATGTCTTTCCATTGGGGCTTCACCTCGCGCACCTTCCAAGTGATGACGGGAGAGATATCGCTGTCTTCAAGTTGATCTTTCCGCAACTCCTCAGTGGTCCAGCCAGGGTCCGGACTAACAGTAATAAGTCGTACTTCGGTGATAATTTGCTTCACTTCCATATGCGTACAGTGCTTACAATCAGGATTACAAGGACGTCGGGACAGGGCATCGGCATTCCCGTGAGATTTACCGCTTCTATGCTGGATTTCGAAGTCATAAGTCTGAAGTAGCTCAATCCATCGTGCCACTTGTCCTTCAGGATTCTTAAAGTTCAAAAGCCATTTCAAAGCTGCATGGTCGGTACGAAGCAGGAAACGTTGTCCGTATAAATATTTGTGGAAATGCTTCGTTGATGACACAACTGCTAAGAGTTCTTTTCTTGTTACACAATAATTCCGCTCTGGCTTCGAGAGGACCTTGCTGAAGTAGGCTACAGGCGCCTCCATTCCATCTGTCACTTGACTTAACACAGCCCCGATTGTTGACTGGCTGGCATCTGCATCTAAAATAAAAAGTTTCCCAACCTCGGGGTAGCGCAAGATCGGTGCCTTACAAAGTGCTGCTTTCAAAGTCTCGAAGCTGAGGTTACACTCTTGTGTCCATGCAAAAGGTTTTCCTTTCTCGGTGAGTCGGTGTAAGCTCTTGGCGATGTCGGCAAACCCTTTGATGAATCGTCTATAGTACGTCGCAAGTCCGAGAAAACTTCTAACTTCATGCTTATCCTTAGGAATGGGCCATGACTTGACAGCTTCGATCTTTTTCGGGTCAGTACTAACTCCTTCAGATGATACAACGTGGCCTAAGTACTGGACTTCGGTACGGAAGAGATTACATTTCTTTGGGCTTAGTTTCAAATTAGCATTCCTCAGTCTCAGAAAAACAGCACGTAGGTTGTCGAGTTGTTCTTGAAAGGTTTTTCCGATTACGATGATGTCATCAAGGTAAACTAAACATGTCTTCCATGTTAGTCCCTTCAGGATACAGTCCATTAGTCTCTCAAACGTAGCAGGTGCATTACATAGTCCGAATGGAAGGACGTTGAAATGCCAGAGTCCGGAACCGACTGAGAACGCCGTCTTCTCCTTATCATCAGGATGCAGTTCCACCTGCCAATACCCGCTCTTCAAATCCAAAGTTGAAAACCACTTGGCTCCTGAGAGAGTATCCAAAGTGTCTTGAATCCTGGGTAGGGGATAACTGTCCTTCCTTGTGACGTCATTCAGTCTCCGATAATCCACACAGAATCGGGTTGCTCCGTCCTTCTTCTTCACGAGTACAACGGGCGATGACCACGGGCTTGAAGATTCTTCAATCACTCCTTGTTTCTTCATAGTGTTAATCATTCCGGCTACTTCCGTCTGCTTGGCGAGGGCTAAACGCCGCGGCGGTTGACGAATGGGTCTGGAGTCTCCAGTGTCGATTCGATGTTTAACGAGGCCAGTCCTTCCGCAGTCATCATCGTCAACAGCGAACACATCGCTAAACTCACCGATGAGGGACCTGGCTCTCCGCCAGTTCTCTGGCTCCAGCTTGCATCCTTTAAGCAACTCCTTGCTTAAGCCAGGCCGCTCCATATTGTCTGTTGATGCTCGTGGGGTAACGCCGTCTAACGAAATAACTTCTGCGACAGGTTTGCAGTTACCAAGTACCTCATCTTCCTTGAGTTGAACTTCACGTGTCGAGGTGTTCATAACACGTATAGGTACCATGTTCTTTTCAGCTACTCTAACAAGTGTTCGGGCAGCAATCACTTCGGTATTGTTCAGCTCTGGTTCTACAATAAAATACTTGCACTTCGTAGGCAAGTCTAACACACGGGCCCATACGATAGATTCAGACAGAGCGGGAAGGGTCACATTTTCATAGACCAAAGTTCTCAGTGCTCTGCACGACTCTGTACTTCCCAAGGTCATTGGAATCTCTACATTCCCGAGTGTCATGACGAGGTCTCCGAAGTTTATTTCGACGTAATGCTGCGACATGAAGTCAAGTCCGAGAATACAGTCATCAATAATATCGGCAATGACAAAGGTATGGCTCAACTCAACATCTCCTAGCTGTATCTGCAACTCGATCTCACCATATACACGAGCCTCCTCTCCGGTCGCCGTTCTCAAGGTATATTTGTCAGGATTCTTCAGTGTTCTGTTATTCAGAGTCGTACGTTTCAGGATTGATTTGGCGGCTGCAGTGTCGACAAGAATATTGCAGTTGCGTTGATCTATTTTTCCATGAATTATGAGACTGTCATGGCTGCGACGCATACTAGACACTTGGATAAAATTCCCGGGGCTGCCGGAAGGTCGAACCAGCCCTCGCCCCTCAGGGTTGGCTCTTTCTAGTTTTCCGCCTTCGATGGTGCGCCATCCGTGTAGTTGTGCCGCACCTCTGGTGACTTAGATCGCCGGTTGAATTTTTCTTGTTCTCCCCTCGTGTAGGGGGACCGTGAGCGAGTTCTTTCTGATCGGCGGCGCTTAGTGCAATCACTTTGTAGATGACCTTTCTCGCCACAGGACCAGCACAGTAATGAGTTCAAGGGTTGTTTCCTCTTCTTACAATCCCGCTGAGTGTGTCCTGGAGTATTACAATTCCAACAACGGATCTCGGTGTTCAAGCGCCGCTGGGTAGATGAAGAATAGTGATCAATCTCGTCTGCTACTGTCACTTGACGGATCCGCAAGGCGTTACGGGATGCTTGCTTCGCTGATTCAAAGGCGAGAGCATAAGCTAGGGCCTCCGCTGTAGTTTTCTTTCCAGCCAGGCGAACAGCTTGCTGTATCTCACGATCGGCGATGGCGTTGACGAAAGCCTCAGTAGCCACCTCACTGAGAAACTCGGGATTTCCATTAGAATAGGACAGATGAGCTAGCCTCTCAACATCTGATTGAAGTTCTTGTAGAGTCTCGCCGCTTTTCTGCATTCGGTTCCGTAGCTGGATTCGGTAGACTTGGTGCATGTGTTCATCACCAAACCGGAGCTCTATGGCACGAACCAACTCGTCATAGGTAACTTGGCTATCGGCTGGAAGCGTCTGGATGAGGTCTGCCGCGGGTCCACGGAGCGCCAACATGAGAGCAGTCGATTTTTCGCTCGCGCCCCATAAGTTGCTTGCACACGCCGCTTCGAACTGTCTCTTAAAAATAGACCACGCCATCTTACCATCAAATACGGGAGGTTTCATCTTAATCGGGTTAGCTCGCTCAACAGGATGGGCAGGTGACACCGTGGGGACACAGGAAACAGCCAGTACAGATGAAACAGGGAAAGCGGCAGGGGTACACGACGAAGCGACAGTGTCGGACGAAACAGGTAGGGTTATGATGCTCCTCACCCCGGCTAATTTCCTTTCGAACTCTTTGTCCCGATCTTCAATTCGATCTTCAATTCTCCTTTCCATCTCGACCACGCTGTTGCCTAATTGAGAGACATCCTGCTTGATTTTGTCCACTTCCGACTGAAACAAATCCATCTTAGACTCTAAGCTGGTCTGTAAATCAAGAACACGGCTATTAGTCTTTTCGTTAGCAGCCTCAATTTGCTCAGTTACCGAATTTATTTGCTGAGCGGTCTGTATATTTAGAGTCTTAATGGTCTGGGTCAGACTAGCAAACATCATGGCTAAATTATTACTGTCTGAATTTTCGTTACTTTCGTCTTCAGGCTTACCTTCATCTGTGCCATCCGGCACATCAAATGTTACCTCTGATATGTCTATGGCCTCTTGACTTAAGGCCTCAGCTAGCCGGGAACTCAGGTCCGACTTGTTTCCAGAAGTCGATAGCCCTCGGCTCCTTAGCTGGGCTGAAAGCTCTTTGCAGGTCAACTCGCTGAATTTTTTTACTGGCATTGCGAAAGAAACACTTCACACGCAAAATAACGATGTAAAATAAATGAAATAAAATAATCGACACGAACGCGCGGAAAACCGGAAAGTAGAACTTAAATAAATAATAATAATTATAATAACACTGATAAAACTTTAATCGTCACTTCTGACACCACTGTTACGCGCTACGGGTTCGGGGGATTAAAGTTTAAAACGCACTTGAATTTACTATTAAATAATTAAAATAAAAAGTAAGTTTATTATGAAAAATTATAAATCTCGAAAAGTACAATATGTCTTATAACAGTTCTACTATCACGTAACACAAAGTCTAATGCTTAAACTGACTCTTAACGCACGCTTAACTGTCTCTTATCACTTACGAATACACTCTGGAAAAACTACTGTACTATCCGCGGAAACTACTATCGCACTACAAATCACTAATATCGCGATATCGCACAATCTCGAATTCAAATCACTCGCACAGTCTCAGTATTTCAACTCAACTCGCATAACCACCGTGCTACCATTATATACCTCACATAAAAGAGCGAGAACACTCCAGCACATTCCGCTCAGAAAATTCGAGAGAAATCGAGATTCGATACCTGTAGCTCACTCTATGATTAAAACACCGAACTAATTTCCCCTCTCAACAGCTGATTGCTCTCACATTTCACAGGGGTTTTCAACTTGCTTGAAGCAAAGGGGTATTCAACCTGCTTGAACCAAATCATAACAATACGAACCCCCACCTTGCGATGCATTTTTGGAAAGGTCTTCAAATAAGAAATACATTGGTGCAAATTTTATTTTTTTAATATTAACTGTTTGCAAATGGCGTCCAACTTTGTGTATGCAGTAAAGTCTGGAAACCCCTGAATATCTTTCGAAAAAGCTTTCTCAGTAAATTTAAAATTGTGTATGGTAATACATGGTAATTAGAGGTCGACCCTGCTTGAGTGGGATAAGACAGAGTAAAAGAAGAAGAAGAAGAAGAAGAAGAATACATGGTAATTAGACCTTACATTCAATATATTTTTAGAGAATCCAAACAAGTACATACTTTTACCCACTGGATTTTTTATACAAATAAATACGTGAAATAATGAGAAATAGAACTAGTTGTTACCGTATACGAATGTGTAATAATGAGAAGAAGTTCTGAAAAGGGCGAAGAAACCCTACGTTGAGCCATCATCTTGATAATAGAGTCAATAATTACATTCAAACTATTGTGAATAATGTATTGTTGACTATTATAACTATGATGCATCGTGATGATGTAATATCAGATTGCAGTTTCTTGCTATTACTCGGTGGGAGATATTTATTTAACCCAGTCGCATGTTTCAGACTACAGAGTCAATAATTACATTAAAAGAGAACCCTCTGAAAAATGTCTTGTAGTCTCCTTCTATGCACGAGAGACTTACAAGGGTGAATAAACTGTCTTCTTGAGAGGCATCCCTGATATTAGTTAGTGAATTGATTGCATGCCCTATCGCACAGGCCAGCACCGAAAGCGAGAAGAAGGCCAACGTATAACTTCCCCCAATTTTTATGTATAATGCCCCGCCCACAAAACTGGCGATTGACAAACCTGGGTCATCATTGGCGCCCGTCATCACACCTTGCATGGTGGTGTGATGGCAGTTAGTGAATCTAGTGACTCAACCAACAGCAGTTGAAAAGTATGAAAGGATTCCCACTTCCCTATACATTTTTTCTTTTCCTTCAGGTTTCTTGTTTACCAAAAGGGCTATGGCTTAGGTGCCTTAGGTACTGAGGAGGACTACTGTCCTATTCTGCACTTGCGGTAACCTACACCCGATGTGCAAAGACTTACAAGCTTTTGCACATTCACTACTCCAACACCTTTTTATCCTTACATGTCCCGGTAGTTCAGTGATCAGAGCAATGGTTAGGTAATCTAACTTTGTATAATTATAATTTTATAATTAATACAACCATAGAATACTACTACTGGTTTGATAATCCAGAGGTCGTTGTTTCAAAACCCGCGGGACGTGAAAAGTTATACTTCCATTTGAGATTTCTTTTGACCACATAATAATATGTCATGGGCTTACTGCTAGAATAATGGAACTTATTAGTTCTAGTCAGGCAGAATGAAAATGCAATATTATTACTATACAGGGTGGGGCAAAAGTCTGGAAACCCCTGAATAACTTTCGAATGCCTTCTTCGATAAACTTCAAATTTTGTACGGTAAACCGGGCTAATAAGACCTTCTTTTAAAGTGGGGTCGATTTTTGTTACCGGCCCCCATGTCGGGGCCAGGGGGGCCAACTTTATTTTTTTAAATACTGTTACGCGCTACGGGTTCGGGGGATTAAAGTTTAAAACGCACTTGAATTTACTATTAAATAATTAAAATAAAAAGTAAGTTTATTATGAAAAATTATAAATCTCGAAAAGTACAATATGTCTTATAACAGTTCTACTATCACGTAACACAAAGTCTAATGCTTAAACTGACTCTTAACGCACGCTTAACTGTCTCTTATCACTTACGAATACACTCTGGAAAAACTACTGTACTATCCGCGGAAACTACTATCGCACTACAAATCACTAATATCGCGATATCGCACAATCTCGAATTCAAATCACTCGCACAGTCTCAGTATTTCAACTCAACTCGCATAACCACCGTGCTACCATTATATACCTCACATAAAAGAGCGAGAACACTCCAGCACATTCCGCTCAGAAAATTCGAGAGAAATCGAGATTCGATACCTGTAGCTCACTCTATGATTAAAACACCGAACTAATTTCCCCTCTCAACAGCTGATTGCTCTCACATTTCACAGGGGTTTTCAACTTGCTTGAAGCAAAGGGGTATTCAACCTGCTTGAACCAAATCATAACAATACGAACCCCCACCTTGCGATGCATTTTTGGAAAGGTCTTCAAATAAGAAATACATTGGTGCAAATTTTATTTTTTTAATATTAACTGTTTGCAAATGGCGTCCAACTTTGTGTATGCAGTAAAGTCTGGAAACCCCTGAATATCTTTCGAAAAAGCTTTCTCAGTAAATTTAAAATTGTGTATGGTAATACATGGTAATTAGAGGTCGACCCTGCTTGAGTGGGATAAGACAGAGTAAAAGAAGAAGAAGAAGAAGAAGAAGAATACATGGTAATTAGACCTTACATTAGAATGGGACCGATTTTTTTTTACCGGCCCCCATGTCGGGGCCAGGGAGGCCAACTTAATTTTTTTTTAATATGAAACCCTACCTTGCGATACATTTTTGGAAAGGTATAATTACCCCGACTTACCGTGCATAGTTTTAAATTTACTGAGAAAGCCTTTTCAAAAGATATTCAGAGGTTTCCAGACCTTACTGCATACACAAAGTTGGACGCCATTTGCAAACAGTTTAATGTTAAAAAAATAAAATTTGCACCAATGTATTTCTTATTTAAAGACCTTTCCAAAAATGTATCGCAAGGTGGGGGTTCGTATTTAAAAAAATGAAGTTGCCCCCCCCCGGCCCCGACATGGGGGCCGGTAACAAAAATCGACCCGACTCTAAAAGAAGGTCTCATTAGCTCGGTTTACCTTACAAAATTTTAATTTTAACAAATAAGCCATTCGAAAGTTATTCAGGGGTTTCCAGACTTTTGCCCCACCCTGTATTTTCAGTGCTATTTCTTTTTAGATTTACTGAGACGTCAAGGTCAAGTTCTGCAATGTTGCGCGACTGAGGCTGACAACTCTTATCATGGAGAGATTTTCATCACTGGAGTCAATGTGTTTGAGCAGGAAATTGCTTTCGGAAAATGGGCTATCCCTAAATTGGTAAAAAAAAGTTCTCTTGGAACTATTTTGGTACTTTATTTTTTCAATAGACTTACTTACTTTCTGTACCGGGATCAAGATCACCATTTTGGTATATCTTTTGTTCCCGAAATCGAGCAATGTTGGTAAATCGGGCCGATACCTTAACAAAGTACTGAAAATCTCATTTTGAACACCTACTCTCTGAGCTATTTCTTGTGGTAGCATGACTGGGTTTAATGTCTTCAGCATAAAAAAGTTGTTTAATTTTTGGTATCAAAATGTTTCTAAATTTAATTTTAAAATTTCCGCAAAATTTATTTGTTTTTGTTTCAGAAAAGAGAGCTGTCGTCTCCTGATGAGCTTTTGGTTTGCAGGGCACTTGTGTCTCTGATTGACCTCAGCTACAATCCAGAGCGATGTGTCGAGATAATCTGCCATAATGTAATTGCCAGGTGAGACTGTCGGAAAAACTTGAATTCCATTTACAGTTTATAATTCATTTCTTTATGTAGGTATATAATTAGATTATAATTAGTTTCATGAGGTTAACTAAAATTAACCCAACTCAAACTTCGCATTCTCAAAGGAATAAATAACAACTACTACTACAAATCACACGTTTCAGACTGGGCAAACTAGTGACGTCTGGTGTACCATTCATCCGTCAGAAAGTGGCCATCCTGCTGCGTTGCATCGCCATAGCCCCGTATGGAGCCCATCACATTGCCGAGAACAGCTATCTCCTAGGGCGGATTCTGCTAGGGGTCGTTGACCCCATTGATGAGGTCAGACATGAGTACTTGAGGACGATGCGAGACCTTCTGACGTCTAATCTAGGTAAGCCACGTAATGGCTCCACTGTGAGAGAACTGAAGGTATTCATGGAAAGGGAATGAGTTTGGTTTCTTTATTTATCCTAGACAGCAGAGATGGCACGTTTAAAGCAACTTCCAGCGTGATGTAGACTTGGGCTGGCGACCATTCAGGTTCATGGTTGATTGGTCATCATGGCAATCCACATTTTGCTGGTTTTTCCTGTTCCCACCCATGCTGTGTGAGGATAATTCCAGTAGCTGGGTTGTTTGCCTAGCAAATTATGTCATTGAATCTGACTTTAAACCCAAATAAACAATCGCTTCGCTTATTTCCAAATAACGAATATTAAGTCGGTAGGTATATTATGGGGGGGCCTTGTCAAATTATAAGCTTCCTTGCATATGTATAATTGTATACGTATAACTGTATACGTATAACGACAGTGGTAGAATTATTTAGTAATATATTCACTATCTTGGTAGTACCGTTCAGGGAGATAGATCTGATGACTTTTATAGAGAGATGGTAATAGGTAGGTATGGAGAAACGAGACGTTAACTGTGGGTAAAGTTTGAATTTTTAGGCAGTGAAAATTCGCCAAAGCCTTAAAATTCTCATTAGAACTCCATTTATCTTCTGTGTTTGACAGAACAATGAAACCAAGTTAACCAAGACGTGTGTGGATTTGATAATACTACTGAGTCAAAAGGAGGAAAATTCGTGTAATTTTGTTTTCTTGTTCCAGATCCCTGCCAAAATTTCTCTTCTTCTCTTCTCTTATTTTCTCAACACCCGAAATTATTTTCTCCTACTTGCGTGTTTTTTGTGATTTAGGAGAGAATACCTTTTTAAACATACGATTTTTCAACATTTTTCAACGATAAGGAAAATGTAAAACTTCTGAAAAAACTCGTGTTTAATGTAATCCAACAGCTTGTTTAATGAGGCAGTTACTACTTACCTAATTCATGTATGTATTGGATACAGCACAAATTGTAACCGTAAGAAAATGGAGTTTTTAGTAAAAATAGTTCAGCCAACGTCCGCGTCGATGATACGTTGAATTCACCAGGTCGCATTCTGAAGCTAAGCAACGTTCATGGCGGTTAGGACTTCGATGGATGAATTAAATTCGAAACCTTGTGATGCTGGCTGGCGATTACGGGTGAAACCGAGGCTAGGCGCGGATTATGTGGATAGCTGGTCGGTAATAGCCGGGTCGAGACTCGACTGCTGGGTCCCAGCTCATGTAGATTTAGCGTCACGTGTTCGATTTTCACCAATCACAGAGCTCTAAATTGATCACGTGACGCTATATCTACATGAGCTGGGACCCAGCAGTTGAATTTCGACCCGGCCATAAGTTTCCAGCAAATGAAGGCTAAAACAGGTCTTAGTATAACCTTATAGCACTTGAAAATGGTGTTTAAACCAAAAACACAACAGTAAAATAGCCCCAAGTCCCATTCATTGGGAAATTTAGTAATTTTTAACTAAAACTCTCTCTTTTAACTTCACTACAATTCCATTTCTCTCTATTCATCCCACTCTACAATTCATCATCACCAAATCAATATGTATTAAATTGATAGCTAACAGCTAATGAGACTACCTGTACACTGTACAACCTATTGTTATCTTAATATATAAATGTCAAAGTGAGACTACCTGTACACTGTACAACCTATTGTTATCTTAATATATAAATGTCAAAGTCACTGACCACTGACGGATCATCGCTCTACAGCCCAAACCGTAAGTTCTAGGAAGCTGAAATTTGGTAGGTAGCTTTGTCTTATAGTCTAGATGTGCAATAAGACGGGATTTTTCGAAATTCCCACTACAACACCTGCCATTGGCGAAAAAGGATTTTTTGCTTTCACGGCCATGCCTCGGCCCGCAAAGCGGGCGACAGCCCGCTAGTAGTATATAAAGCTTTATTAGGAGGACAAAGTAATGTACAGTGTACAGTATAAAGTTAAAAAAATAAATATGTGATAAAATATTTTGAAAAATAAATAAGAAAATAACACTAATGTCCTAACTAAGGGGCGGGCTCATTGAATGCGGCAATCTCTTCCACCCAACCCTTGTTAATTAATTTCTCAAGCTTCTCTCCCCAGCTACTCCTGCTCTGATCCCTGCCGGCTACTTAACCACCCTGATCTCCAGGCTCCCCTTAGAACCCCATGAGTTCTGTCTCCTCCATATCATCTCCAGCCTGGAGCATTTGGCACACATGGGGCGGAAATATCAGGACATACAGATCAAGGTAGATATTTGTAATTTAAAAATTAAAAGAATTTCACAACTCCATGAATATCCAAACTTTGGTTCTTGTCGAAACACGGAGAAACACCATTTGTGTAATTTTATTATTTTTATTTACAATAATTTAATATTGCGAAAATATTTTTTCAAGTAGGTTATATCTAGCATGTTTTTTTAAAAGTATACAATACATGCTTGTAAAAAAATAGTTATATGATTTGACTGACAAGATTAGAGGGTAAAATCATGAAGTCAAATATGTTTGAATGAGAAAAGGCGTAGAGGAGAAGAAAATTGCTTTCCTCAGAAGAGTTTCATAGAGCACTTTTATTTTTGGGATGGAATTAATAGACGCGTTTGTATTACCTCTGTGGCGCTAAGTCTGGATTTGCGTATTGTCTTGGATGGGGAAAACCAATGCTAAGTCATGACTTAAGATCTCGCTTTTGTTTATTAATTTCGCCTTAACTGTCGGTTTCATCGAATTTTTCAAAGTTTGTATTAACTTACAACATCTGTCGCCATCAAAGTAGGTACGTAATTATGTGGTTTCTATGATATAATGAAAATTTTGAGGCCCCCAAAACGAAACGGTTGTTCGTTCAAGAAGACAATATTGAAGTGAATTCAGCAATAGTAAATGCTTATTTTCCGTAGAAAGAACATTTTTATAAAAATAGTTAAATATAGGTATCATCTAAATTATTATTTATTCAAGGCAGGCGTCGTTGAATCAGTCCACAAACTCCTTGGAGCGGATCAGAATCGATTTTCAAATCCATCAACCAGAATCGGTCTACTAGGAATACTGGCTCAGTTGATGAAGCACCCCCATGGAAAGCAACGGTTCACTACTGACCTGTTCGAGTTGGTGATAGAGATTATTCTGAATGATTCGGATCAGGTGAGTGAGTTTCTGAATGATTCGGATCAGGTGAGTGAGTTTTTGATATTATGTCTCCTAAGAAAAACTGAGTCATTAAATGGGTAGATAGATACCCAAGTGAAGTAGCTTACGATGCTTGCACGCACGGTGACCTGGTTTCGAGGAGCATAGAAAATTTTCTGCCCTGTGCATGGATTGTCCTGGGTCCATTCATAACTCGTTATGAAAAATGACGATATTTGTCTGGATAACAAATAGTGGCGGCGTTACAAGAAATAAATAGGTAAGTGGGCAAATGATGTGATTGAAAGTTTCTTAATGCTGATTTACCCAGTAACTACTGACTTACCAATACTACTTTTCCCTCACTCGAGGCTGACTACACCCTGTAATTCAAGACAAGTACGGAACTACGAACTTGTTTATTGTAACCAAACTAAGGAATCGAATGCTATTTTATATATTAACTCTTAGAACGAGGTCCACTCATACCTCGTGAGGAAAAATGAGTAGCTGCTTTGATGTGAAGCAGCGACCAGTGGCAGAATCATAGGCAAAAAAATTATACAAGATATTGTAAATTAAAGTGGTAAAGTACTAAAATTGTGACATAATAACACAAAGAAAAAGCATTATTATTATTAACTATTAGAACTATTATAATTTTAAAATGTACCTTCAAAAACAAATAACCTCTCTGAATGTATCTATGTCCCACCAGGACATTTCCACCGATCTCCAAATCAACGCCATTCGGCTCCTGACATTCGCCGCCGTCACTTCCGCCACAAAGCGTCTCATCGTCAGCTCAGGGCGCCAGGAGGCGCTCATGGAACGGCTGATCCACCTCGCGGCGCAAGAAGACAAGCATCTTCAGCTCAGCTGCATTTATCTGCTGACTGCCGTCGCGGAAACAAAGCTGGGTCGAAGTTACATGCTGCAGGAAGTGGAACGGATTGAGGATCTTAAAAATTCGAACAGGGATCGATCCGACGTTGTCGGCGCTTTGGAAATTCTGACTGAAGTCATTCGATGGACGCCCTGACAATTGGAGAGTAAGTGCCAAACAGAGGTATTGATTTTAAAATAAAAATAAAGATTTTAAAGTAGATTTTACTTCTGAGAAATTTCCATATCAGAAATCGGAAGTATGTGTTAGAAATTTCTAATATTAGAAATCGAAAGTATTGTGTTCGTTTTTGTAAAAAAAAATATTTTCTTGCTCCGATTTTAAATTTTTCATGTTTCTGACGTTTCATGAATATTTTATTTAAATTCACGACGACTGTAGTAACTACTCAATTACAAATAATGCCTAATCTGTCCTCACAAAGCTGAGTACATTCCGTAATTCAATACCAGGTAAAATCTTTGTTGTTTTTTTAGAAATCGAACCAGGGACATTCGATGTGAAATCTCTACTAGCCAAGGGCATGAAGGTTGACTTTCAAGACAGTTTTATTATTTAGCAAAGGTATTTCTAGGAATAGTCAGCTCCTTAGCGTACGGTTATGACACAGCCAGTAGTCCGGAGATTCCGAGTTCGATTCCTGTTTTATTTATAAGAGGAAAATCTTATTGATGATCTTCAAAGATGTTGTGTGAAGCGTATGCGGGAGTCACCGTCAGGGTATGGAAACCATTTCTGGCGGCTCAACCCGCTAAACCCCGAAGAAAACTCTGTTCCTCCAAATACGTAAGGCTGGCATTTCCAGCCTTACCCAGGCTCGGTGATATTAATGTGGGTAGCTGGTACGACTCTCAGCAGAATGGGGGTAAAATCAAAGTCCTGACTATCTCAAATTAGGACGTTAAAAAGAAATTGAATAACTGGTCTCAGTAAATATAATGTAGATCGCAATTTAATGTAAAGGTTTCACTGAAAACCCTGCAACCAGATCGGGATTGAATAATAATACTTTCTAGGATATTATAGTATTCCTTGTTATTTCCACAAGAAAATACTTATACATAGTAGTTAACTTCATATTTTCGAAGATTAAATAATCGAATTTGTAAAACAAAATACTCGATCAATAGGTTAGAGAATTGATTATGAACCCAATTCGACAGAATAAAACCTTGGACTTGTATGTATCATGAATCGCTACGGTCTTGTAAAGAACCTGATCTTATTTTTATCCAGTCACGATTATATTTACTTTCATTTTCTCTTTTAAATTTTAATTTTTAGATTGATATTAAAAAATCAATTTTGACAGTTAAACAACTTTCGAAATGTAAGGATTTTAATATAAACTTATCATAAATATAATTTTTTAAACACGTCGTATCACATGTATAAGTTTTGTGCAGAAAAAAATTTTAAATACTTTACTCTTATGTAGGATTTATGAATTAATTAAGGACAATATTGTGGAAAAATATAATAATAAAATTAATGATAATTTTAGAGTAATTTTGTTATTGTCAAGTGTTTGTTGGGAAGAGTTATCTATTCTTTTGTGTTGTTAGAAAATGACTCGAAGTTTCGTCCATGTTTGAAAGAGATATTACTTGAGATAGATGTAAGAGATAGGAATGTAATTTTTTTCAAATTTTGTTTTGTATATTTTATTCTGTTAACTGTTTGTTAGTTTCTTATAAATGTTTACATTGGATTCTTTCCGTTAATAAAATTGCCTTTGAGCACCATTACCATTACCTATATTAGAATGCTTTTTCCATAAGTACTCCTACTTAATTCATTCGATTCCACTAAATCTTACGTAATTTTTGTCTACTGATCTGTAATGTTTTTGATGAAATAAACGTACAGTCTGGGCCACGTGAGACTAATATTTATTGGTCATTTAGGAATTGGTAACACAGTGCTTTTCACTAGTACTTAACATTTCTACACATATTATTTTACCGCGTATATACATTACCTTCTGGAAAATCCCGATTTTTCTTTCAACTGTAATTATTTTTAATATATGTGTAGAGCCTTTAGCTTTTCCTCTCCTTTTCAGAAGCAATATGCGTCCCAGTTGAAAGAACACGTACATGCTTCAGAGGAAGTTATAACACTTTATCACACACTCATAAAAACGATACCACTAACAACCATCGAAAGCCATTATTTTTTTTTGTAAAAAAGGAGGGAAAATGAAAAAAAATAAAACTCCCCCCAATGCCATAAAGCTGGGGTATAAAATGTTCAGAGGCTGCAGTTTCAAACGCAATAAAACGTAGGGTATCGTGATGTTTAATATTGTTAGCAAAGCTTTTGTGCTTAGGGCCTTGTTTCATGAATTTCCGATGAGATCTAGCAATAGAACTCTTTATTGATGTCTTTATTGTTATTTATTTAGTTACAATGTAAATCCATAAAGTTTATGGTGGATCTAATATATTGCCTAGTAATACCTACTCGGGAGTATCTAACTACTTCTTATTTTTGAAAAATTAAGCTGAAAATTTCAATTTTTAATATACATAATATTTTGGTTCTATATAATATTTTTTAGAACATTTGATTCATGTCACATTCATCTCACATTTAATCAGTTGTCCGAAAAGGTTGTTGGAATATTATTTGTTCGATTGAAAAATAAATGAATCTGATAAGGATCTCTCTAATCTTCAATAGACGTGATCTACTTGTGATTAAGGTTCTTCTATCCATCACTTTGAGGCATTGATGGAGTTGTTTTAGAACTATAATGTATAAATTTATTTTACGATATCTAGATTATTTTTTTGATTTATAAATATAAATATAAATATTTTTTTTATATAATTATTAATAGTACAGCCCTAGCTAGGAATCATGTACAAGACTATGCAGTGCGGCCCTGAATAACCTTATTACGTTTTATTTCATGAAATGCTAAAAATTATCCCCCCCCCTCCTCTAAAAGTATCCCATTGTCCGGCTCAGTTGTTGTTTTGTTCAGAGCTGAATGTATTTATTTTTCCAATAATATCCCATTTTCGAGGGTCAGCGAGGGACGTTCTTCACTCGGTCCGAAATGTTTTCATTAGGAGTTTTGTATTTCTGTTCACAGTTCTCTAATTATTTTAATGAAACTACTTCCGGCTTTTGTGAATCTACAGTTTATTAAAATCTCCTGATTTAAAATGGAATACTATTTTTTCATTCAAAATTTTCATTAGATACAATCACGTGGAAGCCTTTTTTTAATAAGATTTTCATTGTCACCTAACTCTGAAACTATACACAGTTCGATTCATAAACAAGGTAAAAATAAAATACCTATTTCAGACGAATTATTAGTTGTCTTGGTCTTCTTTTTTTACAACTTTGGATTATGTGTCCTAAAGAATTGTTTTTCTTGAAGGTGCTATACTCGTACATATATTATAACAAAAAGTATATTTCAAGTTTTAATTAACCACGATGGCTGAAAATAAATTCTGACTGATCTTGTTTTGGTACATACTTAAGACGATTGGACTGGTTTTCTGGTGGATTTTGACTCATTTGAGTGGTAAGCATGGTACAATTTAGTAAGGCGGGTTTGAGTAAGTGTAACACCATGTGACATCAATCACTTTTGTGATTTACACAAATATATAAGATGGATAACCTTTTGATAAATAGGAAAATAAATAAGAAAGCAAGGACACAGAGTCAACTCAGTTATGATTTTTGATTTATTTCTTTGAATATTTAACATTAAATAAAAATTAGTTGATTGTTTTAAATTGGTAGCATAATAAAGTTTTAGAAATGAGAATGGTTGAGGGCTTCCAGAACTTCACGGATATCTGTTTCGTGAATGAATTTCACCATATATTTTATTGAAATGTAATCTTCGGTATTCTGTAACTTACGTATCAAAACAAAGTTGTCTCACAATTAGTTATACGAGAATTTCCTGCTTGTATACTGATAGCAAAGTTTGTTCATGGTAACCAGCTTATTGAATAAAGGAAAACTGAGAAGTTGCCCCAGGGTGAGTTCCCCTCCCTTCACTCTCCTGGTGACAGCAAATGATCTATTTCCTCTGAGTTCATTATTGACAGCCCAGGGCCTGTTTATATTCTCTCTTACACCCCCGTTCTCCCCCAAGTTGTTTCCCACCCCCCCTTCCCCTTGATAAATCCTCTAATCCGTCCCACCCCCTACACACCTACCTCAACTTGACCTCTCCTCTTAGTCTGTGAAAGTTTCCTTTCCAGTAAACAATCTATTAATTTATTTGTTAATCCACTATACTGCTTTCATGGCATCAGGTTACCAAGATTCCGAGAAGGATTTTTGGAAGCAAGCGTACCAATGTTTGAAAATGTAAATCAGTCCCTTGTTTGTTTGAATGCTGTTAGAAATGTAACATGTAGATCAAATTACATTGCTAGACTATGTTCATTACCTTGTAATTTAATAGGCATCTACTCATCTGATATTATTTTATAGTTAATATTAAATTTGACTGCATCGTCATAATCTCGAGTCCTGTTCATTATGCTCATGAGCGAATGCTCGAAGTAAAAGCAAAAGGTCTGAAGTAAAAGGTAGAAGTAAAAGCATTTTCTCATTTTCGTATTCATAACCATTTGCTTTTAGTCGGGATCATATGCTTTTCCTCACAAGCAATTGCTTCATGTTCTAGTTACAGTAGCTACTAATAAAAGCATCAGCTCAGCTTCATGAATATCCAGGTACCATTTACTTCCATAGAAGTAAAAGCTTTTGCTCTCAAAACTTTATGAATAACGACAGAAGAAATTGCTTCAAATTTCGGAAGTAAAAGCTTTTGCTTCATTTTATGAATACGGCCCCATGTTCATTTTTCATCATGAAATAATTGAACAAGGATTGAAAAATCGCATCATACATAACTGTTCCGGGTTCCCCTTATGTACGCGAGAACACATTATATCAAATACATAGATAGTATAGGTACCTATTTGAGTTTGGAAGATTCGTATTATACCTAGGTACCTAAATAGGAAATTTCAAGACTGTTGAAGCTGCAAAATTTCAAAATGAGAGAATTTTTTTTATTGGTACCTATCTATACCTATTTATCTAATAACCTCTTCTGTCATGTAAAAGTTCTGAAAGCCCTCTAGAAGCGTGCAAAAAGTTAACAAAAAGAACTTTCAAGACAAATTATTTAGTTATTATATAACAAACAAACGTAAAAACAAAATTGCTTAACAACATAATTACACAATATTATTGCCTCTTCATGTAAAAGTGCTCAATGGAACAAAGTCGAATGAGCATGTTCTACTAAAATGAATTAATATTAAATAAAATATATTCTATCATAATAAATTATTTATTTCATTCATCTCGAAATAATTATATGATATCAGCTTGACAATCTCCGATTTAAATTGAAATTTTACAGAAATGTCAGATTTAATTTGGCGACCGCTATTCGAAAAAAATTTTAATCATCGTTTGATAGATAGTGAATATTTTACATTTGTAGAATTTATTTGTACGAATATTGACTTTGTTCAATTAAAATCAGAAAAAATCTATTTGTAATTAATTGTAAATGACAAAAACATATAGCGTTATAAAATAGATTAAAAGAAGGAAAATTGATTTTTACAAGAGTAAAATGAAATTTATTTAATTTAGTTTTAAGAAAAAGGCATTTTGAAAATGAGATACAAGTCGATTAATTAATGCAAGAGAACGCACAGTACGAGTACTTATACGAAGTGCGGAACAAAGGAAAATATAAAAGAAATAACATTTGATCACTAGTTCAATTTCCAGCCCGAAATTTTTTTTAGGCTTAAAAAAAAAAAAAAAAAAAAATTGCCCGGTTGGACTCATTCCTCTCTTTCTGTCCATAATAAGACTTTAGGTAAGAGTTAAAATCAAAAATAATCAAAAAAAATAAATAAGTTACAGCTTTTTTGATCTTACTCGGTTATCAGATCATGTTCTCATAGATGTCATTCCCGTATGGGTGGTTCTCTGCAAAGTGCATGTGCCTACTCAGATTCATACGTGAGCTTGAATAAATTTGAATATCACACAGATGTGCTGGTGGTATTCGAAACCCTCTCAAAATGGCGCTCCAATAATATGATAATTCTGTCATGTTCGACATGGATAATAAAACCTTAAACTATTCCCCCATAGATCGCCTGACCTGGTAATTGGTAATACACATAATATAGGTATAAGGTACCGGATAGCTACTGGCAATAAACCTTTTCATTGGGATATAATTATAACAAATAACCCTAAAATTGCCTTCTCTCTTCTTAACGAACTGTCGCTTACTCAGGCACAATAATAACGAACCACCGCTAGCTCACAGTCACGACGTCACCATAAAAACCCAATAAAAACGGCACAATCCCCCGCCTGCTACACTAATAGGAGAAAGCTAATTTGCTAATTGCCTGAAGGAGAAAGGAAGGAGAGAGAGGGAGAGAGAGGGAGAGAGAGAGAGAGAGAGAGAGAGAGAGAGAGAGAGAAGGGGAAGGAAAATAGGGGAAGAAGATGTCGAGGTGGAAGAGCACGTTGTTACAAAACTACAGCGGATTCGGCTCTTAATACTCATCGAAAAAAGTTCTTGAAAATTTCCAATGTGAAAAAAAGTCCTGGTTGGTCATTTAGAACACAGAAATTGTATCATAAAATGAACAATATGAGTGTATGTGGTATGAGGTTCTCTTGGCAAGACCTAATGGATTGTATTCCTAAGTGTGCGATTGCTCTTGCTCGTTAGGTTCGTAATAATATCTTACTGACATGCAATCATCATCAAGTAGTGTTGGAAAATAAAATCAAAGGCCCAAGGAAAGTTGAGGGTTGACCAAAGGAAGTGCAGAATATAGGTAAATAAATAAAATATATATTACTTATACTCCTGGGATGAAATCTTAAATATACATTCATTATTTTGGTTTTTGTATTATAAATTGTTTATTTGAAGACCAAACGAAATGCATAATATTATAGGTGTACCGCGACTTTGCCTCAACAATTTCCTCCCGAAGACTTTCATGATAAATTGTACCTCCTCTTGTTCAAATCATCAAAGGGTGGCGTCATCGTGAACGATGGTAGCCAGACAGTGAAGGAATGACTCAGCACTTCTACCATTGTCTTTACAAGGAGGCTAATAATTGACAAGGGCCCCCAGAACCAAGCCAATGCTGGTCTACTCCCTGTTTATAGTCCCCCAGCCGAATATGCACATAGAAAATCTTGTTATCATTGTTAATTATCATTGTTTCGTCGTTAGAGGAGTCAGAAGAACGTTGGAGTTATTTATGGCAAGAGCGTAGGTATATTACCTCGGAGCTCATCGTTCACTGTTGGTAGAATTGGGACAGGTTATTAAATTATCGAGAGATCTGCTACCTATGCTGGTAGCATCAAATGGATTACAGTAAGTTTGAATTGGACAATGGATAAACTTGATTTCGTATTAATGAATTGCAGTTATTTTATGCTGGTAGTAACAAAGATAGGGAGAGAGAAGGCAAAATACACCATGCACCTATTATTATTAGTATTATTACTATGACTATGTCGGGTTTATGGATGCTATACGACTTTGGACTCCAACAAATTGGTTTTGATGTCACGTTACAAAATAATAAGTACCTATATTATGAATTCAAAAAACATTTGTGAAAATTGAGTCAAGTTGAATTTAAACTATTGAGAGATGTTTTATGTTGATAGCATCAAATGGATTACAGTTAATGGGCTAAGAAGTAGAAATATTCATGATAAATCATGATTTTGAAAGGCCCTATTTTTAGGACACTATTGTTTTAATGTTTAAAATAATTATTTAGAGGTAAATTATCAACCCCAGGATTATATGACCGAGTATTATCTAACAGAATATTGGCTTAACTTCGGATTTGAACCACTGACCTCCGATTATAAGTCCGCCGCCTTATGGATTAATCTACTGAGGTCGGTTCATAACTTTATTATCCTACAATATTAGAAGTTTTTCTGTTTTTTAGTATACTAGACATAGACACCTACAAAAGAAGATTTTTCATTTCTTGAGGTGTTGGCAGGCGTCCAAAACAATAATAAAGAAATGTGCTAGAGCAGGAGGGCCAGACCCATTACAACACAATGCTGCTGTCCTCTTCAAGTAGACAGGGAGACAAACTTGAGGGTATAGTGCAGAGAGGGGTATTTTTATACTGAAAGCTTCATAACCCTTTTGAGTTTCATTATAGATATAAACGGATTAATTTTTAGGACATAAAAGCACAGTTGTTTTTCATGGTAGTCTCTGCAAGCCAAAGCTTTCGCTTCATATCACACGAATTTTATAACCTCCATTGACAAACTTTTGAACCAGATGTTAAATCTTGCACTAACCTCAGTAGCTCACCAATCAGCACAACGGACTGCAAATCAGGGGTTCGGGGTTCAAGTCAGATAGGGGACCACAATATATTTCTTGTTTTTTTTTTTAATTTATTTATTTAATAACTGTTCATGAAGCAATAGTTTTTATAGGTACTTCTTACAAATGTCAATGCCTTTCGTCATAACTCGCAAGTAATTTTTCACATGACAAGAAAAATGGAGGTGCAAATGTAGAGAATTATACGAGGTCTGTCCCGAAAGTTCGTATAAAAGTGTTCTGGCAACGCTGGAAGGCAAAGTGGGGAGGCAATTTGGGCTATTTCCCCTTCTACAACATCCAAACAATTCTCAGTGTGCGTTCGATCGCCTTACGATAAAAACTGGATCGTCCCGGTACCTGTGAAGTGACCCCTCTCTCTATCACTCGTCGGCATGGAACTCTCAGTCATTCAAGAACAGCGCGTCATCATCAAATTTCTCGTAAAACTCGGCAAGAATGGGCACGAAATTTTTAATGATCTCAACCAAGTTTATGGAGATGATGTTTTCAAGGAACCAACAGTCCACAAGTGGGTAAAAAGATTTCGTGAGGGCCGAGAAAGTCTCGAAGATGACCCTCGGTCAGGACGTCCTTCCACTTCCAGCACTTCTAACAATGTGGAAAGAATTCGATCCTGTGTCCTGCAGGACCGTCGTTTATAACCGTCAGACAGTGTCTGAAGAGCTTTCTTTGAGCAAAGAAATTTGCGCGAGAGGGGCGTGGATCCTCCACCACGACAATGCCCGCTCAACCTCTCGTTGTGCGTGAGTTTCTGGCTGCCAATTCGATCATAGCGACTGAACCCCCCCTTATCACCGATTGGCACCCTGTGACTTTTTTTATCCAAAACAAATTGTGCTTCGGGCGGCATTTGGGGACGTTTGAGGCCATAAAGCAGCAACGACGGTCAGCTGAAGAGACTGTCAACTGAGGACTTTCAAGGAGCTTCAACAGTGAACGGCGTTGGCAGAAGTAATTTTTCCCAGAGAGTACTTGAAGAGTGCAATTGAATTTACCCGTTAATTGTAATAATAAAATTATTCATTTGTATACGAACATTCGGACAGACCTCGTAGATAAATGTGCAAAGAAGAGCGGACGGTAAATATTGATACTCGACAAAAAAGAAAGAGAGAAAAGAAATTTGATGGGAAGGAGAGAGAAAGCAAGAGAGAGAGAAAAAAAGATAAAGAAGGTAAGCGATAGAAAACAGGCTGGGTAAAAAAGGGAGAGTGAGTGATGGAAATTGATGAAGATAAAGAGAGAAAACAAAAAGAAATGGGAGATAAGGCAGAGAGACGAAGTTTCTTGGCAAGAATCTTAGAAAGTAAACAGTTAAGTCATTTTTCTCCATGTTCCTATCTATTCTATTCTGTTCTAAATTTTGTCTGATGGTCTTCCTCTAATGCAGAAAAACGCCTCCACGTTTTTTTTATAGAAGGAAAGAGAAAAAGGAGGAGAAAAAATCTTTAGTACTACTGCTTCCCATGTTTTTGGCGAAAGAAAAAACTGGAACATAGGGTTTCAAAACTTGTGTTTTATAATGTTATTTATTACAAACACAGTTTAACGAGTCTTTCTCTCCCCTATACCCTCCTTGCTAGACGATCAGTCGGGAAATGACTCCCTTCATAGCATTCCTCAAAGCCACCAACATATTCCCCAAAATATAAACTCGAGGATCCGGCGTGAACGACAGGCTTATCGCCTTGTTAAAGCGCCGTTAAACCGAAAAAAAACACAGTTTCGAAAACCCAGGACCAAGATATCGAAAGAAAGAAAAAGATATTAAAGGGGCATTATTATCGATAGCAGATCTCCATTAACCAATACCGTTTGAGACCTTTGGCGAGCTACGTGTTGGCGATACCTGCTAAAGGGCAAATGCTTTATGTACCAAAATATTCAAAAAATAAGTTATAAAATTGCTACCTATTATGATGATTTGATATCTACATCATTCCAAGATCTAAATTCTATAATCTAAATTTTAAACACCTGAAGTTAAGCAACGTCCAGAGAGGTGAATACTTCGTGATGCTGGCTTTCCGGCTCAAACCAGGCTGGGTAAATGTTATTGTGGGTTGCAGATTTGAGGTTTTCCAGCGAATGGAGGGTAACACCCCCGTTCGTGATATGACCATTGACCATGCATGCAAATGAAAGCGACCTTCAAAACAATTTAAAAAAAATCGGAACAAAAAAATAATATTTTTTTTTACAAAAACGAACACACAACACTTCCGATTTTCTAAAATTAAGAACTCATCGGAAGTAAAACTCGAACCAAACTAACAACTTGTGACCCGAATTTGTGCATCGCTGGAATAGAAGAGAAACGATGAATTTAATAAAAGGAAAATACTTTACCTGAAAAAATATATTTGAGTACCTACTCGTACAAGCTTATTTTTATTGAAGGTTTTTTTTTGTAACGATCTAATAAAATTAAATTCCTATCAAATGAATTCCTTGTATTAAAAAAAAAAAAAACATTCTTATTAAATTTGCACTTTGAAGTTTTAAGGCTGTTCATTAGAGCCTTAAAAGTACTTGCGCATTTTATGAATGCCTGTGTAGTGTGTAGCTACATTCATTTACTTGGGTTATGCAGCGGACTTGTAACGAAAGGTCGGTGCAAAGATCGAATGGAGGATTTTATAAGATTCTCTGTAGATATTTTTGCAAAGAATACCAGACCAATCTAATGTTTTTCTTTTAAAGGATTTTTTTTGTTTGTTACAGAGGCATTGAATGTTGGTCTTGAGGCCTCTTTTGATTAGCAACCCTATTCAATAGATCCTCAATCAGAGGCTGAAAAGGCAAGTTGAAAAATAAATATGTTGTTTTAAAAATGAGTGATTTAGAATTGATTCAACTTGTATTTACTACTCGATTTTGCATTTAAAAATATCGGTTGAACCATACAGAATTTGAATGTCTCAGTCTATACAAATTATATAAAAATAACACTCTTTAGTGGAATGGTAATCCACCAGGCGAGGATAATGCTCAAAGCATTTTCTACCACCTACCTTGAGTCTTATTATTATGTAGTCACAAACTCAAATTAATGAGGCAAAATTCATGCACTGGGTGGATTCGAACCAACGGATCCCTACGCACTGGATACCAGGATAGCGCGTTAACCACTTGACTACCAGTGCACGGTACAATTAACTTGTTTACTTCTTCAGAATAAGTTTCAATTTCCAAGGGAGATTCATATGCTAGAGGGCAAGTTTTTATGCAAATTAATTTTTTGCACTAGAGTGCAAAGCAAATTTGTGATTGTAAATAGGAAATATTTAACTAGCAAGATCAAAACGCTCACAGTAAGAAACAGAATTATCAAACATAATACTTAATTTTTAAAATAACAAAATATTAGGTAAAATTTTAATGAAAACAATAAATTTCAAATGTAACGTCAATTTAAATGTATCAGAATAATCGCAACCTTCAATTTAAATAATTAACAAAATATTTAGTCAAAATTAAAGTCTGTAAAATTAATGACAATTAAACAGAAAAAAAAATCAATTCTGATGTGCACATTATACAACGTCGTGAGTATTTAGACACACCGAGTTAAAATAAAAGTTGGATTGCAACTTTGCAAATTACTCTCGTAACCACTCAGTAGGTAAACCCGAGGGGGGGTTTTAACCCTCCGTTCGCTGAAAATCATCACAAACCAATCTCTACTCAAATCAACCTCACCCAGTGAGGGGCCGGGAATAGTTCAGTAGCATTACGAGGTTCGAATTTGAATGGTCATCCCATCCAAAGTACTAACCTCGCTGGACGTTGCTTAAATTCAGTGACAGAAAGAGAACTGGTGCATTCAACGTGCCAACGACGCTGGCATTATTCAATCTTGCAGAATGAACAGATCTCCAAAGATTTCATTGGATAAGACAGCATAATTATCATGAAGCTCATAAAAGAAAACACAGTAAATTCAATTGAAGGTTTATTTGTTGTGATATGTAAAAGCCTTTTGCATATCACAACAAATTGTTTACCTTTTAGTAAAAGTAAACAATTTGTGAAATAAATAATAATAAATCAGATTACCAATTGAATTTATGATACTGAACCATTCTCTAGAGTTGTCAACCTATATTTATGTACAGTTATCATATTTGTGTTAATCACTTTCGTGATATCACAACTACTCAAACTCGCTTTACTAAATCTACGCTGAAACAGGGACTTAAACCACCGACCTCCAGATTACAAGTCCGCTGCCTTATCGATCAAGCTACATATCCCTGGAAATATCTTTGTGTAAAACAAATCTCAGATTAAAGTTTCTGCCAGATGCACAAGACACACATAAAAAAAACTGTATCTGAAGATATTTTGTGTGCTAACTGTACTTTTCAGAAGAAATATTCTGAGATTTTTTGTGCAGAAAAACATTTCAATTTCTGTGATTTCAAGAAAGTGTGATTTTTTTCAATACAGGTGGACCCTGATAATGACACTCCTGAAAACTTTATCAAAATTCAAGTCATGTTGGATTAATGGAATCATCGAGATATGTAATTACACATAAAAACCAACACGATGAATGGCTCAGGTAGTTCAAGAGTTAGAGCAAAATAACACTTTTCCTAAAAGAGTGGGGAATCATTTTTTGGGGTTTTTTCATGGGCGTGAATTCCAACTTAACTATACCCAGGAACATGCATTTATATACACCCCGTATACAGCAGTAACACTTTTGTAAACTTTCAATTCGGTTGACACATCTATGAGCTCTACATATTTTTTAAATTATTAATATACATAAAAAGCAACACTGATTTTTGAGTGCCTGTGTAAGAATCAAATTGATACCATTGTAATTAAAACCAAGATTTTTACTGACAAAAAGAAATTTATCAACACTTAATTTATGTAAATGCAAAGCACCTACTACTTTTACAGCACAATGTGCACATCAGGTTTGCGTTGTAAGATTTTTCAATAGGTAACTAGGTATCAAGATGAATTTATTTCTCTTCTTTGAGAATAAATATGTTTTTAAATAAAATTATTTTTCATTATTATTGAAAATGAAATCAATATTAAATTTAAAGTGAGATTTAATAATAAGATTATTAATATGATTGAGCAAAAACAATCAAAATCAAATAGAGAAAGTATAAACATGAAAGATAACAAAGAAAGGGAGATACATATGAGATCACTCATACTCGGCATTATAACTTTCCACAATTTTCCAGAATTAACAGTGTAAGAGATAATTATTATTTAAGAAACCAATGAATCTATAATGAACCTAATATTGTACACAAATTCTGTTGTTGGCTGCCTTTTTGTCATTGATACATAAATGATTAATAATATCTACAGAGGGATAAATAGAAATACTAAGATTTTTCAGAATAAAAAAATCTATGTATTTGTAATTCAAAAAGAGGAAACTATACATAAGCATTTGCAAAACAAAATACTAAAAAGAAGAAATTAGACCATTATCTAATAATTAACTTTTTTTTTAAATTCCTTCAAACCCTATAAAACAATGTAGTATTTTTTTTTTATATAGAAAAAAATGTTTTTGTCAACTTAAAAAAAGGAAATTACAAACAAATCTTAATAACATATGCAGAGAGTTTTAAAAATAGACAGTTGTATACAAATTGATATTCCAGAAATACCTTATTGTAGGATCTCCATACCAATATGCTATACATTCATCTTTGTGTTTGAGTGTGTTTCTCTTCAAAAACAATAGTAGAGTGAATAAAACAATTTCAAAGTGACAAATAGAGGTAGTTTTAGAAAAGAAAATATGTATTATGTTAACTTTGAAACACATAAAAAAATTCTTTTTTTCTAGATGAGTGCTTCACAGCAATTTCCCTTTTATAGCGATGAAACAGCAGGTACTTTTGACACTTTTTGTCTGGGTTGTACCTTGCCCATCCCATAATATACCTGCCCCTGATGCGTGAGAAGTGACATAATACTTCCTATTTAAGTTTGGGGTCAACATGAGGGCACATGTAGAAGGTTTCCTTTACAAAACCAAAGTGTAAATACAATCTTTTGTTCTGGGACCTTCTACATCATAAGCAATTATCTTCCCAATGAGCTAATCATGTGCTATATTACATTAGATATAAAACTGTATAAAAAACATGGCATACATTAATTTCACAAGAATTTTGAATTTGAGTGGTCACCTACCAAATCTTAACCTTGCTGGGCATTATTGAATGTTGGTGTTATTACAAGAAAAGGTGTAGGTATTCAAAAACATTGACACTAGTGCACAAACTGCACTAAGGATTTATATGTTTAAAAAAAAATAGTACCTAAATTTAATTATTATGAATAGGATATTAATTTATTCAGTAAAATTTCACTACATCATAAGAATATGATTTGGAAGAAGAGAAAGTTAGGCCACTATTTTTGTTTGTCTTCTTTAATTGCTCTAGTCTTCTTTCTAGTTTTGGTTTCATTTCTGTTAACTCAAGGAGAGAATTTACTTCCATTTGTGCAACAGTGTGCAATTCTTGTAATAATGCTTGGGTCTTCTTATCTTCAGATAAAATAAATCTATGATAGTATGCATCAATTATACAAGTTATCCAGTCACTAGTGTGTGAATTGAACAGAGCATGATCTGTGTCAAGGATGAATGTCAAAATCTTTACTGCCAAATCGAAATTGATAGCATTTTTAAACATTGCACTTTTAGGTGGTGGAAAAGAAAACACTTTGATAAGTAAATCAGTTCTTACTGAGTCAGTTTCTTTCAAAAAGATCTGGATGCAAGACAATAGACATGAATCAGGAACTTCAGCAGAGGAATCCAAAGATTTTAACAAAGTATCTAAATTTTTATCTTGTATCAATACATTTTTAAATTTATCTTCGTAAGTCTCATAAGTTACAAATTCATCATTTTTGTTGTCATTTTCCCAATAAACAGTTTTGGTTACTTTCTCATCTGGAATTTGAGTATTAATACGGGTATCAAGTAACTGAGATGTCATTTGAAAAGGAACCAATGCAAGATACTGGCCCATGGACAACACAATATTGCTTGAGATTACCCAGAGACGAGGAGGCTTGGTGTACATTTTAAAGTAATGCCTGCACACAACTGCTTGTAGTTTTGTGTCAACAATTAAGAGAAGAGCACCTTCTTCACTTGGGTCACAACCATAGAGTACCAGAAGTTTGGAATTGATGCTTTGCATGGCAATGGGTTGAGTAGTTTTGATATTTTTAATATTCATCAGTGTAAGGCCAGGAAATTCTGGTTCTAGATGTGTGTCCAGTCTGATGCTACATATATTTCCATCTGACCAGAATGTGAGGAGAGTGCTATCTGTTTCATTGGAAATAAAACAATGACTGACAAGAGAATGATTTTTGTTTTTGAGATCAATCTCATTTATTTTTTTAGATTCATCTATGGATACTAAGTAGAGTTTATGACAAACTTGTGTATTCTCATTAGCAACAATTAGAGCTACTACATTGAATGTACATACGTATGCATCAATAATTGATTCATCTGACTGTATAACTGGTGACGCAGCTTGTTTTCTCAACTGAATAGCTAAAGTGAATGGTTGAACACTGCCATTGGAAAAGACAAGAATGCTCCCAGCATTGGCTTGAGTCAGGGTGGAGTGTAGCTTGGATGTGAACTTGTATGTTTTAGCCTTCTCATAGTTATGTTCATTCTTACTCCAAAATTTAATACTTTTGTGATTGAATATGCCAATGTATCTGTCATCATACTTATCATACACAACAGGAGCAGTCAAATGATCTCTGATATTCCAACTTGTCAGCTGCTGTAAGTCACTGGTCTTAGTTCTAAGTACTAAATTCTTTCCTAAAGTTACTATCAGAGAATCTGGGACACTGTCTTCACTAAGACCAAGGAAACTTTTGGGATCAGGTATTGGACAGAGACTGAGGCAGGATTTCACTTTTACCATGGTTAATGTTTTTTTAGGTATTAAACTCTTTTACACATTTCAAGAAACAGAAAACAATAGTGAGACTGTCTCTATTCACTTATTACTTGGATTCAAGCTATTCTTAAATTAATAAAGGTCAATTTAATCTACTTTAGTACAAATTTCAGAATTTGAATTTTGAAATCAAATCAATAAAATCATTTGGAGGTTAGGATTTTAAATATCATTTATGAGAACTCAGCTTCAATTCAAATTGTTTTCACCTACAGTTTTGAAATTGTGAATGTTTTTAGAATGAGTAGTACATTGTTTCTCACAGATTTTTCTCGTCTCCTACTTTCACTCTTCACTTATTTTTGTCCATTTTTATTTTCTATTATTTTACACAAAGAGAGAAAAATTATTTTCCTTCAGTATCACTGGAATCACGAATATTTTTATTTCATTGATGATCAAATTTTGACTCTAACGACCTGAAATCAAAGGAAATGATAAATAAAAGCTGTAATTAATTGGTACCTATTACCTTTTATAGTTATACAGGGTGCGGCGCGGGAATGTCCCCTTTTGAATATTCGATTAAAAAAAGGCTGTCAGTCTTACCTGATGCTTGTTGTTAAATTATCATCTAGAAATATGTAAGGTTTCATTTTATCTAGTTTTGAAGAGTACACCATTCAAATGACGACCGTCATTGTCGATACACTGCTGAAGGCGATTTCTAAAGTTTCGCTCTACTTTTTCCAACATTGTGACAGGTATACGGCCTATTTCACGGCGAATGTTGTGTTTTAACTCTTCAAGTGTTCTTGGACGATTTTTGTAAACTTTCGATTTGAGGTAACCCCACAAGAAAAAATCACAGGGAGCTAAATCCGGGGATCGCGTACGAAACTCCCGCTGCACTGCTACGATACACTTATTTTTCAAAAAATAACTCTCCACGCAATAAGCTTTCTGTTGCTTTGATAAAATCATTTTGACAACTGAGCTAAATTGATTCGAAAAAATTAGTAGTTTGTGCATCTTCTAACTTTGTTTGAACTTGTCTAATTAAAAGTGCGGCTTCACACTGGGCGATTCAAAATGGGACATTACCGCGCCGCACCCTGTACCTACTTCAAGTTAGTGTGAGACATAAGCACACATTTTCTAATTTGAGTTCGTGCTCGGGCTACTAAACATTGTTTTACTTTCCATATCCAAAAATAAGAAAAGTAGATATTGTATTTAATAGATTTTTTGTACCTATTTCTACAATTAATTTGTTGTTGCATCACGAGGTTTTTAAAGGTCTCTATTATAATGGTATTACGGTTTACGAAGCAATGTCTTTGTACCTACCACAGAACTTATGCCTTTTTCTAATACATCGTCAGCTTGATTGAATATCTATGTGCAAAAAAAAAAAAAAAATATTTTATGGAGAGATAAAAAAAATTCATAATTATTATAATATTATTTCATTATTATTTTTGTGGTATTACATTACAAGCCATTTGTATGAAATCACAGAAGAAAAAAAAAACATTTCTTGAATAAAAACAATTCATTCTATCCTGAAACGTTAATTTTCATTCGGAAGATCTCTTCTGAATAAAGGAGACGACATAATTATCTGTACCTAATAGTAGGTAAATTATAAGAGGTAGGTATTTACCTATTGTGGGTATATTTTATGTTTAAAACTTATTTTATCTTGAGACAGTTCGACTAGTGAAGTCTTTTCATCCCAAGTTAGGAAGTAAAAGAAAGGATTTTCAATAGATAAAAGGAAATGACATTTTTTTTTTGTTTGTGAAATTTAAACACACGGAACAACAGTTCCGCGACTAAAATAGTTATCGAGTTGAATACACCATTTCTTGTCAGATAAGATAAAATTACCTATGTAGTATGTAACAATAGGTAGGATTATATGATACGTCCAACGAGACTGAGGTGTAAAGGCAACCCAATTTTTTCTAAAAAAATATTCAATCGAGAGAGGTAGAGAAAGAGAGAGAAAGAGAGAGAGAGAGAAAGAGAGAGAGAGAGAAAGAGAGAGAGAGAGAGAGAGAAAAGGAGGAGAGAGAGAGAGAGAGAGAAAGAGAGAGAGAGAGAGAGAGAGAGAGAGAGAGGAGAGAGAGAGAGAGAGAGAGAGAGAGAGAGATCAACTTATTTCAGTTCCCAGTTCTGTTGTAGCTTGTTCAATTATTTTTTAACAACCACAGTTTTTTTATTACCATAATAATATTTACAAGTAATTAGCAAATCCCCCATCAAGCTGTGTAGCTAAAGCTAATCCCATTGAATTCAGTCTGGATTGCGTAATATTGTGAATAGTAATTAGAGTTTAGAATACCTAATTATATAGATCCTAATGAGTCAATTAGCAAGAAGGCAACTCTGCGTGGTACCGGTTGTAAAAAGCTTATTGTCTGCTGAGTCGGGATTTATAAACTGAGGTTTAAAATCTAAAAGTGAAAATAAAAGTTGAGAGAAAAGAAGTCGAGGGAGGGAGAGGGGGGAAACATAAGAAAAGGACAAGAAAGGTATTAGAATTGAGAAGAAAAAAATCAATGATAGGTATACAAAAGAAAAATTGATAATAAACCTATCTAACATCAGTTTAATTTATTATGAATGCTGAATGCAAAATGAGACCTTATAATATTATTATTGGAATTGGAAAAATTAATTATGATTTTTACGTAGATTAACAAACGAGTATCTCCAATTTAACTATAGTCAATGAATGCTCTTTGTACCAGCAAACTGTTTGCTTAGTCGTGTTATATGCACTCTCCTGGAACGTTCCTGAAATATGGGACATACAAAGGTATATGGTCCCTTTAGAGCACTCGAGTTGGATGGTAAATAGATAGAAAAGAAAGAGAGAGATCAGTAAGAGGGAAGGGGGTATCGATTGCATTTTCATAACACTACTTTGACTGTTTCCGAATTCTCGCATGGTTTCAAGCTGAGGAGCGTTATTAGGTTAGTGGAATATCCATTTCGTATACAACATTCTGCAGAAAATTTGCACCGGGAAAACCATTTCGAAAGTGAAGAAGAAAACTAAAAATACTTCCGATTTCTTCACTCTTGCTCGGAAGCAGGTAATATACATACATAAATGAACCCCAGAGATGAATGTTTAGGACAAAATGCATACATTTTACATGAGAACAATGAATTCTCGCACCTGTCCTTGCCTAAAACATTGCTATAAAATAAAAGAGACCATTTAAAGATGAAAAGTTGATTTATAAAAGAAAAGTGATTTTCTCTTGCTCAAATTGCTGAATGTGGTCTGATAGGTTAGTTAGTATTATTTTAGTAAATAGTTGACTCTCTATAGCGTGTATTAAACCTCCATTTTAAATTTTTTTTCTACTTATTTGAATAGGTAGTGTTCTATAGGTAAGAACAGTGCAAGAATTCGACAGTGTTAACCATCCGATATAATGGTTTGCCACTAAGATGCACCAGGCCAGGCCTTTGATGGTTTCATCCTTTATGAAAATTTACAAGACTTTTTCTGGGAGAGAGGCCTTATGTGATGATTTGAGATAAAATTAATAAAATCAGTCTCTTAGTGACTAACTTTCAATCTCAAAAGTTGATTTGAAAATCTCAAATTTAGAATCATCTCATATCTCATCGTTACAGCCCCGCTTGTCTCACATCTTTTGATTACAACCCTGATGACATAATGGTATGATGTGTTGTTATACCTGGAAAATAAATTAACTAGAGTTCAAAATACTTTTGATCTTGCACTAAAATTTTAGCAATGTAACAATACCAAATATCTAGTCCTAATAGGTATCTACAGAATGATATTAGTGGTGGATTGATATATTCGAACGTTGTTATATTTGTATCCACGTACTTTTTTCATGAATGTATCAATTATTTTTGCACGTCTAGAAATATCTTTCTGCTATACATATATTCCTTTAAAGGGGTCTTTTAGTCAAAGAGCATTGTATCAATCACTCAATTATGTCTGTATCCAAAGCATGTCAACAAATTTAATATCTTTCTACTATACAGACGTTCAAGTAAAAGAGTTTTAAGTCGTATTTTTCTTTCTAACCAAAAAAAAATTCCTGGTTAGGTTTCTTCCAAATATTTCCATTTTATTCCAAGCTCATACGTAAAAGAAAAATGCGTTTCGGTGCTATTAAAGATAAACAATGGACCTAACCTATAAAAGAACTGGAAGCAATAATTTTCTACTTCCATTTTGGTTAACTTTGGAAGAGGAAATTTTTCCTCTTCCAAAGTTAACCAAAATGGAAAAATGACTTGCTTCCAGTTTGGTTCATTTTATTCCCGTTTGGTTAACTTTGGTAAAAAAGAAAAATACGGCATTATTTAGACGAGCAGCAGACGCGGTACCTGATGCTACTCGTATCTTCTACCGCACACTTTATTTTCTCTCACCTCCATGAACTGGCATGAAGTCAACTTTGCGAGCGTTGGACGCACTCGACAAGCGTCACACTTTGGATGGACTCACTTTAATACGTGGCGGCAGGGGCGGGGGCGGGGGCCGGCGCGGCGGCCGGTGTGCTGTTGGCCGCGGGGCCCATGGCCGACGAGTCCCCTAGCGACAGCGCCTGCACTATCCGCGGGTCCGCCTTGCTCCCCTCCCGGAACTCCTCCAGGGTCAGTCGGTCGTCGTGATTCTTGTCCATCTGGTCGAAGATCTTGTCCACACGCTTCTGCGGCGTGTTCTCGTCCTCGGACTGTGGCTGCTGTCCCTGCAACAATAATGATAATAATAAAAATAAGTATAAGTTTAGTATAAGTAGTGCATTATTTAGAGTAGACTGTCAGGCCAAGACAGTTTAACAAGCACCTCTTTATTTATTTGAGTATAAATACAATGTAAATAAAATAATAATTAGAGAGTAAAGATAATAGAAAACAAGATAAGGAAATAATAGTGGAAGATAATATAACAATAGTAGTAATAATGGTAGTTAAAAGAAAAGCAAAAGAAAAAAAAGAGAAAATCACACATTCACACCAGGTACGGTAGTATAAGGGGGTCATGGGAGGAAGAAGGATGATAAGGATTTAAAGGGGGATTGTTTTCTTGCCAACAGCTTCAACAAGGGAAGATCTAATAATACAGTGGAACCTGGATATAAAAGAAGTCAAGGGATCGGATACTATAAGATATTATCTAGGTTTCTCATATAAAGAAATTATTTTACATATACCTAAAGTGGTAAATTTGACCTGAAAATGTTTCTCTTATGTTGAAGTTTCTCTTGCAAATAGTTCTCTTATATCCAGGTCTAACTATGTACTCTCTAATGAACGATAACCACCAAGCGAAGTTATTGGTCAATACTAAAGTTTATCTGGTCTCAGTACATTCCATAGAGCACTGTAGACGATTCTTCAGTGAAAGGGGAGGTGGTATTCTAGAGGAAATTGTTTTTTGTGCGACGGGTTGACAAAATAATGGAATTCAGTAAATTTTAATATAATGTACAAACTTACTATCAACTGCATGATTTTTTTCAGCAATAGATCCAATTATTGACATAAAAAGAAAACAGTAAATAATGAAGTTAAAGAAAAATTCACGTGTGTAATATAAACGAGAACTTTCCTTGCAATAATCAAATACCTATGAAATTGAATATAAAAAATGCTTGCTAATATAAGAGTCTAGTTTCCTTTGGCAATTTTGCACAAAGGAGAAAGCAAATTACGAGAAAGAAAGAACATTAGTGCGACAGGCAATAGCATTTTCTTTGTAAGAGAGTAAGAAACTGCGGAATCTTAAAGAAGAACGAATGCACCAGTTTGTGAATTGTGTAACAAAACGAGGACTAGTAGATAAAAGCTCTTCTTGTGGAGTGTAGAGGAAATTGGAAATTTGCTTCTGGGGACTAATCCTAGAACCGAACATAACTAGGGAAGCGTGCATTGGTGTCGAGTGACGAGAGTAGAAGCGAAAGTCTGTAATCCATCTTGCACGGGGGGGGGGGGGGGGGGGGGGGGACTGATTCTTAGGTATTTCGTAATCTATTTTGAAATTTGACCTGTATAAATGGAACATTGGTGCCAACAACTGCTGCATAAAAAAATGTATGAAGTCCTATTTGCGTTATAAGGGTGGGGGGGGGAGGGGGGAGAAACCTACGATAATATCTTATAGATATTTATACCAGTGATCATCTATTTGAAGAATTGAATCTTGTTCTTATGTATCTGGTTGCATATATTAATGCGGAACATGGTCAGCCATTTTTTAACAATCTATGAAACCAATTGCATAAAAAAATTGATCAGCGTGATGAATGTCCTATTTCGGATTCCAATAGTTGTTTATTCGATTGTTTAATAAATAGGAAGATAATCAATTATTATCACTAGATGATACTTAACTGTACAGTAGATAAATAATCGATCTAGAAGAATGAATCTTGTTTTGTATGAGTGAGTCCTGGGTTGTGCAAGATATATTATATTGCCGCCTTGAACATGGCAGTCTATATTTTTACTAAACAAATTTAATGAATCATTTCCAAATATTAAACAAAACTTGATCAAGGGCGGTGATAATGCCTACGGCATTCTCTTCAATAGTTGTTTATGTTGAAATTGTTTTGAATAAATATATCGAAGATAATAATAATCCCTAGAGAATTAACTGTACAGAGATAAATAAAATAATAACTGAAGAAATTTATTTAGTCTGGAGCAGGAGACAGAGTGCCAGGTAAAGACTCTGCCAGAATAATGGTAGAATGGTACAAGAGACGGCGACATAACCTGAGGGTTGCTTGTCAAAATGCACGAATTTCATGGAGAAGAAAATTTTGAAAATGATTAATATTTCCGTACTTTCCTATGAATTATTTATGACTGAGTTCTGACTTGAGAATTTCAATGCCGACGGAGGTAGTAACGGTGCCAGTTTGGAAAATCTTCAGAACATTTGCAGATGAAGATATTTATGAATACAAAGACTAGTTTATGCAAATCAAAATCAAACACGTAAAACTATTAATTGTCATAATGGTCTCATTAGGTCGCAGTATGCGGAGTTTTCACTAAAACCCTGAAACCAGGTCAGATAATTTGTCAGCTGTACTACTCAGCTAAGTCAGTTGTAACTTAGCCTTACAGTGTACCTAAGTTGAGATTATACTGTTGTCAATTTTTTTTTATATTTTGGAACATAAAGCCAGATTTTTTAGGCGTGTACATTTGCAACTGTAGGTAAATACACACAAGGAATGACCCTATACAGTTGAACCTGGATATAAGAGAACTCAACCTCTTTCCAGGTTTCTCTTATAAAGAGGCCATTTTCCCTTATAGAGAGGTAAATTTGGATCTGGAAATTGTTCTCTTACATCCAGGCTTGCCTTTACTCGTATGTACTTTTCCAAACACTACTCTGTACCCGATGCATTGCCTTATATGTAGTTTTCCCATATTAACCTTACTCAGCCTGCGTAGGGCCGGAAATGCCAGCCTCACGTGTTCAGAGGGAACAGAATTTACTGTTCGAAAAGCCTGCCTCAACCGGGAATCAAACTCGGGCAGTAGTCACATCCGTTACGCCACGGAGGCTGGCCACCTGAGGCATAATTAAATATGTATTAACTTAAAGGACGCACGGTGACCTGGGTTCGATCCCCAGCGGGGCAGGAAATTTCTGCTCTGTACTTGGATGTTCGGGGTCCACTCATACCTCGTGAGGAAAAATGAGTAGTTACTTGTATGAGTAACGACCAGTGGCGGCATTACCAGAGTAAAAAGAAATGAATGTAATAGAATAATTTGAAAAGTAAAGGAGGCTCTTAGTAATGCTGCGCTACTTACAATAATTGTGAAGAGGCCTTGAGCTTCACCACAAATAAAACCATACAAAATATTAACTTAAACAGATATCAAAGAAAATCATTAATTAAACATGATGTTTGACTCTTTTATATTTGACTCCACCAATTCATAACGAACGGTTTATGGAAAGGTCTATTACCTAAATTTGACCACAGGCCGCAGAGATTCACCGAAAATACGCAATATTAAAATTCCAACATTTATGCGTTGGAGTGTAATAAAACTCAGCCATAAACTTGGGTTCAAACTTTTACCTGAAAGTTTTTATAATATTCCTCACCGTTTCTACCCACCTCCATTTCATGTTGTGCAAATTTGTACATGCCAAAATAATAATATTATAATTATCATACGCTACTTCTCTCTCTGTGTGTGTCTCTCTCTCACTAGTCTCTCTATCTCTCACTCCTTTTTCTCTTTACCAAATTAGGTATGCTTTTCCTAGCCTCTTGCTCCAGAAAGTTTAAGTACCTATACTATACATTAGAGTTAGAGGTAAGTACGTATATTTTGATCCTAAAACCACGAAGTGTTACTCTTCTGTAACTTCCTCAATAAGTACATAGATACCTACTCACTACTACATGTAAGTTATAAAAAAACACCAAATAAACTCAGCTGTTCACAAGTAAAGCACAGGTCTTACTCATTTGAATGACTTCAGACAAATTTTAACCAATATTAGTTATCTTATATGTAATTCCAATTTAAGTTTCTTTTAGGTGTCTGGAAATTTATCAAACCCAAATGGAAGTGCTTTATTTAAACTTTCAGCTCAAGACATGCAGTCGCATTAAGATAAATGGGTGGGTAATTATTATTATTATAGTATAAATCTTTATTTAGGAGGACAGATACAGTAATGTACAATATTTACAGTATAAAATTAGGAAAAAATAAATAAATGATACCTACAATAGTTTGAAAATAAATTAATAAATAAAGCAGAAAATAATACTAATGTCCTAACTAAAGGGCGGGGTTATTGCCTGTGGCAATCTCTTCCACCCAACCCTTATCTTCCAGTTGTCTAATAGCAGCATATAATATAATAAAGATAAACATGTGAAAACTTACCACCATTTGATAAATAGCGTCTACAATGTTGTACATTTCTTCTCGTGTGATGAAACCGTCATTGTCAACATCATACAGCCTGAATGCCCCTGAAACAGAAAAATTTGTAATTCTCAATGACTCACTGAGTGTGTGTTGGTAAAAAATAAACAATAATAAGTAAATTTACCGAATATAATCCACCTACTTCAAACTATACTTGGAAAGTATTGTATAAAAGCATGTAGGTATATTCATTTGAACATCAGTAATAATAACAATCTTTAGTGGAAGGTGACAACCAGACGAGGTTAATGCTCAAAGCATTTTCTACCACCTAACCCTCAGAGTCTTATTATAATGTGGTCACAAACTCAAATTAATGAGGAAAAGTTCATGCACTGGGTGGGATTCGAACCAACAGATACCTACGCAACCTGGATTACCAGACTAGCGCGTTAACCACTTGACTACCAAGGCACTACAGACAACAGTAAGTGGTTTGAAACAGATGAATCTACATAACATTACAAAAATTGACTCAATTTCGTTAGTTAAGTAACAAGTCTTTCATATTAAATTTATCATACTACAAGAAATCCATAAAGATTTTCCCATCCAATGCTTTTTGTCATGGTCGCCAAACCGACAGTTGTTTTCATTTGCCTTTGCCTGACACCATTCCTATATGTTTTGATACACTTTCAGATCTATTAGTATTATTATCGATATTTATCATTATGATTGCGATATCTTGACTACATCAATGATATTAGTGAAAATACCGGAGAAAAATTTCATCGGTGGTGCGCCACCAACACTAAAGCAGCTGCATGATCTACAAAATAAATTTTTAAATTTATTAAAACTTTAATTAAACCTAAAAAAAAATCATACCTAGGTACCTACTACAGTTTTTTATTTTGTGGAATAATTGAATTGAATAAAGTTAACAAACAATAAAAGCAAATTCAATTAATTTTTTCTTCTGAGGGTAAGTCATGCTTTGTATTTGTCACAGTCACTCCACCGTATGACTTTTACTTTTTCATGCTGAAAAGTACCTAATGGACTTTTTCGTAGATTAATGTGAGATAAAAAATAAAAACAAAAAAAATGGTACCAAACTAAAATAAAATAAATGGCTCTGCCCTCAGCATCTACAGGCTGTGCATGAAGGGAGCTATTTATTTTGTTGTTTTTTTTTTTTGTTACTTGTCATCCTCACACCGGATGAAAAGAGACATTTAATCTTATGAACTATGAAAATGAAGGGTCATAATTTGGAATAATTGCAATGCTATTATTTATACAGCCTGACTATCTACACTTCTTGTGGCATAAGATCTCGAAAAGGGAAAGGAGTAACATAGAATAGAAGAGAGCTATTACTAAAAAAATTCAAAAATATTTATTTCAGATGGGCATCGATTCCATAACCTAGGTCTTAAATCCTAGAAGTTCTGAGACTGAATAAAATTGTTCTTTCTGAGGCTTTCTTTTCCTTGAGTTATCATAGACGGAAATCTCTTTCGTTTAAGACCTTACGACCTACAATGAGTAGTAAGGTCTTATCCAGAATTTTAGGCTAACCAAATTATTGTAGGTACAGTGGTAAACTTGTCCCTACAATTTGGATTGCCTAAAAATATAAAGTCTAAATAAATCCTCTGACTTGTAAATCCAGAACACGGGGGGAGAAGTAAGCATGAACTATTCTCTGTTTGACGGCTGAAAGCTGTAAAAGGAGGACGGTGGTGGAAAATTCAGCGTCCATAAAGTACATGCGGGGGGGAGAGGGGGGGGGGCGCCTCCTGGGAAAGAGACACGGGAAAATGTAAATAAACTGACGGGAAGGCGAGAAAAACTTTTAAAAATTCAAGTGACTCTCCAGAGCTCCTCTCTCCACTTTGTTTACCTTTCCGTCCTAATAAAATTTCAGCTCCTCTTTGGGGGCTGTTGTTAAAAATGACTGGTTTTCCTCAGTGGGTAAAGGAATCTTTACGCTCTAAATCGAAAAAGTTATATGTGTTCACTACAGATCCGATTTCTTGAAATTGCAGTAACTTTAGCGGGATTCTATCCATCTATTTTTTATTAGATTCTAGTGGTGTCATGTCAACTTCTATGGTCATACACAGTACAAGCGATTAGTTTGAGTATCTGATATTGGTAGATCCATGCATCCGCGTCAAACTGGGAAATGACTAAAAGTCTGACAGAGAGTTTATCTGCATTGTACTTTCCTAAAAAAATTAAAAGCTCTCAAAATATAGCTCTGTCTCCAGAAAATTCATGTTATCGTATTGTATAACTGTTTGATTTAAACGCAAGAGTAAGACATACAATTAAATCCGCAATTTCTCAAAACAACTAAAATTTTGCCATACATGACAGTCGAATCATCAACTTTCAGGTTACTAGTTTGCTGCCCTAATGATTGATCTAAGAGAAATGAAAAATCAACATATACATATAGAAGTATATTATCTACTAATGATGTATATTATGTACTAATATTTTTTATGCCTCCATAGTCCATAATAATATTATGTTGTATAGTTTAATGCATCCCGGTATTTGGATAGCAGTAAAAAAAATTGGTGAAAACAATACATTCTATACCTTATGTTGGTAAAATAATGTAATTATAATGACTTCCTTCTCTAGTTTGGTTTCAGAGTCTCCCAGCAGTGAACTCTAACTCTAAGAACTCCACTTCACAAGCCACCAGCGCCTTTTCATGTTCAATGAATTTTTTGTCTGGTGTGTTTTATTATTATTTTTACAGGAAACTTTTGCAGGTTACCAATGGCTACTTAGTGGGGTAGTTACGGTGGCTGTAAAACTTCTTCGTTTCCCACTTTACGACAATTTCAGGTGTAGTTTATAGAATTTCTGCATACGTATATGCCTTTTTGAGCTCATGAAAATTTACGGAGGTAGATACTTTCACAGCATCGTCGATTCTACTGGGGTACGTATCAAATTCACGCGATCTTGTTTTCTTGTTTGACCGCCTTACCTAATACGTCAGCCAAAAAAGCTGAATTCTAGAAAATTATAACCCAAGTCATACAACATGATCAAACCTGATTTTATATATTTTTTAAGTCTTCGTCTCACATATTTTTTTAAAAGGTAATTGTACCCGGAACCGCTTTCGCATTACTTCAGGGCACATTACCTTTACACCCATGCCATTCCGGAAACGGAAAAACTTGGTCAGAATTTTCCAATCCGGCCGTGAAAACCCGCAACCTCCGGGTCAGCAACCAATGCGCTAAACCACTCAGTCACGGAGGTCGGCCTCACATGAATAACACTAAAAAAACAAATGAAATATGGGTTAAAATGAGTAATAATTTGAGTTTAAAGCATATCAATATATTTTTTTGGACTTTTTGGTAGCATTTCGGTTTTGCCTAATACATATTTAGTGCAGAATAATTATAAAACAGGAATAAAATCAAGATAAGTCAGACCCTTCCTCCAGTCGAAGTTTCTTCTAACCACAAATGCACTATAGCCCGACTTTAGGTACAGTCGGGATTATCTTAAAGTAATTCTTGTTTAATAATTCGACCCTTAATGTCTAATATTTCATGAAGTTATGACATTTCCTATGCACACTTTTCCTAGTGATACACACAATTTCGAGTTCCACAAAGTCATTCACCCAAGGTCCGTCGACCTCTCTCACTTGTATGTGAAACAAATCATCTTCATTTGCATAGTGTCATTGTTCCGAGTCCAAATTTGTGTCTGACACCAATCCAGGTTTTCATAAAACAGGGTCTTTGCATGTGCTTGCTATTTCTTTGTTTTGTTTAGTTAATTTTTAATTTTATTTTGTTAATTTTTAAACTGAAAAAAAATGCACTCCAAAATCAGTATATAAATTTTCTGTTCTTAAACAAAAATATGCATATTACGAGTACTTCCGAGTACATAGAAAGATACTGGAGTACTATTTCAATTTTTCTTTTTAATTGCAAAGAACTACTCATTTTCTGCCAAAACATTATTCTTGAGAAACATTATTGCAACAATCATCTGAAAAAGAGGGAGGTAACACAGAACCTACTTTTGCATCACCCTATGTATATTACACCTAGGTCAAAAGTCAAATTCAGACAAAAATAACATTTTCAATTTTTTTGTTCAATTCTTAAAAAAATCATGTTTAGCAACGTTTACCATCCGGCAGAGTAACCATGGCAATGTATAATATATGTATATTGCTGGTACAAGGTCTCACTCAGACTAAATGAGGTTCAAAATGTGAATAAATAGGAGCTTTCACAAAATTGAGGATCACACTTGTATACAGTTGCAAATAATTTCTGTAACCCTATCTAGAACGAATAAACTGACTTTGGTTAACACTGTTCTTATTTACGAGAAAAATGTTGAAACTACTGAGTCAAGTAGAGGTGTCACTACCTTATGTGGTCCCAGAGAACTGAAATTGTGGAAATAGAATAAATTTAGCCATTTCATCTTTTTTAGTAAGGAGGTAAATAACTTTGCAATACGTTTTTATCATTATTGTACCTATAGCTTTTCTCCCATCAGAGGAAGACATACTACCACGGGATTGGAAAGCTACAACACAGACCACAAGCGTCTACAGTGGCTTAATCAAGTGAGTTCCCACTTGATTTAACATCATGAAAGTGTACACATGGCTACATTTTAACTTTCCTAATCCTATAATAAGGAAAGTATTTGGATCATAAATTGAAATGATAAACAATTACTTATTCATCTATGAGACATACGAGAATATAGGGAAAAAGAAGACAAAAATGTACCTACACCCAAGGCTACGCACATGTATGTATCAGAACTGTCAGTGTATTAAATACAGGGCGGCTAAAGATAGTAAAGATCAAGGACACATCATAAAGTTACTCGAGAGTTACCCGGGTTCGAATACCATTCGGTTTTACAACAACAACAAGAACAACAACAACAAAAATCATGATTTGGGGGGCGATGATCATCTTTGTCAGGAGTTCCCAACGTGTCAGGTTGAGGTCAACTTTTGTTTTTTTTTTTTTAATGGAGCTTACCAACTATCTATACTTTTCAGTTTAGATACTTTGTAAGCTTGAAAAACAAATTAATGTCCTTTTCAAGTTGAGTCCATATCTGAACATAAAGTATCGGTAAGTCCATATCTAAATTAAAAGTATAGGTGAGTTTACCCCACAATATCATGAACTCTTGACTGTAACTATTTTTTGAAATTTTGAACGGTTTTCGAGATATTTGAGTGTTTTTTAATTTAGCCGCGCTGTATTGGGCCTGGTGCAACTGACGCCTCCACTAAATTTGATCTGCTACATATATTTTCTTTTGATAGGTCTATAACTGTCATAATTGACTTTATCTTAATAATGATGAATATTTGCTCCCCAAATAACGTGTTTACCAGAGACATTTTCCACTCTTAAATAATAATAATTATAAATATAATATTGCCTTTTTTTATCAAGCAGTCTTGATTAGGACTAATGAGTCTCATTATTCCAGCAGTAAGCTCAAGAATCTCAAGATGTATTATTATGTTGTCAAAATCTCAAATTGGGAGGCTAACATGTCATGTCCCGGCTGGGTTTCGAACCTGCGACCTCTGGATTACTAGTAGACCCTTCATTTGTTGGTTTGGCTGATTTAGCTATCGTCCAAGGATAAGTGGATTGTCTGGAGAATTCTGAATTCATCGTGAATCGCCTCTAGTATTACATGGCTTTCAGGCGCGGCCGGGGAATTTGTTTGGGGTGCTGTCAAAATTCTACGAAAAAAAAAAATCATGGGAACTTAATTAATGTCTGCAAGGCCTAGTGGTGAAGTGGTATGTCAGGGAAGGAATTTAATAGGGGTCATATATGTCAAGTCTCAGTGTGAGTGATTTCGAGAATTCTGTTTAGAGTGGTTAGGTATAATAATAATTAATTTGTTTTAATTTATAAAAATGATTAGCTGACGCAAATATGATGATAATTTTTGGAATAACGTTATTTTCTCACGACATTGTAGATTTTTTTCAACATTACATGGGAAAAAATGTTCAAAAGAAAGAAAATAGAATTATAAAGGACTACTCTTTACTCTACTGATTATTTGGAGTAGAATCCATTCGCTGGGTTTCGAACAAAACTTGTGAATGGCTTTTTCATTGAAGTCAGAATCAATATGTATGTTTGAAATCATTTTTTGTCAGTGAAAACAAAGAAAATTATTCTTTAAAAAGATTCAACTGAATTGATTTTGTTTTTCCATACCTGCTTTGAAAGTAATTACCTAATTCCTATGTGTTAAAAACAATACAATCTATACATTTTTAACTAATTAAAAATATACATTTTTAACTTTAAAGAGATTAATTGATAATGATAATTTATTTTAAATCCTTTCTAAGAAGTTTCAACCAACTTAAAGTCGATTGCACAAATTTAATCTTAATGAATTCAAAATTAAGAATAAAATAAATGTTATAATTATAGACCGATATGTTTACAAAACTTTGGGTAAAATAAACTGTTTGGTAAATTCAATGATCAATTGTTATTTGTTACACTGTACTTTAAATCATTAAATAAATTGTAACCGATTATTAATTAATTTTCAAAACAAAAACACGTGAAGTTATTAACATAAATTACGCGGAACGGAACGAAAGGGCACAAAACCGAACGAGAATAACGAGACCCTGAACTTGAACTAGTTGTCTTGTTCCTTCTTCGCTTCTTCCTTCCGACTTCCCTCTCCTCATGAACGGAAATCTAAAAATAACTTGCATTTGTCTACTACATAGCTCTAGGCCTCTGAAGTCAATCAGAATTATCAGAAATTTTTCAGCGGACACTATTTGTCTCCCTGGAGACAGATTCTTTTCGTTTCTTTGTCCCTCTCTTTGCCCCGCTGTGCGGGTTGGTTTGGTTGCTCCATGCCTTCTCTTTCAATAAGGCATGAGCAGAGAAAAGAGAAATGCTCTACCGAGCGCGGCAGCGCTCCGCACGGAGAAGCCAAAAAGTAAGAAGAGCGTATTAGATTTATGTTTTCTACAATCAAGTTTGGGTAAAGATTTATCTAATTAGTACCTAGTTTTTATTTAGTACGCATTTTTTTTTATTATAATGATAATTTTTATGAATTGATTGTTCGAGTTTATGGCCTAATGATTTTTATTTACTACAAGCTATAGAACATGAAAAAAAACTTTTTTTTTCCTTTTCGTCTGGGGTGCTGGAGTTCCGGCAGCTGCCTTAGCACCGGCCGTCCTGCATGGCTTTCAACTGCATGGTCATATCACGACGGGGTTTCACCCTCCATTCCCAGGAAACTCACAAATCAGCTACTCAAATTAACTTCACCCTGACTGAGTGGGGTCGGGAATAGCCAGGGTTCAAATTTGAATGGACACCTATCCAAGTCCTAACCTGCCATTGAAAGTGACAAATCTTGTTTTGGATTCTCAAAAATGTCAACTACCTCATTGTGAATAATTTTTGTGTTAATTTGGTAACTGTTTGCGATCGATGAGTGAAATTTTCTGAGGGTCATACGAAACCTCAGGGGAATAGTTAAAGAATGCTCTGAGAAGGTTAGAATCCCCCCCCCCCCCAAAAATACGACTAGACAATACTAAAATACATTTCTTACAAGTAATGGTCAAACCAGGAAACAGGTACTAAGGAGTTAAAAATAACTTTGCAAGAAATTAAATCTACATTCAAGACTTACGGCGTAATATCAACATGATGGACCAGATCCATCATGTTCTGGGATTAATAGCTTTGGAGCTTTGCACTAAATAGATTTGATATTTTTATTATTATTTATCCACCAGTTTAGTGTCCTGACTGGGCCAAGATATTTCATTTTTAGAATCATGAAATCTAGAATGGAATTTTCAACCAAAAAACCGACGCCAGTTTAGGATAGTTTTGATTACAAATCATAGATACTATCTCTTTAACGCTTCTGAGGAATTTAATTTTTAAAGGTGAAAGTAGTTTAAGACAAAACTAAATGAAGCAGGTGTTATAAAATATGGGAAATAGGTTTTTCAAAACAATATTCTTGAAAAATCTGGATGGGTATTCACTATAGTACTTCAGATAAAGCTCTAATATTAAAAATCGCAAATATTTTTCAGTAGGTAAGTACCAAAGACCATTTTGGCATTCCCTTAACTTTGAAAATTGTAATTTCTTAAAGCAGCATTTTGAGCTTTTAAACATAAAGGAGGGTTTTGGAAAACTTATGAAGGTGCCCCTGTATTAGTGAGTGACTAATGTTATGTAAAACTCAGATCAGACCATAGTCAGTATATTGGTTCGGTCTCTATACGTATACATCAGTGCTAGTACAACATTGAGTTCCAAACGTCCATTCTCTGTTACAATGTAACTAACTGTGTTTTAACTAAAGACTACTTACTTCAATTAAATTAATTTGATCCTGTTCAACATAACTTCAGATAACATATTTGTATTGGTTAGCTGTTAAATGTTAAAGTAATTATTTATTGTTTATCGCAAGGGCAACTGATTAAATTTCAACATAACTTTTTGAATAAGATTTTTAGTTTTTCCTCATAATCTAAAAAGACCAAAAACATAAAAACTTGAAAGCCCTCAAAAAAGAAACAAAGATCAAAACTCAAAGTGGCTTTAATAAATTTTGCACTTCTCATAGCTTGCACCTAAGATATCCAGATTACGAGTGGCTGCATCCACTGATGACCGATATATTATATCGACCCAGCTTCACATACTTACGTACTAGGGGTTAGGGGTACATTATTTATGATAGAAATTTTTAATGAAGTTTTTTTTTTCATATAATTTATTATTTCTGAAGATAATCCAGTTTATTAATGGAGAATACCTACCTACTTTCTAGTGAATGCTTTGAGTCGTGTATAATGGGAGTAATAAATAGCCCGCTTTAATTTATGGAGTTTCAATGCTATTATGTTTAAACCGAAAGTTTTATTGTATGGATTGAATAATAAATTATGTATAATGACAACAAACTATCTATCGAAATATCAGAGATAACACATATAATTAATATCTAATAATTATCACATCGTAATTAACAAATAATATAGTTCATAATAATCATCAAATTGCATGTAAGGAGGCCTTGTGCAGCCATGGCAAAAGACTTTCAGACTTTACTCTCATAAACAAGTGTATCTCTGTTCTTATTCATTGCCACTTTATTTCACCTTACTCCAACAAATTCTTTTCAGATAATTGAATTTGAAAAGTTTTGTAAAGTTCATAACTCAAATTGATGATTAATGATATGACTCTCAGGTACCCGTTACAGGATTTTAGCTTTCCAAGGAAAAAAATAAAGGAAAAGAAGCAAGTAATTTCATTTTTGCCACTTTTAAAACTTTCTAGTCATCAAATCTGTCACAGAGTTTAGTGAAGCCTGGTTGGGTTTTGGATGGTGTTGATGTCATTTTGAAATAAATTGGGATGTTCGGATAAGTCAGTGGGTAATATTATACAAGTTGATCACACTAAATGTAAATATAAAATTGTATAAAAAAAAGTATGATAATCATGAGGAAATATTTTGATCCCAACTTAAAGGTGTTGACCAAATTATTTTCCTTAAAACTTCAGACTTGATTTTAAGGACCTTGAGGAGTTCCCCTTTAAAAAATAATGGAAGTTCAAGCCACAAACATGATAAAGAGGGAGTATGTATGTAGGTGAACACTGAACATGGTGCCGTACATAATAACAATACATTATGTAATTTTAAAGACAAGTTTACTCCCTATGGTACCTTGAATGTATATAATATACAGGGTGTCCCACCAAACTTGGACACCTCAAATTTACTCGGCCCCTGAAAAGAGTTTTTGAAAAATAAAAAATCCTAGGGTAACATGGTCTAATTATGCGGTTTCAGTCATGAAATTTTTTTTTATACAAGGTGGCTCAAAAGTCAGAAATTGAGGTGTCAACTTTCGATTTTTAAATGGATCAACCTGAATTTTATTTGATAATTTTACTTCTAAATGATTCCTGAGTACTTTTTTTAAACAAAAATTATACATACAGGGTGGTTTTTTTTCGACCAATTTTTTTTCTAATCTCAAATAACTCAAGTTTGTTTAATTTTTCGATAACAAGAAAAACAGAGTGTTTGTGTAATGAAAACACGCACTTTCAATTGGCATCAATTTTTTTATACAGGGTGGTTCGCAAGTGAAATATGACTGATTTTATTAAAACTGAGTTTTTTTAATTTTTTATTTGGGATTAATAATTCTAACCTAATTTTACACTTTTTTTTGTTAGTCATATCGAAAAAACAAAACTAAAGTGTTGTACAGGGTGACACATAATTTTTTGTGACACCCTGTATATGGGCAGTCAAAGAGACGTAAAATTAAATATAAAAACTAAATGTGCAAGAAAAACTTTGATTTTTAATGATATCAAAAAGTTATGGTGTTTTAACTAATATTGTCACATGGACCACCCTGTAGATATTTTCTTAAAACATCATATGGGTAGTCGAAATTGTCTAAAATTCAACGAGGAGTCCAAATCTGAAAGAAAAAATTGAATTCAAAAAGCCATTTTCAATTTTGTGTCTACACCTACCTACTTTTTATTTCTAGTTTTAAAATCATTCAGTGTGTACACCAAATTGAAAATGGCTTCAAAAATCGTGTTTTTTACTTGTTTTTCCCCACGATTTGTAGTCTCCGTTGAATTTTATACAACCTCGAGTACCCACATGATAGTTTAAGAGAATATCTACAGGGTGGTCCATGCGACAATATTAGTTAAAACACCATAACTTTTTGATATCATTAAAAATCAAAGTTTTTCTTGCACATTTAGTTTTTATATTTAATTTTACGTCTCTTTGACTGCCCATATACAGGGTGTCACAAAAAAATTATGTCTCACCCTGTACAACACTTTAGTTTTGTTTTTCGATATGACTAACAAAAAATGTGTAAAATTAGGTTAGAATTATTAATCCCAAATAAAAAATTAAAAAAACTCAGTTTTAAAAAAAATCAAGTCATTATTTCACTTGCGAACCACCCTGTATAAAAAAATTTGATGCCAATTGAAAGTGCGTGTTTTCATTACACAAACACTCTGTATTCTTGTTATCGAAAAAATTAAACAAACTTGAGTTATTTGAGATTTAGAAAAAAAATTGGTCGAAAAAAAACCACCCTGTATGTAAAATTTTTGTTTAAAAAAGTACTCAGGAACCATTTAGAAGTAAAATTATCAAATAAAATTCAGGTCGATCCATTTAAAAATCGAAAGTTGACACCTCAATTTCTGACTTTTGAACCACCCTGTATAAAAAAAATTTCATGACTGAAACCGCATAATTAGACCATGTACCCTAAGATTTTTTATTTTTCAAAAACTCTTTCAGGGGCCGAGTAATTTGAGGTGTCCAAGTTTGGTGGGACACCCTGTATATTATGTACATATTATGTAGAGTTAAAGATACTCAGTAACTCTGTATTGGATCCTCTCCTATAAAAAGATTTAGAATAATAAATAATACCTACTTCCATACACAGAATAAACTTGTAGCGAGATAAGCTTTCTTGTCTGTTCCTAGTAAATTACGATTTTATTATAAAAGGAGGGTAGTAAATAAAGGACATGATAATAACCTATTAAAACGTAATAGAGGATATAAAATTGATTCACAATGAAAGTTTATAACTGCAAAACTTTATGGTCTAACAACTTTTATTTGAAAACGCAATAAACAATACATAAAATCTCGTTTCCACAGATAGGTGAATAGCACAATAGAATTTTTCATCAGAGAAACCAGAGCTTTTGCTAAGTAGCAATACACAAGTAGAATATAATAATTATAGCAAGTAAAGGAAACTATTGATACTCCAGCAAGCAATCTTCATTGTGAACACAAAAGTGATTAGAACACGAAGAACATTGTTCAGAAAATAGAACACATTATCATCCTACTCCAGAAAAGAAGAGATTAAAAAGCAATAAACATTGTTCGGACATTAGAAACCAGTGCAGATCGGCGAAGTAATAATTTCAAACAACGGGAGAGCCCACTCGGTCAAAATATTTCAAGACTTGAGTGAAGATCTTAGAGCCATGGGCAACAATGTCCATGGTAATCTCAAGAGGAAAAGGAAAAAGTCTTCGCAAGATTTGAAAGAGGTGGTAGACCCTGTGCCTAACAGCATTATGGACTACTATGACAAACGTGATGACGAGATCGGCACCAGTGAGAAAAGATTTTCTAGGAGAAGAATCTCTGATTGAGGAATACTACAGAGGTAAGATACATGAAAATAATGTAGACTGTAGTCCTTATTTTACGTAAATTGTCTAGAATCTACGTAATATCATAAAAGTATGGATATTCCTGAATGTAAGACTTACATAGTTAATAAAATTTAAAGACTACAATGATGTAGGGTAATAAGATTCAAATCTGCGCTTTAATTTAATTATAACATTATTTTTCCATATCACCCACAAGTCCTGATCAGTTTTCTCATTTCCTGGTATACTCTTCACTCTTGAATAAATTATGCTCTGATGGCCATTCATATTTTGGCTTTAGGAGCAGCAGGTACTTTACAAACTTTGCTTTCAAAAATAATACGCTGAATACATTTTCAAGTTTACCAAAAAGTTTGATGTATTCCTAATGAAGTTTGACACACCTGCAGTAGTACACACGTGCCAAACTCGTTTGCAACATCTCTGTAGACCAATGTTAACAAAATCGCTTATTATTTATTCTCAGATTATACGTTTGAAATACAATGACCAAGTAAAAATAACTGTTTTTATTTGAACACAAGCTTATACGATGACAATGAACCTATTATAAAGACAGGGGCGGCTCTTCAGTTTAAAAAGATTTTTTTTATAGGAATCACAGTTTTAGCGCGTAAAAGAGCATCAAGATCACAAAGATTTTTTATAAAAAAGTGTTTTGGCACTAAAAGAGGACTATCGAAAATATAGGGTGATTAAATTACTTTTCAAGAAAAGATAGACAAAATTTACAAGAATACAAGGACAGCCAGGTAGTTTATCCAATAATTTCTTATATTTACTACTATTTTTTTCCTTTTTTTAACATTATTGTTCCTGTAAAAACATTAAAATTTTTTGTGAACACTTTTCCCTGATAGCAAACGACAACATGTTTTTTTATACTTTATAAATGCTTTTTTTAATTTGGTTTTTAACGTGCAATGTCAAATGCGCTTTCACATCAAGACGGGGGTGTTTACCCTATCATTTGCAGGTAAACTCACAACATTGTACTCATAGGAAAAATGGACAGTTACAAATTTAAGTATTCCCTTTAAAATCTTTCAAATGCTACTTATTCTAATATTTACAAATATACAGTGTAAAAATTCTTCCTATATCTACAGAAAACGATTCAAATGATCCACGAGATGCTGGCTATTTCCTGCTCAATCAGGTTCATTTAGCTGTTTTGTGAGTTTCACAAGGAGGGTAAATGTAAGAGACAAAAAGCAAAAAAAAAAAAAAATCCTAAACACCCCGAATTTTATGCTTGAGCGCCACTGAGAGAATGTAGGAAGTTTTTCTCAGAAGAAACTTTTGAAAAATTGAGACAGGAAGCTACGACACAAGAGACGCTATCGTCAGTACCTAGAGCTTTGCTTGAAACTTTATCTTAAGATAGCAATAAAGAGAGTGCAATTTTTTTACAAGTTATTCGTCGTCTTTGTTGAAAAAAAAAGTTACAATTTTTGGTCTCCGATTTCAAAATAATTAAACCAGGTACCTACCTTGGCATGAATCTGTTCTTAATTTTATTGTAGATGGGAGGCTCCCTGACCCACGTGCTACTTGTTATCACCTCTGGGTCAATGCTTCCATACTATAATGAACTTTTTCATTGAATAAGATAATGCTGTGTGTGACCTATGTGAATTAAATTGCAAAGATCAACGAATTTGTGCATATGCAATTATGCATGTACTTATCATACTTTATGAAGAGCTAAAGTTGGAACTCCCAGCGTCGATGGCGCGTTGAATGCACCGGTTCTCGTAGGATCACCGAAGTTAAGCAACGTCCATCGAGGTGAAGACTTTGTGATTCTGGCATTTCGGCGAAACCCAGACTGGGTGAGGTTAATATGGGCCATAGGTTTGTGAGTTTCACCCTGAATGGAGGGTAAACCCTCGTCGTGATGTGACCATACATTTGAAAGCGACGTTAAACCACAAAAAAAAAAAAAAAAAAAAAAAAAAATTGGAACTCTTTAGAAACTTTGTTCCATAGTTCTCTTGGCCAAATTAATGTTCTATAGAACTACTACAAATCTTTTTAAATGAGAATCCGTGTTAGTCGAAATGGCACTGTAGCGATTTTTTTGTTTATTGGTCACACCTTTCGGAACCTTCTACATTATCGAGTATCACAGCGCTAAAGTAAATAATATGTCATATTCATACTCTTATAGTTAATAACTATGTATAAATGTAACTCCTGGCAGAACTTTGAGTTAAGAAAATCTTATCAACTTTGAAAGCCAAACACAAAAGGTTGAAAACTTTGCCATCACAAGAATCAATCCATCCCAACTTTTTGTTTACCATTTTCTTGTGTAAACTTGGAAGAATAGAGAAAATGCTGAAAAAGTATAATAAAAGCTAGGTTCCATCCATTAATTTTGGAAAATTATTTTTACTATTGAGAAAAATATATTGTCAGACAGACAACAAATCAACAATTTGATATAAAAAGCATTTTTTGTTGCTTGGTCATTTTAAGTATTATTTATCATTCTATTTTTTTTTTTAATGAACATTTATTTAAAGAGAGGTCTATAACAATCGAAGTCCTTGCCATTTATTTATTTTTAATCTAGAATCCAGAAGTTTCTATTTTTGACCATTTGATGCTTTCAGGCAAGAACGTTCTCCTCACAGGAGCCTCAGGTTTCGTGGGCACCCTCATCTTGGAGAAGCTTCTGAGGACCCAGGACATTGGCAAGATCTACATCCTCTTCCGTGGCAAGAGATCTCAGAGCCTGGACGGTCGCCTCAGGGAATATTTCGAGGATGAAGTCTTTTACCCACTCATCAAGGAGAAGCCGCATTACTATCGCAAGGTTGTGGTCCTGCAGGGGGATATGTCACAGGAGGGACTAGGCTTGAAGAAACACGAACGGAATTTCCTTTTAGAAGAAATTCAGATTGTCTTCCATGTTGCAGCTACAGTGAAATTTGACGAACCCCTAAACATCGCGTACAGTATTAACTGTAGAGGTAAGTGTGAAAAATACTCAGTAGTGATTTTTACTCTCCTTATTCTGTAGAAAGAAAAGTAATAAAATCACCCAAAATTTTCGATAGTAAGTATTCAGAGCCAGAAACACGTTTTAGGATCCCAAGAGCTAAAACTGGCATTGGTCCGTGTGTCGGTCTATCTGTGTGTAAACAAAATATCTCACGTAGTCACTTGGTCTAGATGTAGCGTGCTCGGCTTGCACTCCAGGTGACCGGGTTCGAATCCGGCGGGGTCGAAATTTTTTCGGCTCCGTACTTTGGATGTCGGGGCCTACCCTAGCCACGTAAGGACAATTGGGGTAGTTGTAGATTGGGCATGATCAGTGGCGGCATCACGAGATAGATATTGGAATATGACGTTTGGTTGGATATTACGAGATAGATATTGGAATATGACGGTTGGTTGGAGATTACGAGATAGATATTGGAATATGACGGTTCGTTGGAGATATGATGCATTAGTATTTGTTCTCGTAATATCGACGTAATAACACAAATAACTAGCTCTTTATCTTTTTCAAACAAAATATCTCAAGAACGGCATAACCTAGACTTCAAATTCGGTACAGAGGTCAAAATTATATAGAGGACGCAGAGTCTGACTAAACGATACGAGATATCAAATTATTATAAGAACAAGTTTTTCTTGGAATAAAATAATAGCAGGGGTCTATTCTGATAATTTTTTTGATATCTTGAATTTTTTGGAACCCGGCCCCAATTTACCAGTATTTTGGGGGGGTCCCGATGGGACTTTTAATATCCAACAACTTTGAGGTGCTGATTACGATTTTCATATTTTTTTTTCGCTAACCGTTACAGTTCAGTCACCAGTGGCGGAATTTGATTTCTTTTCGAGGGATAAGGAAAGTCGTGTGGTGTCACACCAGTTTATATTTATCAGATTTAAAAGCAAGTTCTCACAAGTAAAACCATCGTTATAATTATGTAATTATGTCCCGGTAACTCAGTGGTAAACCACTCTCTGAAGCCAGAGATTCCAGAGCCGCGGGTTCAAAGTCCAACCAGAAACATGAATTTATCCTCCCATTTGGGACTTTTACCACATAATATTACGTCTTGGACTTACTACTGGAATAATGGGACTTAACAGTCCTAATCGGGCAGTATAAACAAGGCGATAATATTACATGAAACATTAAGTCTGTCGTCAATAGTCTCCTTGTGAAACAAAGTAAATTTTAGATTAGACGTGAATTTTAAAATTAATAAATAAGAAAATCTAAAGCACCGCAGAGAAATTCATAAATTTTCTCGAGACTCCTTATTTACATTAGAATGAGGACAGACGCCTCTTGAGCTCGAGATGACGGAAGCTTATTTAAACTGTTATTTTATAACGCTAGCATAGTGGGGAAGGAGGTGGTGGAAACTAGAAAATGTAAAGATGAAAAGTGGAGGGCAGAAAAGCAAAAAGTGAAACAAAAGAAATAATAATAAAATGAAATTAGATAACTTAGAGTGGAAGTCTCAAACCGAGCTGTATTTCATCATCATTCTGTCATAGCAGTGTTGTTACATAGCAGTGTTGTTAACTGTTTCTCTTTTCATGACAGAAAATGAGTTTTCTTCAAGTTGCCAAGATTTGAGCACAAAACATTCTAGTTATTCTAGAATCTAGAATCCTAGACGAAATTTCATCAATATTAACTCATTTTAAATGGAATATTTGGTTGTTACTCACCTCGTGTGTTACACTGCTAATCTTTAATTCGTATTTGTTTTTTTTTCTACAGGTACAGAAATTTTACTAAATATGGCTGAACAGATGAAAAAGCTCGAATCATTCGTCTACGTTTCTACAGCCTACAGCAATTGTCATGTTAAAAAAATAGAAGAGGAATTTTACAAACCAATCTACACATCCCATGAGATAAGGCAAATCGTAGAATCTTGCTCCGCAACGGAATTGTCAGTCCTCAATGATTCTTTAATCAAGCCAATGCCCAACACTTACACTCTAACCAAACATGCCATAGAAGAAATGTGTAGAGAAAGAATAAATAAGATTCCCCTTGTCATTGTCCGCCCTTCCATCATCATGCCAGTGGTGAAGGAGCCGTGCCACATGTGGGTGAGAGGTATGAATGGACTGACAGCCATGTATGTTGCCGTCGGGAGTGGAGTCATGAGGACAGTCTATCAGAGCACGGACAACATCATTGACATTATACCGGGAGACTATGTCACTAACATGTTGTTAGCTGCTGGATGGGACAGGGGTATGAGACATATCAAAGTGCAGAGAGCGATTGAGAGAAATGTAATGAGTGCTTCAAAGTCTGAGAAATATATTGACAGTGCCTGTTACAATGAGAATAACAACAATATCAAGAGTGAAAGAGATAATTCCTCACATGTAGTGAAAAAAGACAAAGCACAGGACTTTGTGGATGAACGAAACAATAGCTTGCGTGATATTGGAAACTCTAAGAACGACATCAGAACCGAGGACGCGGGATACAACCCTATCTTTCACGTTGTGAGTTGTGTGGAAAACCCCATCAAACTGGGAGAAACAACAAATAAAATGTATCGATTTAACAAATCCTCAATGGAAGGCTGTGAGAAGTGTCTGTGGGTAATCCACCACAATCCCACCAACAACAAGTGGCTCTACTTTTTCTACTTCTACGTGTACAATCTGCTCCCGACACTTCTGTTTTTCGTATTCTTGGAAAAATTGGCCGGCAAGAAGGCGCAACTCATGAAAATTTACCGTAAGATTTTCTTCCTCAATAACACAATAGCTAATTTTTCAATTAACGAGTGGACCTTCACCAACAGAAACGCTGCAGCCCTACTTAACAGGATGTGTCCTAGAGACAGAGAAAAATACGATTTTAGTTTGAAGGATTTGGAATGGACCGACTACCACCTGAATCTGCACCGCTCTCTGGCCCGCTACTGCTTGGGGTCCTCCACTTCCCGTGACCTGTACGAGACCCGCTTCAAGTATATGTACATGGTGGATGCCGTGGTGATCACTGCTGTGAAGATTCTGCTGGGGTACTTAGCTTATCGTATCCTGTACATTGTTTCATGTCGGTATACTAGTGCAATCGATCAGGTCAATTTCTTAATTTAGAACATAATTATTTATTTATTAATAATGAATTGCTTGATGATATTTTTATACATTATACAGCTACTCACATACAAAACTCGTGGCTAAAATTATAAGAATCACCCTCTTGTATTAAAAGTTTTATTTATCATGTCATAGTAAAACCTACTATTGCCACAATGAATGTTTCGTCGTCCAATCACGTATCCATAAATTCCATAGCCTAAAAAGAAGTGAATGAATTCATTGTTGTTAAGGAAGAACCTTCTCACAACCTTAATGTATTAACAGACTGCAGTTATGCTGGCTTAGTACCTACTAAGAGCCTCCATCTTTTTCAATATTAAAAAAATATTTATACTGAGGTTCGATACTCTCATATTAGTAACCCATTTTTCTTCTCAAAAAAGTGCATGTGTGCTGTTCAGAACTCAGTAGTACCTTTTTGCAAGAACCTACTTTGAGAAGAAATAGGTATTTGACATGCGCATTGCGCATCCTCAGCTTTCTTTTATCAAGGCTTGTAAGTAGTGCGCCTGGATATTTTAACATTCGATGGAATAAAGTTTCCCCGATATAATCGTACACGAGTTCTAACATTAAAAAAAAAAAAATTAATTCGTTCTCTAGATATTTTGAATGGCTCCTTTTTTTTGACGGACCCTGTATGTAAAAGTATATAAAGGTTCTACTAAAAGGAATATTATTTATGACCGCAGCTATTGCTTGTTTATATAAATATATACCAATGCTTGAATTTTTAGTTCTGTAATCTGGATTCAGAGTACCTACCCGACTCCTTAGCGTCAATTATCTATGACATTGCACTCTTTAGCCCCTCGAGAATTCTATGGTGACATTTTTCATAGAAATGTGCAAATAATGGTGCTCTAAATTAAAATTTATACTCATCATAAGAACAGGGATAAAACATCAGGAACAGAATGATGTAATACCCGTTCGCTTTCAGAAAAATATGTAGAATCAAGTGAAAATATGTAGAATTGTGACTACTGTCCGTGGTACAGAGATCCTGAGTTCTACCCCCGGTCGGAGCAGATTTCTACACAGAAAATTGTGTTCCCTCCGTACATGTGAGGCTGGCATTTCCGTAGGTAGGTAGCTTGTACGATTCCCGGCGAATGGAGGGGAGGGTAAAACCCCCGTTCTAATCGAGGACGTTACATCAAATAGAATGGTTGGCGTTAGGAAGGGCATCCAGCCGTAAAAAATGTGCCAAAACCAACCAACCTCAACCATGAGGTTGGACAACGTCGTCCCTGCTCCTGCGGGATAAGACAGAGTAAAAGAAGAAGAAGAAGAAGTACAATCTATGTCTTGGATATGTATCGTATCACATAAATATATTCTTTTTTGAATTGAGCGCGAATATACCCTGTAAAAAATATTTTTCCGTTATTACTATGTACCTTTATATTTATTTAATCACATATTATGACAAACATGTTTCTATGAGAATTTTCAATAATAATAAACGAAGTCACCGTTGCCAAGTAGTGAGTTAGCGCACCAGCCACTCCACGCATGGTAATCTGGTTTCGATCCCAAGCGGAGCAGGATTTTTTCAGCTCTGTACTTGTATGTTTGGGGTCCACTCATACCTCGTGAGGAACAATGAGTATAGAAGTCCTATAATAGAATAGAACATAGAAGTCCTAAAATTCTACCCACTAAAATTGTTATTTAAAACACAAAGAAAGACATTATTTTATTTATTTATTTTCAATTTTTTTGAACATTTCAAAATGATTCTTTGCAAGACTGTACTTTTATATTTATCTATGCAGGCAGGAATGACTTACGGCTTCTAAAAACAAAACGAGATACCTTTGCTTCATAATTATGTATAATATAATATAATACTGTACATTTTGCACATTGACCCCTTTCTACTTGGTCCTCACTCAATCTTCCTCTTTGAACTCCTCCTTCGTCTTTCTCCAATGTTCTCGGAAACGGATCTTTATCATTTTCTCTTTCATCATTCTTGAACTCTTTGAAATACATGTCCTAGACCTCTCTGAATATCTCCTATGATCCTCCTTTTCAACCTTTTTGTTTCTGTATCTGTATCTGTTTTTGTATCTTTGCACTGTGTCTTCCCCCTGCAACACCTATAGCTCCTTGAACCTAATCAAGCACTGCTGCCTCTTCCTCCCCAGAACCTCTCATAATTTTCTTTTCACGAGAAGATTTCTACCTAATTTATATTTATCTCTTTCTACCTCTTTCTCCGTTTGGTTACGTGGTGAGATCTCTATTTTCTCCGTTATCTCTCTCTCTCTCTCTCTCTCTCTCTCTCTCTCTCTCTCTCTCAATGAAGTTTGTAATCTATTATTTTCTCCACCATATCTGCCTTACCTCACAGTTTCCGCACTATCCTGCTCAGAGCTCACTCTGTCAATTTATCTGTTTTCTAAACAAAGACCGATTCTCTGTCATTCTACAGCATCTGGCTCATTACCTATCTAAATGGAATAATGCGCGTCATCTTTATCAAAGTAAGAGAACGTCAATTTCTATTCCCTTTCTCTTTTTTTCTTCTGATTCTCTTTACCTCACGCCCGTTCCTTCCTTGTCTCTTTCTATTTACTTATCCATGTCTTTTTTCCTTCCACTCTTTTGCTCTCTCCTTATTTGATCTCTCTCTATGGTTGACTTCTCTGAGTTCTCCATGTTATCTCTTTATTATATCTTTACCTCACACATCTACCTCTATATCTCTCACACACACCATTTTCCCCTATTCCGTTTTGCTTTGATGTATTCACCATTCATCTCTCTCTTCCCCTTCCTAAATTTCAATTTCCACCCACCCTGCCCTCTCCCTCTCATTCCCTGATTAGATCCTGGAATGATTCACGCTCCGAGTTTGGTATGACAGTTTCAGATTGGAAAAGCTTAATTGATTAGTTTTATCTTAGGGCAATACGTTCAGTTCATTATTAATTATGAATGCACAGAGGAAATTTATACCTGTCCGTTATAGTGTTTGGGGATTGGATAATGTTATGTAGGTAGTGCCGTGGTGAGTACTGTATAATTCAAAACGCTAATTGTATAGGTAATTTAGTAGTGGGGAATAGTGGTGTACGATACGGCGTGTAATACACATTATAGTAAAATACATAATTATATATTATACTATTTAATACTGAGAAGTGCGTTTGTTAACTAGTTCAGTTCAGATGTGTTCTATAATTCAGTGATTTCCTGCAGTTAGTATTCGGTGTTTTATCCGTAATTATGTTGTTCCAGAATCAATTATAAGTGGTGGCTGGATATTGTATAGAATGGAACATTCTTTTTCAGGTTTTTCTATACGAAGAAAGCACTCTTAACGAGCACTTTTCGTACGCCGAAAGTTATGGAATTTTTTCTCGTTTGAAAACAACATGAATGTTATCCTGCATCGATTTTCTCTGGAGGGGTCCGAGAATCCCAGGCAACAATCATTTCTGCTCTCCACAACAATATGAACAACACATGTCGGGGTGGGTCGGCCCACTGGAATGTTAATCCTTTTGAAACTGCCTCTGTCCTAATGCCTTAATCCTCCCCCCAGTGCTCTGGGCTCTAAGCTTTTCTTCCTACCCTTAAAGTCTTCAATGCCTTCTCCCTTTACATAATAAACTCTGGTGTCTCTTTCTTTCTTTTTAACCTCTTTCTCTCCTCATCTCTACTCCGTCATCTGTTGTTTCCTCACTCTTCTAGCCTCTAATACTCCACCTACTTTCATAACACTCCCAGCAACATTCACACATATTCCAGCAACCCCCGTCCCGTGTATTCCCTCGGGTGACTACATACCTCCAGCAGAATTATTTCGTATGAGAACATTAGGGAGCCATGTATTTTGTTTAAGTTTTTTAATTTATATTTACTGGCTGCTCAACTTTCTGTCCAACAACTTTCAATGTTTTTTCTGGAATTTTTCAGTGGCAGAGAAACTTTCTAGTGGAAAATTCTAGTTTTCTACTGTAAGTTTCACTGTTTCGTTAGGGTTTCTGTGAATGAAGTACTTTTGTTTCTTATTCGAATAATATTTTCTAATGTGGGAGCTGTTGACTAACGTCTGATGTACATATATGCGGAATGAGAAAGTTCAATTTAACTTTTGCAAAATGTTATAATTGCCGCATTGCTCTAAGAACAACTAGTAACTGTAGAAATCTTAAGAGAGCTCTAATGCTCTTTCTCACTGAGCAGTATGTTAGTGTGCCAACCTTTTCTATAACCAGGTAACTATTTATAAAACACAATCTTGAATTAATAAAGATATTATGTCTCTTCAATATCAAGGTTAGAGATCGTCGATGGCGCATTGAATGCACCGATTCTCGTAGGATCACCGAAGTTAAGCAACGTCCAGGGAGGTGAAAACTTTTTGATGGTGGCATTCCGCCCCAAATCAGGCTGGGTGAAGTTAATGTGGGTACAAGGTTTGTGAGGGTAACATGTGGAAAAACAATACAGAAAATAATTTGACAAATACTCGTACACTAACAGCCGAATAGAAATACTATTTCACAACTTTGCCAGCTGTTTACGCTTATCAAGAAAACGCTTGTTTTGCCAAGGCGGAATAATAAAACGAGCACATATTTACACTGAAAAATTTCTTAGATATTTATAATATCATCAGCTGACATGAGATAATGTTGTTGTTAAAGTTGGCTTGGCTACAGCTGGAGGGGGGATTGATGGTCTCCAGGAAACTTTAGTTTAAAGTTAGCTTGTCCTGAACCACATATACGGGTATATGTGCTATCAACCAACGTGGGACTTAGAACTTTTCTTTGTAACCCTTTGGAAACTGCAAGCTAGCCTACCTTGTTAAGGTTGGCTAGTTCTCTATTTATAGTATTCTAGCGAGACACTGGTCTTCTCCCTGTTTAATGTCCTCCAGCGTCTGGACATGAGATAATCATTTGGTGTTTAAGATATTGAAGGTAATGTCTCCTCGTGGAGCATATTAAAAGTAATAAAATTAACTATTGAAACATGTTGCACTACTTGGAAATCAATATATCATTTCATGATTAATGAGTTCCGTGAACAAAAGCCCTCCGTCAAAGGCTGACAGACCCATCTCATGTGCTTTCAATAAACTCTAGTGAACCTATATGTACAATGTACATCTATAATTCTCATTGGGATTTACAATATTACCGCACTGATTTCATGGTTGGCCGTCGGCAGGTACTTTGAATTGAATGAATTTTTAATCATACTACAGTTTGGTTAGGTACGTCCATGAAAGCACTTTATGTAAAGCACTTTCATCTCAATGAATTTCCTGAAAACCACTGCTATGCCTAATAACCCTGAGTATTTCGAAAACGAATAAATTTCCAATATTTCGGAAATATTTTTCTGGGGGGAAAAGCATTTCCAAAGTGGGGGAGGAAATCCTCACTATTTACATTGAACTCGAGAAGCGACATTTTCCACCAGTTTTAGTGGCAAACAAGAGTGCACCCAACCCAGACCAGTGGCGTGGGTGGGGCGGTTGAGGTATTGATTTAAATTATATTTCGTGCACTGGTAGTCAAGTGGTTAGCGCGCTAGTCTGGTAATCCAGGTAGCGTAGGGATCCGTTGGTTCGAATCCCACCCAGTGCATGAATTTTTCCTAAGTTAATTTGAGTTTGTGACCACATAATAATAAAGAATCTGAGGGTGTGTATACTAGTTGGTACAGACCTTATTTATCCTTATTGGTACAAGAAAAAACAAGTTCGACTTGGTACGGGTTGTTTTTTTATCATTACAAGTACAAAAAGTATAACAATATATCTCCTACATTCTCCTAGTCTACAAATTTGGTTTACAGCATGGCTTCTTTGTTTCCTACCTATGATTAACCGGGGCTGGCTTCTAGTATTTTACTACCCTATATATTTGAGCATGGCTTTATGTATTTACACCACTATCTTGACATGGCTTTATTATTCCTAACTACATATTCTTGAGGCATGGCCTTCTATGTATTTTACCTAACCCTACACTAAGCTTGCTTATAGATGATGACAGAGAACTAATTCAATTATTAATGACTGAACGTCATATATTAAAATTATTATGATTCTATGTAATTATTCACTGCTATTTCTGGTACCAGTAGTACATCTCCGTACCCATAGTATTTACTGCGTGTTTGGTACCAATATAGTTCTGTACCAGTGTAAACCGTGGGGGTTAGGCGTTAGGGTAGAAATGCTTGAGCATTACTCGCTAGTGGTTACTTCGACTAAGAGTATTTATTATATTTTTACAGACGACAATATACTTTCTATAAGAGAATATTTGATAATTTATTTTGCGTAATCTACATAATTATAATGTGGTATAGGTGCATTGAATAGAAAATTTGGGGTCTGTGGTGTAAAAAAGCAAAAATTTCATCTCAATCAAATTAATGTTATATTATTCTTTATAAAAACACAACAAAAGAAAATATATAAAAGTACCTGCCACAAATTGAAAACAATTTGTGGTTAAAAACCTAAAACCAATGGCAATCTATTATTATGTTAGTATCTCAAGAGGAACTATGACAAAATTACAAACCTTAGCTTCATAGTAATTATTGTAATAACGCTCCTCATACCCATAAAAATCTCTTAAGTATATTAATAAGAAGATGTAAATCTAAAATCTGTGTACCTACAGCTAAATGAAGCTCAATGATATTACGCCGGTTCAAATCCTACCCAAAACATGATTTTTTCCTCATAATATACCTATTTGGGGATTTGAACATATTATAATGGCACCAAGATAGGTTCTGTGGTGCACTGCCTGCAGTCCAGAGTTCGATTCCTGGTTGGGAGCAGATTTTCCAACATAAAATCCTGTTCCGTCAGAACACATGAGGCTGGCATTTCTGGCCCAAATAATGCTGGGTGAGGATTGTGGATATCTCTGGTACAGTTCTCAGCAAATGAAGGTTAAAACCCCCGTCCTTGCTATCTCAAATCGGGACGTTAAAACCAAATAGAACACATACAATTAAGCACTGTAACGACTGAATTATGTTACAGTGTTAATTGTATGGTTTTCACTGAAACCCCTATACGACCAGGACATATAATAATAATAATGTACCAAGACAACCGCGGGAATAATGGGTCTCCTTAGTCCTAATCGGGTAGAATAAAAACATGTCCATTATTATTCCGTGGCAAAAATTAGTGTCAGGAAGTCTGTATAATCCACAACTTACAAGATACCTATCCTCCACTGCACCCGAACATATTAAATTTATATCTCCCCTCATGCGAAGGAGACTAGTGGGGGAGAGGAGGGGACGAAACGGGTTAGCTCAGGCTTCATGTCGCCTTGTGAATAAAAATAATGCCCTCCTTCCTCCAGCATCCCACCCTTTTGGTCTGGTTTCAACCCCGAAACACAGATCAATACAGAAATACATAATATTTCCAGAAAACTTTATTTTTTTTCTCTCCCAAAATGATAGTAGCACGTCCCCAAAGTTTCGAGTTCTGATGAAACTTGCGTGGAAAATAAATAAATTTCACATAAGGTTTTCTTGTCTCGCTTGTTTTATTCTTCCATTGACTTAGTTTCTTACTATTGTCTTATTATTTTGTTCAAACTTTGTAAGACCTGTTTAATATTCTAGTGAGGGTCTTACGTTTGTAGCTTTTGACCTGACGAAAAATATATAAATTTTATTCTTTTTGGACTAAGGCTAATCAGGCGTTGTAATTTATTTCAAGGCAAGCTTGTTTGAAACATGATTTATAATAATTTATTTATTATATAATATTTATTCATATTATAATTTTTATTGTGAAAACTACACATTGACTACGTTAATGGTCAATGGTGTCTCTACTAAAAGAAAATACCTAACTACTTGCGTGAAGTAAAAAAAAGAAGCGTAGACAGTTTTAAAAATGAAATAAAATAATTAACTTTACCCCTAACCCTAATCCAACATCATCGGGTCAGGTAATTCACACAAACATGGTGCCCTATTTGTTTGTAATAGTGCTTTGAAATGGGATTTTTAATTGTCATCCCATACGCGCTACAAAGTCCAGCATGTGAGAATAATGATAATTTGAAAGAGAAAAGACACGCAGTGAGAGGAGAGAAGGAGCTAATAACGAAAGCTGTGAAATATGTACCCCTTGTTGCGAGCGGGGTTTGCCCATAGTGACAAACTAAATAAACTCAGATTAAATTAACACTAGGTCACAGTGCGGAAGCTCCCAGACATAAAATTTATTCTATTGATAGAAAAAAAAAAAAGAAAAAAATAGAATAAATTAACATTGATCCCTAATATTCCCATACTGTGGCAATTTTATACATATAACCCAGCATGTTAATCCCCGAGTTTTTTTTCCACCAACTTTTCAATTCAGAATATCATGTGAAACTTTTAATGAAATTTGCAAACCATAGTTTAATTTAAAAAATATGTACTATGCAAATTTATTTATTTACATTGCTTTTATTTAGTCATGTACATTCCAATAGTTAATAATAGTTACTGTGCCGAATCGGTATTCGTTTGTGAAGGTTTCAATCATTAAAATTCCTACCAAAATCATGTATGTAGGTACCTATACTAGCATGGTCTCAGTATTTTTTCAGGCGATTAAAGAGTCTGGTATACTCGACCTCTCAGGATGTTGAGATATTGCATGCGATTTCCTCAATTGTAACTATTGTCAAATGAAATCAATTATATTTAAAAAAAATCCTCAATTATATTTACATTGAATGACCATTTCAATGTAGGTATAATTGCAATTTTTTTATTGGCCATTGCATTGTCTTCGTGGGCTTGTGGCGAAAAAAACAAATACTCTTATCAAATCTTATGTCAACATACATAACATTTGACTTTCACTTCAGACTTGCATTATCATTGCTTGTTTCTCTCTTGTATCTTTCTCTCCTTTCACTTGTCTTTCTCACACTCCCTTTCCCATTTTCTTCCAAGGTTTCATGTGTCTTCATTTCATACACCACTTTGTCTCCGTTTTATTGTCACTGTAACGTCTATATCATCTCCTTTAATACCCCTCTCTCCCACTCTTCTCTCTCTCCCTCTCTCTCTCTTTCTCCCTCCCTCTCTCTCTCTCTCTTTTTCTCTCTCTCTCCTATTTATCTCAATAATGTCTCCTTTTCTCCCTGCATGCATTTCATCCTCATTTTCTCATGTATCTCAATTCTTCCAAGTTTTGTTCAATTTCTGCATATTTGCCTCACCCTAATATGTCTGCAAAGTCTGCAATATATCCTAGTACATATATTGTTCATGATTTCCACTAATAATACCAGCTCTCTCTTTCTCACTCACTTACTCATTATCTCTGTCACTCATGGTTTCTCTCCCCACTCTAATTCATTTTCTCATATTTGTTTCTTCTTCTTCATATTTGTCTCACATCTCTTTCTCTCATCTAACTCTTCCATTGCACCATTTTCATGCATATCAAACAGTTCATCATTGTAATTTATCATTTTCTCTTCAACAATGTGATGTTCCATCTCCTTCTCACTCTTTGCATCATTTTCTATATCATGCATGTAACTGATTACTTCTTCCTTTCTCTACCGTATAATTAAGTCATCGTCTGTGTTTTACTTATTCCTCCAATTTTTTTAATTCAAATAATTAAATAAATAATTATATTATCATTCATTTTTTGGCGATAGTGTTCTCTAGATTTCAGATCATAAATAAGTAAATCTCTTACAGGACTAACAGTTTGTTTCTTTTCAATCCCTATGGAACAGACTTACCGCTAGGAGCTGTTCTACGTAGATACAACGGATGAAGATCAGTAACCAGTTATAATGTAAGAGGTTCAAAGAAGATCGTAATTGCTGATAATTAGGTTTAATCTAAGAACTTTGTTAGATTTTCCCATGGTAATTACACAATTTATTAGTCGGACAGGTGTCGTTACTCGCATGCTGACTCTTCCTTGTGCTGAACAAGTAGGTGGAAGGGGGGGTGTTATTACGTTCCTCCTCCAGCGAAATAAATATAAGTGACTACAAAGAACATAGGTATAAATTTATAAATTTATATATTACAACGCCTATATTATTGTTTATTTAAACGTGGATAAGAGAAACACATTTATCATTGGCGTAAAAAAGAAATATTATTGTTTTTCTCCAGACATCTTGGAGCGGTTCATCAGTTTTAATCTCCAGAGTTTTGACACCATATTTCATCTTTCGTCTTCGGCTTCTCCATCATATCAGGAGCTGTCTCCTCGTCCCTTTATCCTTATTCTGTGAATTGTTCTTCCTCCTCCTTTCCTCTATTCTTCTTCACATTCTATTTCTTCTTATATGTTTTGTTGAGTTTAGCCATGAGGAAAAGAGAGGAAGTGTTTGATTTCGGTTGGGAATTAATTCCATTTTTCGTGATATAGTTATTCTTTCTATAATATACAATATGTTGTATTCTTTGTGTTTCCTATGATAAGGAAGACGAGGGGAAATAATAGGATTGGGAATGAGGAGTGGAGAATATTTTCAGATTGAATAAATTTCTGGTAGATAACGAGGTGTATGATGCTTTCGTCCTCCCCTTTGTATATCTTTTTCTTTAATGCGATTTTAAAGGAAAATGAGATTTCAACATCGTCAAGAATACCCGACAGAATCATCACTGTTCTAACAATCAATATTAGTAATGTATGAATTCTTTGTAGTTAAAGCAAGAGCCTCTTATTGACAATCTTTGTGGTACACAACTATTACTAGAGTCTCATACTCTCCATCACTTTTCAAAATACTTAAACTTTTACCGACCTCAGTAGCTTGATCTAGGGCAGCGGACTTGTACCCGGAGGTCGGTTGTTCAAGTCCCTGATTCAGCGAAGATTTATTAAAGCGAGTTTGAGTAGTTGTGACATTAAGAAAATGATTAACACTAATATGATATGATAATTTTTATTACTTAAACTTTTAATTTTACTCCGGTATTAACGCCACAGTTCCGGTATTTTTCCTGACGAAGTATGAGTGGAGGCCGGGCATTCTAATATTACAGAGTAGAAAATTTTATACCCAGCTGGGATTTGAACCCAGGTCACCGAGTTGGCAGGCCTTCCTCAGTGACTATCAGACAACTCGCACTCGGTGACGTATCACTATCATCTTGAAGTCTACGTAGGAGGACTTTTAATTAATCATTCTCGTGAACACAAACTTCGGTATGAAATAAATATGTTACCAGGTTAAATTAACTACATATTCTTATCCAAGATCATGGAAAAACTTTATACTTGAGAGTTTTTACTCTAACTAAAACACACAACACTAACTTAGAGATAATAATAATTATAATAAAATTTACATATTAATATGTTCAACCTACTTATTAAAAATAAAATTGTACGAGCGCGCGCAAAGGAAAGAGAGAGATAGTAGGATAAAGGAGCAGAGAAAGAGTGAGATACTAAAAAGAGAAAAAAAGAAAGAGAGAAACGAAAAAGAAAAGAAGAAAGAAAGAGAGAGAAAGATATTCTGAAGAGGGAGAAGGACAAGAAGAGATGATAATTAAGTTTTTGTTCCCGAATTAAAATAACAAGGAACGAGAGTGCTTACCCCCGCCACCACTCCACATTTCCACCACGCTGGCTGGTGCTTAACTCTAGAGTATTTTCAATACTTCGCACAGGGCGTGAAGAAAATTAGGGCAGAATGAAACACTCACTTATGGTAATTCTTAGTGACTAAGATAGAGTTTTGAAGTTATACTTCCATTTTTACTTCCCTTATCCTATAATATTACTCAAGGAAATTTCTAATATTAGAAATGGGAAGTATTGTGTTGTTTGTAAAAAAATATTTTGCTCGATTTCAATTGTTTTCTATTTGGACGTTTTTATTGATTGGCTATCATCATTGTGATACATTTAATTTTCTTTTCCTATAAAAAGGAAAAAAAATAGTAAATACTCCGGAAATTTTCATCCAATTAGTGGTCTCTCTTCTAAATTGTGATATGTAAAAAGTTATTTAATTTTGACACAAAGGGATGGAATGGGAACAATAGTTAATCCAGGTTGATACGCTTTGTTAGATATTTACAGTTGAATGATTGGCACCCCCACCCTGTGATATTGAGCTTTTTGTTCAGGAGATGAAAAAAAGTTGAACCAAGTTTCCTAAAGTTTCTTTAAGCGCAGTTCGAGAGTTCAATATAAGAATAATAAACGTTGTTTTCAATTTCTTAATTGTTGGCCCGCATTTCCAGAAACGAAATTTTATAAGGGTCGGAGCGGTTGCTCTATATTTTCTTGACAATTTCCAGAGTTCAAAGAAAAGTTGCCAATTCTTTTGCCTGTCAGCTGCAAGATATGGGTTGACAGGCGAGAGTAAGAGAGATGTTGAATTTTTGCACACAATAAACTATGCTTCTCAACATTTTAAATTTTTGAAACTTTTTAAACTTGCTCACTAGACAGGAACGTTTTGTGGTTGTTGAAATCATGAGACCACAAAAATCAGATACCTTTCTATACTTTTACATATAGGAAATAGAAAGTAAAAAGAGGATGGGACCTCTACCTCTACAATTAGACAATCCATGTTTAATGTCCAGACACCCCCTCTCCCGGACCATCCCAAGGGTGTCACGGTTCCTACGTTCTTGACCTACTGAACTCGGCCACCCCCTCGCCCAGGCATAAACTACTCAAACAAATTATCCTCACGAAAACTACCTTCACGTTTGCACGATATCACCCAAGACTTTGAATTACTAAGACGAAGAGGAAGCGTTTCCTGTTGTGGAAAGTACCTCAACTATTTTTTTGCCTTTTTCAAATTTAGAAGATGTGACTTACAGTACTGATCTTATTTATTGCACGAGAACACCGACGCCGCGCCGATGCCACGCCGACGGAGTGAAAGTATTCCATGATCTTATTCAATATCTAGCTGAATGCCGACGCCCGACGGAGTGAAAGTACCATGACTTATTCAATTTAGCTGATGCGACGCGTCAGGAGTGAAATATCCTGATTTATTCAAATTAGCTGATGCGACGCGGACGGATGAAAGTATTCCATGATCTTTTCAATATCTAGCTATGCGAACCGCGACGGGAGTGAAGTTTTCCATGATCTTATTCAAATATCTAGCTGATGCGACGCGCGACGGAGTGAAAGAATTGCCATGGTCTTGTTCAATATTACTGATGCGACGGCGACGGAGTAAAGTATTCATGAATCTTTCATATTACTGATGCGAGCGACGGAGTATAAGTATTCCATGATTCTTATCAATATTATATTGCGAACGCGCGACGGAGTGAAAGTATTCCATGATACTTATTAATATTACTGATGCACGTCCGACGGAGTGAAAATTTCCATGATCTTATTCAATATACATCGAACGGCGTCGGAGTGAAGAATCCATGATCTATTAATATCTTACTGAGCGACGCGCGACGATGATGTGAAGTATTCCATGGCTTATAACAATATTAACCTATGCGACGCGCGACGAGTTGAAAGTATTCCGTCTTAATTCAACATCTAGTGATGCGACGCGCGACGGATGACATAGTATTTCATGACTTATTCATATCTAGATCAGAATTGTCTATCCCTCGCCCTACGGTTAGAAACCTGAAGAACTTAGACGTGTATATGGTAATCCTGAGAAATCCAAATGAACTTGAAAAACAGTTCTTTGGTGAAAATTAAAACAATCACCTTGGGGTTTTTTTAACACTACTGACCAAAGCTTGATGGGTCTTAGGGCTGAATAGATGGATTCTTACAAAATCTTTCAAAGTATTAGGACTCAGAAGGTAAGGGCATATAGTGTGCGAATTGATAATTTATGTATTGTATAAGATGGAAACACGAGATTTCCACATAATAGAAAATTACTATCGTGTCAGAATGAAAGAGTCTCTTGCAGCAGACTATTGATATCTGGCCATAAAAAATTAACATGTATCGAAGTATTTAATTGATAATCACAATTCAATAGGGAATTCACTATTATACATGAAGTACCTCTGTTATCATTAGTTTTGAAGGAAAACTCTAAATGTAAGTGACTAAGGATTAAGGAATGAGTTTTTATGATGCGACTGAGTTAGTGGCAATTTGCGAGATAAGCTGAATTAAGCTTCAGAAATTACCTTCTAAGTCACTTTCTGATCTCCATGGGTGGGATTCAAGTGTTGACTGCACAGAATGTGCTGTGTTTGGTACAATATTAGTTTTCTCATATCACCATTACTGTTTTCGACTCATAGAAGCCACACGTAAATTAAAAAGACAGTTTGGCAACCACAATTTTACATAATAATAATAATGTGTGTTTTATGAACTGCGTTTGCCCGTGTTTGCAAGGACTAAATTTCAAATTACTAAGGCATGGACCGTATAGTGGACGCATGCTTTTGAACTTTTTAAATTTTTTGACAAAGCGATAACGGTTTTGGCGAGGTAATTCGAGAATTTTCGCTAGCTTTACCGTTTTGGCTAAACAATCGGAAGGACAAACCAAACATAGGTAGGTTGGTAGGTAGGTAGTAGGTAGGTCAGTAGTAGTAGTCCTTTTTTCGTTTTATAATGAGATTCTTTTAATTACATTTTATAATATTGTTTGAATGTAATATTAGTAAATGTATAATAATAGTATCCATCATTATAGAAACATAAAAATAGTCATTTAATGTAGTTTTCCCCAACAGCGCATCCAAGATTTAGTCCCAAGAGTTTCAACAAATCTATTCTAATTCGCCTATAACAGACTTGTCACATAATCCGTGAATTGTCTTTCTTTTGTGACATATTTCACAAATTTAGTTCTTCTTATTTAAATACATAAAAATAGTAGTCATTCGATTTACGTTGGATCTAAAATTTTATATCTTTAATCAGTACTATAGTATTCTTGTTTCCAGAATGAACCAGAGCCGCCTAATAATGATCTGTGAAGTAAATAAGCTCTGAGTTAGGTCTGGTAGATAAGAGGTGGCTATGACTGTTGTTACCCACTAATGTATATATTTTTCTTATATGCGTCATTCATAGGAAATATGAATCAGTATACGTAAATATGTGATTCAATTCATTATCACAAATTCTGTAATTTAAATTTATTTGAGTATAAACAAAGTAACAATTTTGGTAACAATCTGAGGTTATTAGATACCACACTGTGTTACATAAACTTAAGAGTGTTTACTGATATACACGATTTGTCGATTTTCTTTCCTTCGATTTTTCAAGTACTTGATTCGGAAATTTAGTTAACATGAATCATTTTCGTTACATTGACATTGATTAACATAATAAATTTTATGTATACTTCAAATTTTTTTTAATAGGAAAAAGCACGTTCCGAGTGGCCCAAACATTTCAACGAGATGAGCCATTAATTCTAAGTGAAAGTTTTTACGAACAATAGCTAGATTAACCTGTTGCCTTCGAAGCCTTTCCATCTAAGAACTTGATGTTGACGTAGGCAATACTGAAGGTAAGGATTTAATTAGAATCATTCATGAACAAAATCGGTATGAAATAAAAGGTTACCGAGTTAAAATTAACTACAAATCTATCCAAGATCATGTGAAAATATTATACTGAGAGTTCTTACTACCCCTAAACAACACAACAAATCTTAGAGCAATATATTATAAAAAACTACATATTAAACTATTATTCACCTATTATTAAAATAAACATTGTCGAGCGCGGACACAGGAAAGGAAAAGTAGGATAAAGGAGCATGAGAAAGAGTGGAGATACTAAAAAATGGAAAAGAAAGAATAGTGAGAACAAGAAAGAAGAAGAAAAAAAAAAGATAGAAAGATATTCTGAGAGGGAAATGTACAGAAGGATTGATAATTAAGTTTTTTGTTCCGAATTAAAATAACAAGGAAGAAGTGCTTACCCCCACTATCCAATTTCCACCACGCTGGCTGTGCTTAATTAAGTCTTTCAAATATTCGCACAGGGCTGAAGAAAATTAGGGCAGATGAAACCTCACTTAGGTAATTCTATGACTAGATAGATTTGAGTTATATTCATTTTTATTCCCTTATCTAATATGAATAAAATGTCCGTAAAGTATTTTTTATTGTAAGATGTTTTTTGTAGCATATAAAAATATAGCTAATAATTTACCATCTGGGCGAACTAGAATTTGATATATCTGATCAATTTATTTACAAGTGTAAAAAGAGTAGAAAGTAATACTTCCAGAAATTTCAAATTGTGGTCTCTTCTAAAATTGATGAATAGTAAAAAGTATTTAATTTTGACAAAGGATGAATGGGAACCATTAGTAATCCAGTTGATACCTATTTATTATAGAATATTTAGGGCTTGTGAGTCTGGGCACTAACCTGTGAATTTTAGACTTTTTGTTCTAGGAGATGAAAAAAGTTGAACAAGTTTCTTAAATTATCTTTAAGCGCAGTTCGAGAGTTCAAAATATAGAATAATAAATGTCTTTTTCATTTCTTAAATTGTTGGCCCGATTTCGGAAACGAAATTTTATGGGTCGGACGGTTGCTTCTATATTTTTCTTGACAATTTTCAAGATGGATCATAAGAAAAGTTGCCAATTCTTTTGCCAGTCAGCTGCAAGAAAATGGTTGAAGGCGAAGTAAGGAAGATGTCTTAATTTTTGCACAAATGAACATGCTTCTCAACATTTAATTTTTGAAAACTTTAAACTTGCAATAGACAGGAACTTTTGTGGTTTTGAACATCAGAGACCACAAAACAACTTTTATTACTTTCATTAGAAATAGAAATAAAAAAGATGGACCTCACCCTACAATTAGAACAATCACATGTTTAATGCACAACACCCTCTCCCGGAACAATCCTAAGGGTGCACGGTTCCTAACGTTTTGAACTACTGAACTCGGCACCCGTGCCCAGGCATAAAACTATCAAAACAAATTATCATCACAAAATCTACCTTCACGTTTGCACGATGATACCCACATGACTTTGAATTAACTAAGAGAAGAAGGAAGCGTTGTACCTGTTGTGGAAAGTAACTAACTATTTTTTTAGCCTTTCTCAAATTTAGAAGATGACTTACAGTACTGATCTTATTATGCATCGAGAACCAGACGCCGCGCCGATGCCAGCGAATTTGACAAATTTTTATGTCGTACAAAAGAGTAGAAATGAATATTCATGAATCATTGAATACATCTATAACAATAAAATCAGATAGTCCAAGATGGAACGACGCGCGAGAGGTGAAAGAGTAGCAGACCCAACAATACACATGCTACCGAATGAAAAAAACCAATCATATTCAATATCTATGCTGAAGTATCGGAAAACCTATGATTCACCTGATCAAAGGCACTGTGAAGTCCAGGTTATTAATCAACTGATCTGAATTGACGAGAAATATATCCATAGCAATAGAATTGGTGACGCGACGAGAGAAAAGTTTATGTTACGATCAAAGGTGTAATGAGTGAAACAATTCCAGAACTAAGTTCAAATTTAGGGAATCGCGCGACGGATGAAAGTATTCATGATCTCATTCAATTATCTTTACTGATGCGAGCGGAACTGAATCTTCCAAGAATGAAATATTACCTGAGGACAAAGACTGATTGAAAAGTAACAGATAATCAACAACTAGCTGATGGACGCACGACGGAGTGAAAGTATTCCATGATCTTACTTCAATACTCAAGATAGTTGTCTATCCCTACGCCCTAAGGAAAGAAACCTGAAGAACTAGACTGAAATGATGCAACCTGAGTGAAATCCAAAGAACGTGAAAAAAGTTTTTGTGATAAATCAAAACTAATCCCATGGGGGTTTATTCATTATAACTATCTGACAAAGAAGCTTGAGGGTTCTTACGCTCAGAAGTATGCGATTCTTACAATCTTTCAGAAATTTAGTGACTAAGGAAGGGCATACAGTGTGCGATTTGCATAATTAATGTATTGTATAAGTAGAACACGAGATTTCCACATAATAAGAAAATGACTTTCGTGTCAGAATGAAAAGAGTCCTGCAGCAGACTATTGATATCTGGCCATAAAAAATTGAAAACATGTCGAAGATTAATTGATAATCAAATTCAAATAGAATTCACCTATGTAACATGCAAGTACCTTCTATGTTTATCATTATATGTTTGAAGGAAAACTCTAAATTGTAAGTAGACAAGGATTCAAGGAATGAGTTTTTAATGTGCCAACTGAGTTATGGACAAATATTTGCGTGAAAAGCTGGAATTAAGTGCTTCAAATTACCTCTAAAGTCACTTTCTGATCATAACAAAGGTGGGGATCAAGTGTTTGAACATGCCACAAGAATTGCCTGTGTTTTGGATACAACTTAGTGATTACATATCCACCATTCTTGTTTTCGACTCATAGAAGCCACCGCGTAAAATACAAAAGACATTTGGCAACCAACAAATTATAGATAAACATAATAATAATAATGTGTGTTTATATTGTACATAATTCGTGTTTACAATCAAAATTATCAAATTTAAACATAGGATGAGGAACAGTGGCGAATAGATGAAATTAAATTTTCCGGAGTTGTAGTCAGGGCGGTCATTGGATATAATTATTGTAAGCAATCGCAATACAAAATAAGAAGGGGTAGTAGAAGGAGTATCTTTACAGGACAAAATTTAATTAGTTACAGTTACATACAATAACATCAAGATAAGTTGTTAATGAATACAGTATTGCATAAAGCAAAGTCTTAGCCAATTGGCAGGTTGAGTCATTGTCCCAGCGTGCGGAAAATTTAGCGCCAAGTAGGTATTACAAAACGTCTATTAATTCCGCCCTTACAGAACTTGTCACACTAAGAAAACCGTTATAGTATGGGTCTCTTGCTTTTGTGACATAAATCACAAAGTTTAGTTCTTTCTTATTAAGAAAAATTAAATATAGTAGTCATTCAAGGAGATCGATTGACTATTGGTTGAGCGCTAGTCTGATTATCCAGGTAGCGTGATAAAGTGATTCGTTGTTTCAAATTAACCCAGTGATGCATCTTCTCAAAATTTGAGTTGTGAGTATAAGACCATGAGGGTTAGGGGTATTAAAGGCTTTGAGCATTAACTGCCCTGTGTTACCTTCACTAAAGAGTGTTTCATATTTAATTTTTTTTTCGTCACTGTCATGTAGGCCTAGTCTGTTAATGCAGGTAACAAGTAATTGGTTGGTTCAAATTTCCAATGTCATGAATTTCCTCATATATTGAGTATTAACTAGTAACATATACTTCTGAGTGATAGAATTAACCCCACTGTGGTACCTCCACTAAAAGATTTATATATTATAGCACATTATCTTCTTTTTACATTTTTTCAACCATACTTGGTGCGCTAATTAGTCCATGAACCTTCCTTTCATGATCATTATTATGACCATAAATAATTATATAGCCATAATACTCGCAATATTTTTTTAAAGAAAAAAGCCGCCCCGTACAAGTTATGGCGCAAGCACAAATTTCACTGTGTGCTTGCAGCCATAACTTCTCAAGTTGTTTTATAGTTCCTTTCTGACCGAAGCAACTAAGCTCAGACTTAACTTTTTGCCCTCATTCGAAGCCTTTCCTCTAAGAACAATTTATTTGAAGGCGTGGTAAGTAGAGAGGAAGTGTAAAGTACACATGCACTCTTCAGCAGTCTGGCTTGTTTTTAGTTTACTATCGGATTTTTGTTCCTGCCTTTTTAATGGAATTCTAATCATGAAAGATAATGGGCTCTTTCATTGTATAGGCGTTCTTCACACCTCGGCCGATGTGTTAGTTATGATGAATCTCATGTCACTGGAGACAATAAGCAAAGAGTAGACCAACTAAATCTTAACCAGCCTTGGGAGCCAACAGGATTTTTTTGTTGTTGGTTTAACGTCACTTTTAATTGCATGGTCATATTATCACAATGGGAGACAAACGATTTTCGCCCCTAAGCAACTATGTACAAAATTGGAGAATATTCATGTGCCAATTATAAAATGAATCACTTATCTCAATTTTAACACTGTCTCTTAAGCTGTTTGAATGTAAATATTAATTTATCGAATGGCCCTCGGCAATTGATAACGGCGTAAATTTTAATGGCCCCCACCTTAGTATATAACCTCGCTGGACTGCTTTAGCTTGTTGGTTTTTATGGGTGGAGTCTAACGTTTAATGTCGCTTTCAACTACATGGTCAAATGTCATAAAAATCACGGCGCCACGGCTGGCGCTAGCTTTCAAACCATTGGCTATGTAATCAACCCAGCTATCGAACAAATCTCACCCAGCCTGAGTGGGTAGACAACAGAACGTGGATTGCCAGCATGCCAGCATGATGACCGTGATCACCAATTCATGTCCTTACAACACAAGACGTTGCTTTAAATTCATTGATTGAATGAGAACTGGCATATTCAACGATCCATTGACGTGGGACTGTTTAAAAATAAGTTATTCCTCCTTGAAGACCTTGAGAAAATCTGAAGATTGGACTTACCAGCCTATGGAATGTTATTCGTGGAATGCAAATATCGCATGACAAACAAGAATCTACTGAAAAGAAATTGCTGCAAAGTCAGTGATAAGCAGTGATAAGAACTCGGAATACAAGGAAAGGATTAGAACGCAAAGTTTCTTATAAGTGGATATTTCTGTAAGTTTAGTCTTGTGTAGGGTTAAGTATTTGTTCCTTCTGCGAGATATAATTCTACATTTGTACCTATTTTTAGATTATTTATTTTTAATCTACCGCTAGATGCATGTCTTGAAAAATTGAACTGTAAATATTGGTAATGTGCCATAAGTTACCGACCTCAGTACTTTGATCGATAAGGCGGCGGACTTGTAACCTGGAGGTCGGTGGTTCAAGTCCCGGTTTCAAATATTTAAAAAAAAAAAAAAAAAAAAAAAAAAATGTTCCATAAGTTGATTAGGCGTGTGATACAAATATCGAGATTCGAGAATGACCCAGTTGTGAGCCCAATGACCTTAAGAAATTTCAAAAAAATATCCCATAATCGCCCGGATTCCTTTTTGTAACCTATTTTTCCCAATTTATTTCGAGTCATGTTTTTAGAATAATTATATTTCACAGTTCTTAAACCTCTGAAAATTCAGATATATTACACAACTTAATATGAACATAGTGAGGAAAGAAAGATGGCACTGATGATAAGTAATAAATATTTTGAGGGAAAACTGAACGCCATCAGGTCGCCAGACGGACTAGTCATATTATTCACTCTGAGCACATGCATACAATTATGTAGACAGGTGCTACATAAAACTTAGGAGCTTACAAGAAAAAGTACTATGTGTACAAAAAACAACACTGTAGTAACTCATTCTCACTTTTACAGTTCCGTAATAAATACAGCTCAATTTATTCAGCATAATGATGTAAGATATTTCAGGATGATCAGCACACATTAAATAAAAATTACTAATGTAATTTTTCCTTACCTTGATTTCAAAAAAGATTTCAAGATATAAAAATATAAACATTAAAATAAAAATATTATTTTTAGAGGTTTATGTAGTATGAACCTATGTATTTGTCTAAAAGAAAGAAATGAATATTGTTTGCTCTGAAATTAATAAACATGTCTTTTTTCAAAAACGCCTTTTCAATAGAGGCAAACTGCGCTTGATTTTTTTTTTTTTAATGTTAATTCTATAATACAAAACAAAATCATCTATAGGAGCTTTTTAATGGTAAAAAAAATAATTCTGACACTCATCTTCTAATTTTGAAAAAGACTGCAACATATTTCTAAGCCTTCCTCTTTTTTTCACATGAGCTGTCTACATTTTTGTTTGAAAATGAAATATTGTGCTTTCACACCCAGTCCAAACAGGAAAATTATTACAGAAAAAGTATTATGATAAAAAGATAGAGAGAGAAAGAAGTAGAGAGAGGGACAGAAAGAATAAATGGAGATTGCAAAGGAAAATGACTAGAAAAGAAAGAAAAGAGTCCTAATAAATAATACTGGAATAGTAGCTGAAACAAAATAGACTTTAACCTGCCTTTTTTTTCTCTCACTTTCTCTTTATTTTTTCCTCTTCCTAAATACCTACTTCTATCCCTCTCTCCAAGAGAGGGATAGAGAGGGAGCATTGTCTTTCTCTCCCTTCCCAAACAAGTCTTCACGTACTTTAGATAACCAATTTGTATTCACAGTATATTTGCACCACAAATTTCGCAATTCCAAGGAGAGGCTGCTTTCCCATCTTCATATTTCATTCCGGTACTTCCAACCTCCAAAATTTGAAATTTAATTTCCTGCCGTCTCAAAACACCCCCTTTCGCTCTTTTCCGCAGCTTCTCTGTCTATTTTCTCCGTCTTTCTCTCTCCCCTTATATTTTCCACTATCCTTCATCTTTCAAGCTTTGTCTATAGAAATCCTGAGTATGATACTTTTTATCTCGATTCCTTGCAAACTCAAAAGGTTATGACCTCTATAAATTTTGCCTGTCCTCTTTCTTCAATAAATTCTATAGTTGGAAATGCGAAAATAATAATCCAGATACCAGATAGTCTGGAGGCAATAATTATATTACTAAGACTGTATGTTGGTAGGTATATTTGTATAATAAGTTATGTATCTTCAACTAAGGAAAATTAGAAAAAAACTATTGCTAAAAAACATGATATGGTGAATTTGGTCACAAAGAAAATACTGATTCCTTAACAATTCGAATTAAAGAAAATAAACAATTAAGAATCGTAGAACTTGGCCCTATTTTCAAGGATACTTTATTATACTATTTATAATGCGAGAAGAGAACAAGTTACTTCAATAAGTCGTGGGACCTTATTTGAATGGTTAAGATGTTAATAAAAAAAACTAGGTATGAATAAAAATAGCAAACAAAACCTGATGTACTTATGATATAATTTGATTATACGATTATATTTGAAACAATTTGTTTTTGTTTACTTTATTGCATAACTGAATATTTGCAGGCTCTCATAAGATTTAGCTATTTATAATGACACTCTTTTCCCCCATACTAGTACATAATAAGATCGGGAACTGCTTATTATATGGGCTTTTTTTTATCTTTTTCCCTTCCTTTATATTTTATTGCTTATTGGAATTCTCATCACGTTACAGCAGTTTATTTTCTTCTGTCGAATGTAATGTCTTTTGAAACACTCGGTTTTGTTTTAAGAAGAAGAAAGAGAAGAAAAAAAAAAAAAAAAAAAAAAAAAAAAATAGGGCGGTAATGCTGGTACCCTCAATTTTATATCTAGAGCTACATCTAATTATGACGATTTTTTAACTAGGTATATTTAATTATCACTAAAATCACGCAACGCCCAGTGAGGTCAGATTATGGTGACTGACCAATCACAATCAAACCCTCGTGATAATTAGTAGAAGAGAATTACTATTTATTGTAACTGATTATATACTTTTCCTCCTTTTATTATATATTTTATTAGGAAATATTATTGTCATTGTGAGTCACGGTTTTCATATTCTACATAGGCCATATATTTGTTTCATTTTATAAATAACACTGTCTTTATATGCACGGATATTACAAAAATAATGGAACGTATTTATTTTACAAAAAGTAGGTACAGCATATCATAACAAAACACATGTTATTTGTAAGAGATCTATTTACATTTGATGGTGACATATTGTGAAGAACATTCCTGTTTAGTAAACAGTATTTACTCTCACATGGTGCGGCATTTCAATAGGAGTTGACTGATATTCAAGCAAAGTAGAGTACAGAACAAATACGGGGGAATATAGGTAATATTATGATAGAAGATTGAGGGGGATTCGTAGAGTCCTCTCAAAATCTCAGTTGGTTCTCGCACTCCTATGAAAGAAGAATAGTATATAATTTTTTTTTTAAATATATCACAAATTCCTCCTAATCTGTTTCACTTAGATTAAGAGGAAGCAGATACAAAGCTAGAAAATTCAACATGGAAGATAGAGCCGGAGTGCATTACCATGAATTTTAAAACTTCATAATTATGTTATTTTTAATTTTATAATACTTAGAATATAGCTGATTATTATGTCAATATGAGAAAAAAATACATATAAAACACCTCATCCATCACAGAAGGAGAGAAACTGACATAGAGAAGAAGAGAGAGAAAACAAACTATTAAAATAATCATTGAGAAGAGAAGAAGAGGGGAAATAATAAAAAATGGACTTACAATGGAGTTCTCATCAGATTTCCTCGTGAACTACAGATAAAGCTCGGATAAATTCTTCAACCAGGCATGTGAAAAGAACCAAATAGATATGTGCGAACCAAAGTAATAATAAAGCTTTGCATTTCTTTACACGACAATATTGATCGCTTGTTATTTTACTATTAATTTATTGATATATTGTAATGAACTATTGTACTAAATTATTTATACTTCGTTGGAAATAATTATCGTGTACACAGATCGCTTCTAGTGCACAGTGTTCTGTCAATAATGCAATACGCCTAGATTCTAAATTTGAAGATACGTTTTTCTTCCGAGAATTCTGGAATGTAGTAATTATAAGCGATAATCAAATCGATTCCATTACCGTCTGAATGAACTGTTGTATTATCTTGAAGCAAAATTAGCAAGGATTATTTTAAAAGAATACGCATATTCAATTTGTAGAAGTACTCTAGAATTTCAGAGAAAATCAAAAAGGAAAGAAAATTCAGATAATCTCTAACATATGTAAAAATGTCTTGTCATTCAAAATTCATTTCAGCGACATGCATTTACAAGGGAACATATGCATGACTATCCAAATACATGATGTAAGAATACTTCGAGTATGTTTCATTTAAAAAGGCAATAGATCAGTGACTCTCTAGAGCAGTGAGGTAAGAAGCAGTGTGTTGCAATTAACACATTACGAGACAAAATAAAAGACGCAAGTTTGCTACAAATATAGTAGCATGGCTTTGAACTTACACTCTGTATAAATGGATTTGGATCTGTTTAGGATGACATATCTAGTAAGGAAATTCCGAGATGTTATAATTCTCTATAAGAGCTTCGCTAAACTCCTATTTTAAATATTCTCGAGCTCTCCTACTAAAAATCATAGTCAAAATAGTAGCATTTTTATAGGGAATTTTCAGAAACCGAGGTGTTTTAAAAAATTAAAAAGAACGAGTAAAGCATATTCATGTAAGAAGAGAAAAATAAATGTCCTCCACATAACTTGAAAACAAACAAGATCAAAAGTGCATATCTTGCGTTTTTTCCTCACAAAACAAAACTGAGCAAAAGTACAAAGTCAAGATAGCAAAACTTAAATTTACATTCAAGTTATTCCGCCCTATTTCAAGTTGAAATTTTCATAAATAATGTCTATAAACTACTAGAAATTCGAATAATTATGGGTTTACTCAGGAGAAGAAGGAGTTAGGTAGGTTTTATGTTATGGTTTTAGACAGAGTGTTAAGGAGAGAGGTGGAAGAAATCAGGATGGGGTAATTTTTTATATTGGTAAACACAAACTATCTTCGGGAGACTGAATATTGAGAGAGAAGAGAAAGAGAGAGAAGAGAGAGAGAGAAGAGAAAGAGAAAGAGAAAGAGAGAAGAGAAAGAGAAAGAAGAGAAGAGAAAGAGAAAGAGAAAGAGAAAGAGAAAGAGAGAGGAGAGAGTGAGAGAGAGAGACATAGAGAGAGAAATAGAGAGAGAGATTTTTTAAAAGAAGTAGTGAGAAGAAAAAGAGAAATATTGAGAGTGAAGAATAAGAGAAACAAAGGCGTAGGAGGGAAATTACAGGAAAAACAGGGAGAAAACGTGTGGTTGTAGAGCAGTGTTTAGGTCCCAACGAGGGCCCATAAATCAAGTAAAACTTAGTTTACTAGCTTGCCGCATAGCTGAGCCAACACTACCATGTACTTTACACCATCCCTTATCCTACAGGCCACCCCCTCATCATTATCTCACTATCTCCCTCACTCTGTAACACCGTTTAAACTCAGATCACACAACCAACCATTACTTATCAGCTAAATTACAAAGATGGCGGCTTTTCAAATACATATTTATCATCTTTAAAAAAAACCATAAAAAGGGTTTCATAAGAGATTTTTTCATGAAATAACATAGTTTTATCACAAGTGCAATAATTCTCAATATAATATGTAGTAATAATTCTATAGAACAAAAACCAAGTTTCAGAAAATTCTAACAACTCATGAAAATTTACATTATAATCGGATAAATGTTTTAGATCCTAGACAAAAAAAAACCAACAGACCGACGGACAATTCTTTATTTAAATTCTGAATTACATGACAGTAAATAATTGCTACCGCTCCTTGCGTCTTCCTTCCACTCTTATAAGGAGGAGGAGGAGGAGAGAGAAGAAAGTTCTTTTTCCTTTTGTTCTAGAGCAGTCTGCATAGCATTAAATTTATTTTGTGGTTTCTCCGGGTGTTGCAGAGACAAGGGCTTAATTGGAGTATTAGCTAGAGACCTTTTAAGGCCAATGAAGAAATCGACTGACTAGTCCATTGCATAGTACTTAACTGATAATCGAGTTCTGTTATTCATTTAGTGGCAGTTTCAAATTTAAATAATGTTGTTTACTCCATATTCAAGGGATCTGATTGGTTGATTAAAAATTGATAAAAAAAGATGGTCGTGACCAGACTGAAAGGGGATTCAGTACGTTCAGTAGTTTCTGATATTTGCGCGTTGCAAGGAATGTATTTAACAGACCGATAGACTGACAGAGACAAAACCAAAGTTGCTCAGGAGGTTATGAAACGTTCAAAATATGAAATCGAGAGCAAAATGATTAATTTTTTTCTAATAAAACTGTGCAAAATTGCTTCGCTCAATCAATTTTATTGTTAGACTGAGACCATTAAATTTGACTTTCCAACTCTTTCTCTCTTTTCTCTCTTCATCTTTCTCCATTTCCCCTTTTTGTGATAGTTACTCTCTCTGCTATCACTCCCTCCTTCCTCCCCTCTCTCTCTGCTATCACTACCTCCCTCTCTATTTCCCTCCTACTTCCCACAAGTTCCTTTTTTATTCTTGAAAAACAACTCCTGCATTTTTAACCTTCCCTCTCAACTTCTCCTCTCTCTCTCTCCCTTTGTGTTTTGCAATTTCTCTCTCCCTCTCACCTTCTCATGACATTTTTATCCCACTCTATTATACTCCACACAAGCTATGTTTAATTCTTTAAAAAATAACATCAAATTTTTGCACAACACCTAAAAATCCCTTTATCTCTCCCCCATTCTCTTTTCTCTCTCTCTCTCTTCTACAATTCTCTCTCTTTTATTTTCTCTTTCTACTCATTTGCTATTTATATCTCTCTTTCCTTATCGTTTCTATCTATAAAAAATAATGTGAAATTTCTTTTTCTTTCCTTCAGACTCTGAACAGTCTCTCTCTCTCTCTCTCTCTCTCTCTTCCTATCCACATTGCGATATCTCTATCGCTTTTGTTCTGCCGTTTTATTTTAATTACTTTTTCTCAAGTATTTTTTTAGTGTACCTAACATAATTTTAATGTAAAAGAGAATAATGTAACGAGAGTATTGATTTGTTGATGGTACATTTTGCAGTATTTGAAGACAGTATTCTTTCTTCTTCTTTTTATTTGTTTGGGAGGAGAAATCGAAGTAATGTACCTAATATGTCTTATTAAAATTGAAGAAACATAAAAAAGGCCATCCAAAATAAGGTAGTATTGTAAACCGTTTTTCTAGATTCTACAAAAATCCTGTATCGGCAAGTCGTGCACTTTATTTTTTGACAATTTTGTCCAAAATTCGGATTATATCAACTATCAGAGCTTAATCAAAGTTATTTAAAAATAAATGCACTAGGTATGTAAAATGCTAATACGCATGAACAAATGCAAACGTTAAGTAGGTACTTCAGTTGACTTACGATCACTAAAGTTAAGCAATGTCCAGCGTGGTTAGGACATGGATTGTTGATGGATCTAGTTACGAATCCATCCACAGTCATCATGACAATCCTTGTTCTGCTAGATATTTTCGCCCCACATAGGCTGAGTGAGTTTAATTTGAGTAGCTGAGTTGTTTGCCCTGTGAATGATGGGTCGCGTTTTGATAGTTAAGACATTTATCATTACGTATTTGGGTGAAAGCTACGTTAAACCCTAATACACACGGTAAGTCTTTAACATTTATTCCGAACATTATTATTATGATTTTTATTACCAGTTTTATTTACTCCTCGGTAATTTTTAATTAAAAGAATTCCCCCTCTCTGCACCCTGCTTTGTCTACTAACGTACTAACATACCTTGGGCTATCTACCTACTCACAAAAAAAATTACCAACAAAATGTTAAAATTATTTTTCCCTGGAATAATGTTTTCCCTGATGGTTTTGATAACTTTCACAAATACCCCCTAGCACTACAAAGAAGCAAATCCGCTAAAGATTTCAAAAGAAAAGTTTTTGGGGCAGATATTATTTGATACTGTTAGACTAGGGTGAATTGGAAATATATTCTAAATTTTACCTAGTTAATGTTCTTAGAAACTAATCTTACTAAAAAAACTGAAGTTGCACAAGAGGTTATGAAACGTCCAGAAATATGAAGGAAAAAAAATTGAGATCGAAGCAAAAAAAAGATTTTTTTTTTACAAAACGAACTTAGAAATATATTAGAAATTTCTCGAAAGTAAAATATACAGGAAAAAATAGTAAAGTTTTCTACTCCAAATGAACTGTCCTGTTTCTAGCGAAAGATGGATAAAAACAGATTTCAGAAAATAACAAATATGAAAAAGTATCACTTAACAAGACATACTATTTGACACCATATGGACTTTAGACTGCGAAAATATTATTATTTTAGCATCATAAAATAATAAAAAGAATTTCTAAATATAACAACTTAGCAACACAACTATTTTGTCATTAATATACATATAGGTACGAATATACAACGCAATATTGATTGATTTTATTTATTTGTTTTATTATTTTACAATTTTTGGAGGTTGGCATAAAATTATATGAAAAAAAGTAAGAAAAATCAAAAACAGATTAAAATAGTTAATATTATAGATTATAAGTATAGACCAATATAAACTATACAAATATAAACAAAGACATTTTACCTACAACGCAATATTGAAGTTATTTATATTTCTTTAATAAAAGAGTTTTAAATTTTGTATTATTCCTAAAACTAAAGCAAGGAAAAAAAAAAAAAAAAAAAAAATACTTCCATCACAAACATCACCATATTATTAATATTGCGGTAAAAATTTACCCCGTGCTCCCATAAAGTTGTAATCTTATTAGACTTATTTCCCATTTTGGATTACTCATGGTGGTGCTGTTCAGCTCATATTATCAACCACAGACACCACGGAGATAACGTAATTCTCCATAATCTGCTTGAGACTCTCAGGGTGAAATAAATATTAACAAAATCTTCGACATCATTCAGAAATATGACATAATACGGGAAATCGAGGTAAAGGTAACAGGGGAGTTATAAACCCCTTCAAATTCTCCGTTTCAAGGTGGAAAATGTCAATGAAAATATTTTAAGTACAATAATACTTACGTATGATTACAGATTAATATTTTGTAAAAGATAGTACATGAAGTATCTACTATAACCGTATATTACGATATGCATTATGTTTCACATTAGGTATGGGGAATTTTAATTAGGTACTTCATTTTTATTTGCAAGTAAATTCACTTCTTTTTGTAAGTTTACAATTTTGCTGTAAATTCTATTTTACTTATTTTTGTAAGTAAAAATTTACTTCTTTTTTTAAAGTTTACAATTTCACTCTAAATTCTGTAAACCCTAATTGAAATTATACTTATAGGTAATTTACAAAATGTATCATGTAGTCAGAATATAAAAAAAACTCTGATTCAAGATGGGATTGTACCGGAGACTTGGAGAATTCTCCTATTTATTCTTGCTAGGTATCTTGATGTTTCACTTCTCTTTATAAAGTCAAGTCTTTATTGCCCTTTAAATTTAACTTTTAATTGTTTCCTTCCTGCGATGTTTCTTTTTGTCACAAGAGGGATATCCCTCATTATCTGTAGAAAGCTCTTCTTAGCAAATGCTCAATTCATTCCTTGTGCATGGGTATCAACTTCCATACATTTTTTAGTATTATTATTAAGGCTGGGCGAGGTAAATGTGGATTGTGGACTGATCATTTTAAGCCATTCAAGCATGCTCACTATTGCTCACTAACAGAAATTCGGACTTTGGGAAAATTGAGCATTGGGGAACTATCATAATATATGTGGACGTTTTTTTGTGTCCCCACACGTACCTTTTGATCTTCTGATGTGTGCCTCTTTGCTCCGTATAATAGACGTATTGTACGAGTCTTGTGGATTATGGAGTATGGACTCCTGTTGTTGTACAGCACTCTTTTCAAACAGTATCCCATCTGTTTCAAACAGTATCCCATCCCATCAGACTACGGTATTACAGCATCAATGCAGATTCTTTTTCAATATGTTACAGCTTTTCCGAGTCGTTGATTTTGAAAGTTCTTTTTTTCTTCATTGTTTCCTCTATCTTTGCCCTACATTTCCGTCCCTTTATTTTCTCTCTCTCTCTCTCTCTCTCTCTCTCTCTCTCTCTCTCTCTCTCTCTCTCTCTCTCTCTCTCTCTCTATTCCTTTTTCCTGTAGTTTTTTATTTTCTTTTTCTCTCTCTCTCATTTCTCTACACCCCTTTCTTCCATTGTTTTTTTTTTCTCTCTCTCTTTCTGTCCAGCTTCCAATCTCATCCAATATTTATTCAAATATTTCTACTGTTTTAGTGTTTTTTTTTCTTAGAAGATTCCAGCTCCCATTCCCCCTTGTCTCATTTTTTTTATATTACACCATTTCAACAATATGATGATTGATGATAAAAAAGTTAGCTATTACATTTTTTACTACCGACCTCAGTAGCTTGATCGATAAGGCGGCGGACTTGTAACCTGGAGGTCGGTGGTTCAGGTTCCGGTTTCAGCGTAGATTTAGTAAAGCGAGTTTGAGCAGTTGTGATATCACGAAAGTGATTCAACACCAATATGATAACTTTATTACTTCTTATTTATTTTGCTTTACATCTAGGTCATTTGAGACGTGATCAATAAGATAAGACTCCTTATAAAATAAATGAAAGGAGGTAGAATCATTTCTTAATATCTTGCGCTGACTTTCGTGTATGTTTCGGTATCCAAGGATTTATCCTGAAAGCTGAAAGAAATACATCTTGAGAGAAGACGGTAAAATCCAATAGAGCCACTTGTCTCGCAAAAGCGTGTCAGATAATTATTTGATGTCACATTCTATCAGGGATGAGAAGCAAGTTGAATCACGTCTTCTCTACAACCTGATACCCAGGGTACCTGACGAGCATAATCTTGAAACTAGAACACGAGGAGTAAGACAGAATATGGGTCCAGACAGGGGAATAGAGGGAGAGGGAGATGGAGACATAAAGAGGGGAAGGAGTAATGATGATTGGAAAGTAATGAAGAAATCAGCAGGGAATAGTGAACGAAGATAGAAAATAATGAAGGATGAAGTAAACGGAAAAGATGTATTGGAAGAACACGAGAACAAAATATGCAAAAAGACTTAAAATTTAAAGGATTTTCATACGGGAAGATCGATACTAATTAGTTGATACATGACTCTTTTTAATAAGAAGTTAGTATCTGTAAATATTACTGTTTTTTTTTTGGGGGGGGGGGGGTTTAATGTTGCTTTCAACTTCATGGTCATATCACGACGGGGGTGTTACCCTCCATTTGCAGGAAACTCACAAAACCTGCTACCACATCAACCTCACCCAACCTGGGTTGGGCCGTAATGCCAGCAGTACGAAGTATTCACCTCGCTGGACGTTGCTTAACTTCGTTCATCCTACGAGAACCGGTGCATTCACCGCGCCATCGACGCTGGCATTTTTTTTATTTTGTTGTTATTGTTGAAACCAGCATGGCTACAGTTAAGAATGGACCTGAACCACATATTTAAGGCGGGATTAACTATCGTGAGAACTTTGGGCTTTTTCTCTAATGCCATTAAACCCTTGCGAGAAATGCAAGCTGTAGCCTGGCTTGTTGGGGATCGCAAGTCTGAATATATTTCATACTAGCGGGCTGTCGCCCGCTTTGCGGGCCGAGGCATGGCCGTGAAAGCAAAAAATCCTTTTTCGTCAATGGCAGGTGTTGTAGTGGGAGTTTCGAAAAATCCCGTCTTATTGCACATCTAGACTATAAGACAAAGCTACCTACCAAATTTCAGCTTCCTAGGACTTACGGTTTGGGCTGTAGAGCGATGATCAGTCAGTGGTCAGTGGTCAGTGGTCAGTGGTCAGTGAGTGTCTTTGACTTTTGATATATAAGATAAGTTATACCCTGCGATCGTTTTTTATTTTTTTAATAGGTATCTTTTTGTTAAGATATCATATCTTATTTGTTCATAAAAATAAAAAGCGTGCATTTGGGCAATAACTAGAACAAAATTAATATTTATTTGAATGAGAGATCGTAAAAAATACTTCTTACTATGAGAAACTAAACTTCATTTGAATTAAGGATTTTTGATCAAAAATCAAGTATTAAGTACACTTCAAGTAGTTTTTCACTCAGACATTCGTTTAGAATGAAGTCCCTCCAGAACTGAACTTTCTATTTCCAGATTCCCTGAAGCATCAGGTAGTCAGTATAGAGTATACTATACTCAGTGTTAGCTTATACGGAACTCCAAGAATATTTACAGCTATATAATTTTGCATTTTTACCGCAGTACCATATTACATACAGCATAAACATATCTATAAACGTTAATGCAAATAACGCGAATGTGGACAAATGTGGTCACGCTAGGGATATCAGTCTCCAGGTTGAGATAAGGAATATTAATGTGTTCATTGTGTACACACTGATGACGTGGTATTAAAATATGGTAAACTAATTTCATACATGTTGAAAATTATTATAAAAATGTATCTTTGAGCATACGAGCTCATGTAAATAGTTTTCAACAAGCAGAATCTCAGTCAGGAAGTCATAAGTTTTGTATGTCCCTAGTTCTAGTTTTACATACGAGATTGTATTACAAAAGTAATGCTTTTCCGACGTGACGATACTAAATTTTTAACCAGCATTAGAATAACCAGACTACTGAAAAGCCTTTTTCCCTCTACCTACTTTCTCTCTTCGCTCCCAACTCTTGGTATTTCTTCACTTATCTCTCTGTCTATCTCTCAGCTCTCCTTGGTAAAGTACTTTCTATATTAAATTTTCTCTATCTACTGTAGTATGTTATACTAGGGTGAGAACCACATCTAGAAGATTATCAAATACGTAGGATGTAGTATGTATAGTCTCTACCAAGTATGTTCTTTTTAGATTAAACAATTTTACTATCCAACCTTATACCTTTAAGGTATCAAAATGTAACGAAAAAGTCAGTCTTTCAAAATTGAATATTTTTGGAGAAATAGTTTTCATACAATTTTATCCAGTGAGGTTCTCTGTGTGTATTTTTCCTTTTATTTATGTTACTGATATTTATCAAAATTGTTATCCACACAATGCTATTTCCATTCAGATCTATTCTTCTCTCAAGCACTTTTTATCTTCATTCTCTCTTTTCTTAATTTGAAATATTTTCATTGGTGTCGCCCAAATTTTGGCTCAAAATAATATTCTTGGCATGAGTCGGGTTCATAAATTAGAATTCTTCGCTTCGTAACTTGTATTCACGCACAGGGTTATTGTACATATGGTGCTGGATGTATTGTTAAATTTGACTACTTGAAAATGAGCTTGTATTTCTGCGTTTTGAGACTGAGTACATGGATGTGAAAGTGGAGAAAGATGACAAAGACAAGCCTCAAAAAAGACTAATAATTGAAATCAATTATCTGAAAATACAAGAAAACTTCATCTTACCAAGCCTCATATGAAAAAATGAAGTAGGTATCTGCTGGACTTTTAAACGTGACTATGGATGAAAATCGAAAGTTCAGACCAAAGGACGATTTTGCACCTCAAATTTTACATATTTGGCTGATGTAGAAATTTCAAGAGAAATTCATGACTATTCATTACAAGAAAGCGAATGATAACTATCACACATTAGGATAAAAAAAAAAAATATTAATGAACATCACCCATAGTGATATAATAGTAGTTAGTTGCTTAAATTAAGAGAACATTGGTAACTTGTGATAAATTTTGTAATTTAGGTGAAATCATAAATGGTTACAAAAGTTACTCTAGTCCACTGCCTTCTATTATGATTGATCTAGTCCAGACTAAGCAAACTAATCACTACCGTATGTACTAATTTCTCAAATAAAATTGCATAAGAAATTATGATTATTTTTTTCTATTTCCAATCATTTTAATCCTAAATTTTAGATGAAATGCGATTTCGTATACATACTTACATTTTCAATGTAAATAAAATATCATTATTCATTCCAAATTCATTACAGTCATTACTTTTAAATTTGCTCAACGTAGAACAATTACGAGTTATAATTTAAGGATCTCTTCTATGGAAATTGCAACAAGAGGAGAATGGTAAAATTCCTTAATTTCTTTTGCAAATTGAGGAATGCTCCTCTCAAGAATGTTGCTGTTGAGTTCTCCATTTTATGGTAAATTACTAAGTTCTGAGAAGAACGTGAAAAAAAAACAAGATCTCATCCATTCAATCACTGATTGATCGCTCTATCTCTAGAACACCTAACAGAGTTGAAACTTTGTATGAAGGATAATATGTAAATATGCAAGTAAGATTTTCTTAAACTCTAAATGAGACACCAGACACAGAGAAAAACCTTTAAGGTGTTAATGTGCAGGGTTTTTGCAATTTTTCTAAGAAACAAATTAATATGTCAAACCTAAATTTCAGGGGTTTTAGTGCGTGAACACAACGGAGGCCTGGACCCTGGGGTAGACCCAGTACCACGTAAAATAATCTAACCATGTTATCAATGTAAGCGGCCACAACGGAGTTCCGAAAATCGTCTATTTGAAGCTGTAAGTACCAAGATCTTGGGTCGAGGGTGTAGGGACTGTAGGGCAGTGTAGGGTATAGGTTGTGGCCGCCTACTTAGACACTGCCAAGAAAAACTGACAATTCACTACTGAGAGAATAAGGTTTTATCACTTGTCCAATTCAGTTATCCAAAATCAAAACTGATTCTATTGTTATATTTTTCAAGATTTTAACCAGAAATTTAACTGTTGCCTTAGATTATTGGTCGTGTATCAATGACCCCAAATAAATAAGTTTGGAAACAAAATTAATAAGTTTGTAGTTGAGACAGGTATCAGGTACTTACGTTATTTTCATCAAACACCCGGAACACAAGTGATGCGAATTTGGTGGGATCCCCTTGCGGAAAGAATTGCTTGTATATTTTTATGAATCCCTGAAACACAGGACAAGGTGGGGTGAGTTCCTGTACCATAAATATTGAAAAAGATTAAACAAAGCCAAACTATTACGACATTATCATGTTATACCTGTTCAATGCGGCTCATATTGTTATTGAATTAATAAAATATGATGACTAATATAATAGGTAATTCCCTGTTTTTTTTTTTTTTTAGTTTTCAAAATAGGTTAAAAATAAAGTATAGGTGTTAGAAGTTAAAAATACATCATTATAATTTATTAGAACTAATTCTACAAAAGCCAGCGTCGATGGCATGTTGAATACACCGGTTCCCTTCAGAACACCGAAGTTAAGCGACATCCAGCGAGGTTAAGACTTGGATGGGTGACCATTCACGCTGGCTTTTCCCGGCCCCACTCAGGCTGGGTGAGGTCAATGTGAGTAGCAGGTTTGTGAGTTTCCTGCGAATGGAGGGTAAAACCCCCGTCGTGATATGACCATGGCAGTTGAAAGCGACGTTAAACCCACTTAAAAAAAAAATTCTACAAAAGCTCACTGAATTTTAACATGTTTAACTACACCCATTATCTAACATCAAGTTACTGCACAGTTACCCAGTTTAAAATTTGTAATTTACAATGAGTGCAATAGTATTATTTTCTCCAACAATGAAGAAGAGTAGGAGAACTCCAGCTATCCTCCGCTACCCTTACTGGAAAGTATGGAGATTTATTGCGTGCAAGGTACCTGCAACACTAATATTTGAAAGTACTTATTCCGTAAAAAGTACTCTTACGTTGTAAAAGTACTTTATGTTGTAAAAAGAGCTTTTAGCTTGAAGGTAACATTGAGCAGTTGTGTCTTTCTTACAGTCATTCCCCCCTGAAACTTCTCTTAACCATTTGTCCTCCATATTATCTCTCTTTGTTATTTTTCGTTCTATGTTTCTATTAATTTTCCTTTTAATTTTCTTTATTCCGTTCTCATGTTTTAGTCTTTAACATGGCTCTACTAATTATGATTGAGACGTAATTTTTATTACGATGCGTCGTGAAATAACCATAATGAATCAGTCCAAAGCTAGAATACAATGAGAACATGAATTATAATGTATATCACGGTTGTAGTTACAAAATAAGAAACCTATGTGTTCTATTTTGAAACTCAAAATGGCTAGCAATCAATATCCTGTCAAAAAAGACCCAAAACTGTTGTAGGAACACAAGTGTTATATTATGCATAAATACTTCATTTATTTTTCTGTCTACTTTTTCTTCCGAGAAATTTCTAATAGTAGAAATTGGAAGTATTGTGTTCGCTTTTGTAATAAAAAATATTTTTTGCTCGAATTTCAATTTTTTCATATTTCTGGACGTTTCATAACATCCTTAGCAACTTGGGTTTTGTGTCTGTCTGTCGGTCTGTTAAATACATTACTTGTAACGCGCAAATCTCAGAAACTACTGAACGGATTTTTGTAGATGGTCCCATTTTATGCTCAATTCATCAACTTCGCACTAGCGGTTCTTGGTGATACGCTTATAACTCCTGAAAAGTAAACCTAATTTTGATGAAATTTTGTATGTATATGCGTATTAGCATTTCACAGTGCATTTATTTATCTTTGAATATTTTTTTTGATTGGACTCTGATATTTAAGAAAATCCAATAATTTTGAACGAAAATGTGCAAAAATAAGCCCCACGACTTGTTGATACAGAATTTTTTGTGGAATCTAGACTGTAGGAAAAATGGTATTCTGCCATATAAAACAAACTTGAAGAAAATAAGTTAAGCTATTTCGGAGATAGAAGTGATTTAGTATAAAATCTCAAAATTGCCGCGTGTATACAATGTGAACCAATCATGAGGAAGTATTGTGTCCATAATTGGCAGTGTATTTTCTTCTTGGATTCACTATTATTTTTGTTTTCGCTCCTTCTCTCATTCAAAATCTTTTTCTTCAACATACTTGCCCTTAAATATCTACAAACTTATCTCTCTCACACACATTTTCTCAGAATTCTCCTTAACTCATATTTCTCAATTTCTGTCTCCTTTTTTACTCTCTGCTTCCATAACACGTAGAAATAGTTTACTTCTCTCTCTCTCTCTTTCTCTACATCTCTTTCTCCTTCTAAGCAGGATTTATATTAAGTACATAGTCATAATCAAATAAAATGATTTATGATAGCTTGGAAAACACCTGATACCTGATAACAGGAGGAGCGGGGGGAGGAACATGCTGTGAGAGGATATTAGGAGGGAGAGAGGGTGAGAGATTCTGTGAGAGAATATTAGTGGGGAGAGAGAAATACTCAAGGATGTCATGCACATAGAAAGTATGTATGTGTGAGTGAGAGAGATAGAGAGAGAGACACATATAGTAGGATACGGTGGAAAAGAATCAGAGATGGAGAATTAGATACCTACCTAGATAATTGAAAAAAGGTTCCCCCCTCTTTTCACTACAGTGAAGAACAGAGAGAATAACTTTAATGTACCTACTATCCCAGATGTCTGGACAGAAATTACCATCACAATCTGTAAAATAATAAATAAAAAAAAACACTGCCATTATGGACACAATACTTCCTCGTGATTGCTTCACATTGTAAACACGTGCCAATTTTGAGATTTTATAGAAAATTACTTGTACCTCCAAAACGGCTCAACCGATTTTCTTCAAATTTGTTTTATATGGTAGAATATCGCTTTTTCTACAATCTGAATTCCACAAAGAATTCTGTATCGGCAAGTCGTGGTCCTTATTTTTTTACTTTTTTGTCCAAAATTTCGGATTTTCTTAAATATCAGAGTCAAATTATAATTAATTTAAAAATAAATATAAATAACCTATGTCAAACAATAATATGCATATTCGTACAAAATTTCATCGAAATCGGGTGTACGGTTCACGAGATATAAGCGTTTAATTAAAAGTTTAGGGGTCAGGCGCATGGTCTCTTTCACCCAGAACCGCTTGTATGAATTCGATGAATTTAAAATGGGACCATTTACAGAATGTCTCCTAGATATGTGCAAAATTTCATCAAAATCGGTCGAGTAGTTTCCGAGATTTGCGCGTTACAAGGAATCGTTTTAACAGACAGACAGACAGACAGACCGACAGATGGACACAAAACCAAATTTACTCAGTAGGTTATGAAACGTCCAGAAATATGAAAAAAATTGAAATCGGAGCAAAAAAATATTTTTTTTTTACAAAAACGAACACAATACTTCCGATTTCTAATATTAGAAATTTCTCGGAAGTAATAACAATAATATTCAAGTAGAGGGGTTAGTTGGTGACATGAATATTCGGAACAACTGTTCTCTGAAGACAGCCAATAATCTCGAAACAGCTGTAAGTGCATAGGTGTAAGTTGGTACACGCTCGTATACATAATGTTATTCTGCTAGAAATAAATGTTTGAAGTTAGAAATTACAGGTCGAAGATGATTAAAGAAATTCGAGATGTGTAAGGTAATATTGATAGGAGTAGATGAAAAGAGGACTAACAGTTGAACAGCGAAGGAGACAAGTAATATAGGAAGGAATATAACGCTAGGGGGTAGGGGGACAGGGGTGATTGAGGTAGGGAGGAAGATTGTGAGGGAGGGTTAGAGTTAGGGGGAGAGATTTCTTCTAAGGAAAAATGAAGGCGCGCTTGTGTGAACTGTGAAAAGTAAATATAAATATTTACAATGCTGTAAATACGTATCTTGAATTCTATTTCTGATATCTGCGTATTCTTAGGTATACTTACCTATTTCTCGACTTATATTTATCTCGCCCGTTTTCCATCTACTTTCTTCCTCCTAGAACTCGCATTTCCTAGATCGCATTTTCTCACTCTCTCCTATCACCCTAGTTTTATTTATTCTCTCTCCCTCTTCATTTATATTATTCCATCTCTTTCTCTCTACTCCTCATCTTGCTCAATAGAGCTCAATTTCATAAATATATGAAACTAGCTGTTTCACACATGCTTTGCTAGGGTTATTTTGGACTAGAAAATCCAGATATCTTGAAAATGTTAATAGATATTTTAATTTTGATAAATCAGCCAGACTTTAGACTCACCCTGTATAAATAAATTTTATAGTAGAGGTACTCATACGAGTTTCACATAGAGCCTGAAGGCTGAAAAGAACAGGTACCTACTTGTGCCTACTTGTGTATAACATATGAGATGTGGGGCTTAAATTTACTGTAAAATCCGGAAACTTTTCACTCAATATGCATGGAGTGACAAAGTCGGATAAGTCTTTTGTGTACCTCCTACGTTCACTTCGGCACACTTTTGAAATTCGCTTGAATGTCGAATTTCGACAGCTTTTCAAATTTATACTCCCTTTACTCTCTGTTTTTTCTCTATCTCTCTCACTCTCTCTCTCTCTTTTTCTATCTCACTCTTTCTCCCTCTCTCTCTTTCTCTATCTCACTCTTTCTCTCTCTCTCTCTTCTTCATTGAGAAGGTTTTGTTGCAATTTTGCAAAATGAAATACAGTTTCAGCTTGACCCGTGCGGTATCAACCCCACGTCCGTCAGAAAAGGAGTACAGATTGTTGATGGAAAGCTGTGGAGTCTATGCTAGTGATTCAGGAGTCAGGGGTCATCTTGGAACTACCGGGTCTTGCAGATAAACCCCTTGCGCCTAACAAACCTATTGTAACGTCTAACGTTGCTTATATATTATGTATGAGAGTAATTCAAAGCATAATTTATTGTACTTCAAAAGTAAGTTTAAAAATAAATTCATAAACCCCAAGGTGTTATTATTTCTATTGTATTATTATTTTCGGCCCCAAAAAAGAAAGGAAAAAAAAAACAAAACCTATATTAATGATTTTAATGATAAAATTATACAATTAATAATATTCTAATAATAGAAAATAAGTACTTACTTGTTCTGTGAGCAGACCGTTTGGGCAATCTTTGAGGAAACCTTTATGCCTGAAAAAAATAAACAAGACTATCATTGCTATGAGGAAATCGTCTTCCACGAAAATGTTTCCCTGCTTAAACTTAGTCCCACTTTGTCCAGGTGATCATCATTATGTAAACCACAATCGCTCATCTCGAAGTCAACTATGCTACCAATCGGTTTTACTGAAATTATTTTCTTTACCTATACTGTACCAAATTACCTGTCATTCTTTTAAAGTTCAATAAATCACAACACATTAACAAAATTGTATAAAATATTTTCAATATAAAAAGTGTTTCTAAAATTTTATAACTAAACCGGGGATTAAATTGGGAGATAAAAAAGGTATATAAAGATGTGCATTAGGAGATAGACAGTTTCAAAATATGTAATTAATAACCTAAGCCACAGGTTTTAAAAAAAATTAACAGCGAGAGGAAGGGAGGGTTGTCAGAGGATATAATTAATGTTTTCAAAATAAATGATTTTAATTTTCTATCGCTAGGCCTATTTGTTTTATTATGATCTTATTTTTATAATTTCACCATCGGCATTATCACTGAAATACTGATGGCCGGGTCGAGACTGGACTGCTGGGTCACGTGATCAATTTCCTCCAATCACAGAGCTCCAAATTGATCACGTGACACTAAGGGCGGAATTAATAGACAACATCAATAACTTAAGTCGTTGGTAAGTGTCGGTTTTCCCTATCTTACACAGTACGCAATCCGTGACTTAGCGCCACAGAGGTATTACAAAAACGTCTATTAATTCCGCCCTAAATCTACATAAGCTGGGACCCAGCAGTCGAGTCTTGACCAGACCATTAGTCATCATAATTTAGGCTCGAGGGAAAATCTTACCCTTACTTTTACCCGGATTTTTGCTAATAGAGAGAGTGTTGGTACGATAAAGGTACAAGGTACATAGAAGAAACTACATTATTTTATAATTTGAGTTGATAAAACATTATTGGTGGGACAAAACTATTCCGTCACACTATACGTGACAAAATATATATTTGCTTGTATGTCAATCGACTACTTCTTCTTTTACTTTGCCTTTGTCCAAACCAACTTGGGGTTGGCATTGATCAACCTCTTTCCCATGGTTGAGGTTGGTTGGTTCTGGTACTCTTACTTCCACATTTTTCGTCTGAATGACCTTCCTATAACGCTCCAACGCGAAGGGCGCGAATGATTTGTGTTACTATCTTTTGGCCTGTCCATGCAAGCTGGTACCATTTATCTTGTCATTGGTCTAGACCTCTAGACTCTAGACACTCTAGACCCTATAGCTATAGAGTCTTAGTGACTAGTGACTGATATGTCAATCGACTGATTAGTGAGAAACCGGGGATTACTCAGAACTTTCACAAACAAGTATATTTGTATAGCTGCATTAGCAGCTACCTAAAATAAATAAACAAGTAATCTTGAAATATGAGGTGTTAAAAGACAAAACTTTGGGCTGGCGGTGGCAGCAAGGCGTCCTCCGGGGAAATTAAAAGGAAACATGGCGGCGGCGGCGTAATGCACAGCTGCGACACCTGAATAAATAAAGGCAGACCCGAGGAAAAGAAAGCGAGACACTAGAATGCTGTCGGCAAATAACGTAGGTGTTATTGCTATTATTGTTTGGAAAAAATGAAACTTTTATAGCTATGGTGAGAGTAGAACGAGGCAAGTGTGTCTCCTAAAGAGTCTTTCAGTGAGCCTTAATATTAGAAAAAGGATTTTTCTTTTCGTTTAAGAAAGTTGATGCAGTACACAAGCAGTAGATCAGCTTGTTTTTGACTTTCAGGCCAGAATTATGAAACAGGATTAGATTTCATCTAAGTGGACAGGTATACTACAATTAAGACTCGAGTGCATTTGTTTATCATCATTTGGAGAAGATTATTTTTTGCCTTCTTCTTCTTCTTTTTCAAAAACACAAAATTGAAACCATGCCGATGAGAAGCTGTGAAAAATTAACTTACCACTGTCGAATTTCTTTTTCTGAAACTGCACCATGAAACAGAAAGAAGAACAGGAATAAATTAAATGAAATAGTTTCGTTTATAGAACGCTGAAAAACCACCATAAAAACTTTACAGGTAACTACTTTTGTGGTGAGCAAACTGATGGAAACATTATTTTAACGCATTGGTTAACTTTCAATTTTTGAGAATTATAACCATGAAAGTTTATAACCGTTTATAAAATACTTTTGTGGTAACATCAAGTGCAAAATTTTATAGGTATATAAGTATTTACAAGGGGGGTATTTACGAACAGGGGGTAATTACGAACAGTGGTCATTGTACCTAAACAGGATAAGATATTTCGAATCTGGTGGTTGAATACTATTATTTTGAATTGTTTTTACAGGTTGAACACGAGTTTTCGATAGTATTTATTTTCAGTTGTAGTTAGTAAGCTAGTGAAAATAGATCTATCAAAAAAATTGTTTTTTGAAGTTTTTGATTTTTTTAAAACAATTTTTTAGGTAAGTGTTACTTGAATTTTTATCAGTATTTTACTTTTAATTATTGACAAGCATGTTTTTGGTTATTATTTTACAAAAATAATTGTTTTAACCATTTTTTAAGTTATACTTTTTGGGTGTTCTTAATTACCCCCGCATTTTTTTGCTATGGGGTAATTACGAACGCATATTTTGGGTGTTTGTTTTACCCTATAACTTTTTTTGTATTTATCAAAACACTCAGAATGACCCGGAACTACAAGATGAAGAAACCACCTCCTTTGTATACAGAAGCACAAATGATATCTGCTATCGTATTAGATGTTTTTAATGGCAACCTGGCTGTCAGAAGAGCAACGGCAGTGTTTTGAGAATCCGCAAACCAAAGTAGAATTTTCCAAACGTAAGACTCAAAATCCTGTAATACTGGGAGGTTGTAAGAAGTACCAAGATATTAGTACCCTAATGTATTGGACCCAATGAAGGTATTTGTGTACTTGAACATAGCAAAAGAAAGGAAGAAAAATGAAAGTGTAGAAAACGAAAAGAAATATAGGGGGAACAGTTTCAAAAAAGAAGAAAAAAATGAAGGTAGAAGAAGACAATCTGAGATTGACAATGAGCTAGAAACTATTGATAAGACCAAAATCTGTATAAAAAAAAATTTAAAAAATATATAAAACACCTTTCAAAAGCTCTCATAATTAACTATTACTATTATTATGCTTTTATTACCAGCCTCCGTGGCGTAACGGTTGTGACTACTGCCCGTAGTCCAAAGATCCTTAGTTCGATTCCCGGTTGGAGCAGACTTTACGCACAGAAAATTCTGTCCCCTCCGAACATGTGAGGCTGTCGATTCCGGCCCCACCCAGGCTGGGTGAGATTAATGTGGGTAGCTGGACGATTTCCAGCGAATGGAGGGTGAAACCCCCGTCCTGTCTACCTCAAGTCAGGATGTTAAAACCAAATAGAATCAATGGACATGAAAGGAGCCTAGACATTGGATCTGGGCGTCCATATAATCCTCTGACCACCATGATTTAGGTATCTATACCTATCTCACGGACACGATATTATTATTATTACTATTATTTGCAAGATAGAGATACCCTATTTGATAAGAGCTGACTACCTTCGTGGTTAGGATTCAAACCACTATCCTGTGTGTCCATAAACTTTGCATATTGTCATACAGGTGGCTAAAGACACAAAGTACAATTTTGGTGTATTATTTGTACATAAAAAGCACATATTGCCATTAAAAAGTTCGTTTTTAATATTGTATAATGTGTTCGCATTTACCCCCGTCAGGCGGGGGTAAATGCGAACAGGCGGGGGTAAATAAGAACACCACTAAACAGATACTACAGTATGCACAAAACTATTTATAATGCACCATTAGAATGCTAAATAAGTCTATATACCAAAAAAATTACAAGACATGGATTTTACAAAAGCAACTCAGGGTTACAGATATGTTTATAAAATGTAGCTCAAAATCGTTCGTAATTACCCCCCTTGACCCTAATTTGTATTGGTTAGATATCATAAATACATTTTATGCATAGATTATATTCTGTTTGTTTTGGAATTTAACGTGTCATTTTAAACTTCTATGGACGCTATGGTCATTATCATTACATATCGCCACCGGGTTTACAATAGCTTTACCTCAATAAGTCTGATTAGAACGGGTATACCAACATACAATTATTTATAGATTGAAATGTTAACTACAGCTATTTAGTTCAACCTAAACCCTAGTATCGTTATGATTTCAGCTTTTGGGGTTGGAATCAAACCATCAACATTTCAGTTGAAAATACATGAAATGCAATTTCCATTAAAAAGTTAGCTATTTCACCAATTAATGTTGAAGCTAGTTTCAAATCCAGATCTCGTGAACTATAGGTAAGTTTTAGACTCTGGAAACTTGCACCAATCGATTTCTTGGATTAAATTACCTCTGATTCTCTACAGGGTGTCCCGTATACAGATGCAAATATTTTGAGGGTAGGTTCAGCCCAGCACCGTGGACTATCATATAGGCGAAACTTGCAGTGGGGCATTTTGCTTCGTTAAAGAGTTATGGCCAAATCCCTGTTTTTCCCACAGGTCTAGAGGTCACTTGGATCGATGCACGTTTTCAAAGAAATGATAGCCAGTAGTTAAGTTTTGACTTTATGTATGGATAGTCATGCATATTTCCCTTCAAATGCAGTTGGTTGCATGACTATCCATACATAAAGTCAAAACTTAACTACTGGCTATCATTTCTTTGAAAACGTGCATCGATCCAAGTGACCTCTAGACCTGTGGGAAAAACAGGGATTTGGCCGTAACTCTTTAACGAAGCAAAATGCCCCACTGCAAGTTTCGCTCATATGATAGTTCACGGTGGGCTGAACCTACCCTCAAAATATTTGCATCTGTATACGGGACACCCTGTATATTGTACGTCTTAATATAGGCCGGGTGGCTGGCGCTACTTGACGAGCGCTCGCCTCCCGGCGAGCTTGATTACCTTTTGACAACTTTTGAGGCTTAAAAAACCGTTTTTACATTTATTTTTCCAATGAGGCATATTAAAAGTGGACACTGGACAGTGGTCACCCTGCATAATCTGTATAATATATTATGTAAGAACATAGATATAACAGTTTATACAAAATTCTCACGTTTGGTACGTATTTATTTAATGTTTTACTATGAAGTCTTATTTACTATCACTATAATAAAATTATAAAAATAATATTTTTATTAAATCCTACAATTTCAAAAGGAAACTAGGTAGGTAATCTGAAAAGATAAAAAAAAAAAAAAAAATTAAATACAGTTATGTATAATCCAGATGTGAAAGTAGGTTTCTAGGTAGGTATTTTTATTTCAGAAGTAGTAGGAAACGTACTGGAACGAGTAATCTGTAAATTTACAGTTCCAAGTTCCTGAAAATTAATTTCATTATTTGCTTCATGTAATTTTTCATGTAATTGTACCTACAGTAAAATAGTATTACTTTTTATGTATTTACTCGTACAGTATCTATTGTTTATGTTAAAGTAAACAGCAATGTTGGTACAATGTACAATAATAAAATTGTATACATTCATAAGTATACAGGGTGGGGCAAAAGTCTGGAAACCCCTGAATAACTTTCGAATGGCTTCTTCGGTAAAATTAAAATTTTGTAAGGTAAACCGGGCTAATAAGACCTTCTTTTAGAGTGGGGTCGATTTTTGTTACCGGCCCCCATGTCGGGGCTAGGGGGGCCAACTTCATTTCTTTAAATACGAACCCCCACCTTGTCTTCAAATAAGAAATATATTGGTGCAAATTTTATTTTTTTAATAGTAACTGTTTGAAAATGACGTCCAACTTTGTGTATGCAGTAAAGTCTGGAAACCCCTGAATATCTTTCGAAAGGGCTTTCTCAGTAAATTTAAAATTGTACACGGTAAGTCAGGGTAATAAGACCTTTCCAAAAATGTATCGCAAGGTGGGGTTTCGTATTTAAAAAAATGAAGTTGGCCTCCCTGGCCCCGTCATGGGGGCCGGTTAAAAAAAATTGGTCCCATTCTAATAAAAGGTCTAATTACCAAGGATTACCGTACACAATTTTAAATTTACTGAGAAAGCCTTTTCGAAAGATATTCAGGGGTTTCCAGACTTTACTGCATACACAAAGTTGGACGTCATTTGCAAACAGTTAATATTAAAAAAAATAAAATTTGCACCAATGTATTTCTTATTTAAAGACCTTTTCAAAAATGTATCGCAAGGTAGGTGTTCGTATTAAAAAAAATGAAGTTGGCCCCCCTGGCCCCGACATGGGGGCCGGTAACAAAAATCGACCCCACTCTAAGAGAAGGTCTTATTAGCCCGGTTCACTGTACAAAATTTTAATTTTACCGAAGAAACCATTCGAAAGTTATTCAGGGGTTTCCAGACTTTTGCCCCACCCTGTATAGTAAATAAAAAAACATGAAAGGCGAGTAAGTTTTTATTAAAATTTACCGACAGCCAACATGGGAAGGTGTTGCAAAATGTAATTTCAACCTCTTCATAAAAATTAAATTACCTTGGTTTTTATTTTTCTTAATCATAGCTTCCGGATGTGGGATAGCCGGATGAAATATTCAATTATACACTAAACTGGTAGAATGGTGTATAATTGAAATACTTACCCCGACCTTCACACGCTCAGCCGCAGATTTTGTCCGGACTGAAAAATATGAAAATGGCGGCTCATCTAAGTAAGACACTGCAATAACTACTATGAAAATTACTGATAACGAGAAACTACACACAGAGTGCAGCTGAACAATACTTAGTACCCAGTATGTTAGCCTCGCAATAGAAAGATCAGCAGATCTTGACAATATACCAACTTTTTTTCTAGAAATTCACCAAATTTTGATTGAAATAAATATTCTGAAAAACTCGACTCTAGCATTGGTTTTCCTAAAATAACTTTGAAATGCATATAGGCAGGCGCGGCCGGTGCTAAGGAACTGCGGAACTCCAGCACCCCCGGATGAAAAGAAACAGATATGATTTTCTCAAGTCCTAGCTCGTACACTATGAAAATTATCACACATTTCTAGTATAATGAATGCATAATAATTCTTAATTTACGATTCGCATGGTAAACAAACTCAAACTCTTTAGATACTGAAAGAGCGACTATGTTAGCACTGAAAGGGGTGCTAAGATAAATCCCATTTATGTTAGCACCCCAAAACATTTTTCCACCGGCCGCGCCTGCATATAGGTATAAGCCAAACAACACTAACACGTAAGCCTCCTTCTGATATTGTAAGCCGTGAAACTTTACCCTACTTTTTACTTTGTCCACCACATAATTCTCCTCCCTACTCCATCTCTCTTCTTCCTACTCCATATCTCTCCTTCCTACTTCATCTCTCTCCTCCTTACTCCATCTCTCTCCTCTCTACTCCATCTCTCTACTTCCTACTGCATCTCTTTCTTTCCTACTCCATCTTTCTCCTTCCTACTCCTTCTCTCTCCTCCCTACTCCATCTCTCTCCTTCCTACTCCATATCTCTCATTCTTACTCCATCTCTCACCTTCCTACTCCATCTCTCTCCTTCCTACTTCATCTCTCTCCTTCCTACTCCATCTCTCTCCTTCCTACTCCATATCTCTCCTTCCTACTCCATATCTCTCCTTCCTACTCCATCTCTCTCCTTCCTACTCCATCTCTCTCCTCCCTACAACATCTCTCTCCTTCCTACTCCATCTCTCTCCTTCCTACTCCATCTCTCTCCTCCCTACTCCGTGTCTCTCCTTCCTACTCCATCTCTCTCCTTCCTACTCCATCTCTCTTCTTCCTACTCCATCTCTCTTCTTCTGCAAGCCTACTTTTTATCTCATCTTTTTCACGATATTTCATAAAACCTTCATTTTTAATAATTTTATTGTTATTCTCTCCCGCCGTAAAATATGACAGGAAGCGAGGCATCACTCACTTTTTTTGCTTAAAAAATTTCCGGACTTGGTCGAGTTTCAAGAAGCATCACTTGATTTTCTCCTGCTTATATTGATTCAAAGTCAGGCAAACGTTCTGTTTCCATGCATGAGTTATCTCAAATTTTGAAAGACTTTCTATATTTTCATCTATTATTGAAAATCAGTTTTCCATATTGAGTCTGATTTTTTTTCTGAATGATGATATCCTAAGAGGTTAATTTTTTTCATCAAAAAGTCTTTCCTTTATTTGTTCTCTTTAACATCCAGGTTATTCGAGACGGGGGTTTTACCCTCCGTTCGCTAAAACTCAAGTCGTACTCACTGATAGTTAAGTGGTTAACGTGCTAGTCTGGTAATCCAGGTAGCGTAGGGATCAGTTGGTTCGAATCCCACCCAGTGCATCAATTTCCTCATTAAGTTGAGTTTGTGACCACATAATAATAAGACTCTGAGGGTTAGGTGGTAGAAAATGTTTTGAGCATTAACCTCGCCTGGTGGTTACCTTCCACTAAAGAGTATTATTATTATTATTACTCAAGTCATTATACAATGTATAGATTGTATAGGTTTTGTGCATACTTTTATTGCAAAAATCATTAAATCAAACCTAGCTTACTCTAGGTAGGTAGTAGCCAATTAGAAAACACCCACAAGGATATGGTTTCTTCTGTGGTCATATCGTAGATTCCGTGTGCTTACTGCAATTGTACACTGTACTCCCGCAAACTTATTAAATGCGGGAAAGCAGGAGTAAAAAACCTAAATGATACAAAAGCGCATCGCACAAAGAGTGATAAAAAATATACAATGAAAAAGAAGAAAAATACTAAAATACAGAACACAAAAAATAATAATAGACAAAAGAAGTAAGGAGGGAGGGAAGGAAAAAGGAGGGGGAAGGAAGAAAGGAGGGAGGGAGAAAAAGATAAGATAAATAATGAATGAGCCCTCTGCCCCAGCAGAATTGTCTCTCCCTTTCCGTCCACATTACGACAGGCAGCTTTGCCCTTTTGAGCCTTTATTATTTTTTTAAAGTTGAGAAAAAATAAGGGAGGGAGACATTGGGAGTGAAGGTGCGGAGATGGGGTTATTGTGCAGAGATATATGAGACAATGGAGAAGATGTATTCAAACAAGGAAGATATAATGGGCAAGTGGGAGGGAGTGAGAGGGAAGATATATAAAAAAGCAAAAGCCATGTTTAACAGAAGCTGACGACTCAGATGGCGACATAAAAGGTTCTTGTGGATGAAAGGAAAAGTTGTCTGGTCTCAGGTAGAAGGATAAGTGACAGAAAACGGTAAAATATTTTCCAAGTTTGAAATAAAGTGACTTATAAAATCTTAAGATTAATTCAATTGGGGTGTGGAGTCTGTGAAGTTAACTGCATACGTATTACTCTGGTTACAAACGTATTAAAGACTGCGTTTGTCACCGACCTCAGTTAGTAGCTGTTAATGGACTCGTAATCTGGAAGTCGATAGTTTGAGAAACAAACATAATAATAATAATACATTAATACTCTTAAGTGGAAGATAACTACCAGGCGAGGTTAATGCTCAAAGCATTTTCTGCCACCATAGTCTTATTATTATGTGATCACAAACTCAAATTAATGAGGAAAAATTCGTGCACTGGGTGGAATTTGAACCAACGGATCCCTACGCTACCTGGATTACCAGAGTAGCGCGTTAACCACTTGACTACCAGTGCACTTGTGGTCACAATAATACCCGTATATTATAGTAGGTTCTAGAGGTTTTGTCATCATTATAAGTACATTTATTAGGACTGTCAGACAAGGCGTCCTATTGCAAAGTGGTGCGAAGTTGGAGGAAATGTTTTATTTGAAAAAAGAAAAAAAAAATAATAATGAGGGAAGTAAAAACATCTAGACATACGTACAAATGAAACTCAATATTAATTAAGTCAATGAACATTCATTCACCCTCTCATCTTAAACTTCCCAAGTACATGCACAGGAGCATCCCAGGACAGTTGTTCTGGCATAATGGGAGCTTTCCAGATCTCAGAGGAACAATTATAAGACCTCTCATTGTCCGTATGAAGAGACAGCTCGACACAACACTGACACACTGCACACTGGCTTTCACAGCCGTGATGAGGGTAGACTGGAACATTCCTTGAGTGGTTCAGGTGATGCAGAGGGGATTCATAGGCTAGGGCAGTGTGGGAGGGATATAGTAAATAGGGGAGAGGAGAGAGTTGAGAGAGCAAAAGTAGAAGAGAACGTTGGAGAAAGAAAGCGTTGGGAGGAGGATAAGAAAAAAATAATTGGAAGAGGCATACATAGTGAGATAGATGAAGAGAATGAGAGAGAGAGGAGGGAGTTGAGTTAGCAAGAGTAGAAGAGAAACTTGGAGAGAGTATACAATTGAAAGCGTTGGAAGGAGGAAAAGAAAATAATGATTGGAAGAGGCATACATAGTGAGACAGAGGAAGAGAGAATGAGAGAGAGAGAGAGAGAGAGAATGAGTTGAGAGAACAAGAGTAAAAGAGAAGAGAGAGTATACAATAAGGAGGAAAAGAAAATGATGAGTTGAAAGGAGGAAAAGAAAATGATGATTGGAAAAGGCATACATAGACTACATAGTGGCATAGATGAAGAGAATAAGAGAGAGAGAGATATATCTATATCTATAAAAGAAAGCTGTCTGTATGTGTGTGTGTATGTATGTATGTATGTTCTTTATACAAATCCACACCGTTTGACCGAGAAACCTGAAATTTTGCACATAGGTCCGCTTGGATCAGGAAATTCTTCTAGGCTAGATTATATCTCCCTGAGGTTAAGCTACAATGAGTAAGGATAAAAATGGATGGGTGACGCAAAAAAAATGCACGTTTTTTGACATAAATGACATTTTTTCTCGAAATTTGTCGCGACGACCTATCAACTCAAAGCGAGAAAGTTTTAGGCAAGGGCTTGAGCTTTCAATTGACATATCGATCGCGAATTTCTGATG